>CM038676.1:345405129-345542812 GCA_021605205.1 Aegilops longissima | reverse complement strand
GTACTAAAGAGTTGTGGCAGGCTGTTTTTAGTCCCACCTTGCTCCGCTAACAGGGTTTTTACCACCTTAAATATGTTACTTCTCAAACTATCACAACCACTTGGTTTTCATTGAACTCTATGTGTAGAATTTGTGGCCATCAAATGAGTCTTCACAGGTTCATCTGCATGCTCCAATACGATGAATCAGGAGAGCTACACATGTTCTATGTATTTTACCTCAGAGAGAGCAGCAAGAGTGATTAGCTAGTTCCTGCTCTTAGTACTAGCTTGTCCTCTCATGTCCGTGTTCTTCGTCCTGAACTTAATCTATCTCAAAGTGATTTTCTTTTGTGGTCTTATGAACGCTTATAATCTCATGACCATGTTGAACTCGATGATATCTTTGCTTCTGGTACAAGTGAATGTTTCTTCTTTAAGCTAGTGTTGGTGGTGTAGCGGTAATGATTATGATGATTAAATAATGGTAATGACTATGATGATTATTATCTAGTGTTGTTGGTGATGATATGATGCAAGAGTTTTTATATTAACATGATGATGATGATGATGATGATGATGATGAGTTATTATATCATTTATGAAAGAACCGCGGATTAGTTTCAACTGGATGGATCCTAGCTAAGTGATCAAGTAATATGGATTATTGATGATATGATGCAAGAGTTTTTATATTAACATGATGATGATGATGATGATGAGTTATTATATCATTTAGCTAGGATCCATATTACTTGATCACTTAGCTAGGATCCATCCAGTTGAAACTAATCCGCGGTTCTTTCACCTAGTGATTTAATAACTCATTATAATGTAAAAATAATCTCTAAATTAAATGGTAAACACAAAATTAAAGGAAAAATAAATAATAAAACAAAAACTCATAAACATTTTAGTATCGGTTGGTGCTACCAACCGGTACTAAAGGTCTCCCCGCCCCAGGCACTGGCTCGTGCCACGTGGTGGCCCTTTAGTGGCGGTTCGTGTTGAACCAGTACTAAAGAGGGGGGGGGGACCTTTAGTCCCCACTCTTTTAGTGCCGGTTACAGAACCGGCACTAAAGGACCTTACGAACCGGTGATAATGCCCGGTTCTGCATTAGTGACGGTAAAATCTGTATAAATAGCATGGTAACATATGAACAGTAGAGCTAATAACTCATGGGCAAACTCCGCGGCAACTTTTGATGTTGGGATAAAAGTTGTTAAAAACATACCCGATAACTCTCTGTGTAAATAGCATGGTAATATACGCACAATAGAGCTGCTAACTCATGTACAAACACCGTGATAAATTTTTGCCTTGAATAAAAGTTGTTAGAAAGCATCCCCGGTAACTTATGAGTTAACAGCATGGTACTTACGCACCACATATCTGATAACTTACTTAGCACAGGACTGGTAACTTTTTATCTTTAAAAAAGTTGTCGGGACATATCAACACATGTCTAGTTTCGAAGGTCTTGTCGCGATGAATTTTCTATGTGAAAATGATTTTTCAATCGGATCGACCATTTGAATTTAAAAATGGAGATAACCTATGACGACATAACTTTTTATCCTCTAGTGCATGCATTCATGTGCATGTGGGGAGAAGGTCGTAGGAACCATTTTTTATGTTCGGTAATTTCTATGTAAACAACATGGTAACTTATGTACCACATATCTGATAAATTATTTAGCCCATGCATGGTAACTTTTGACCTACAAAAAGTTGTCGGAATATATCAATATGTGATCTAGTTCCGAAGGTCTCATCGTGGTGAATATTTTACGTGAAAATGATTTTTATCGGAGCGATGGTTTGCGCCATAAAACATTTCAAAAATTCAAATTTAGATGGAATCTTCGCTGACATTAGCATTTTTTGTCCTCTAGTACATCCATGAATGTGCATGCGGGGAGACAGTCGGAGGAGTCATTTTTATGTCTCGGTAATTTCTGTATAAACAACATGATAATTTATGTACCACATACATGATACTTACATAGCATCAGCATGGTAACTTGTTGTTTGAAAAAACATTCATCGGAAAATATCAACATGGGGTCTAGTTTTGAATGCCTCATCGCAACGGATTTTTGATGTGAAAACGGTTTTTCAATCAGAACTACTTTTAAGCTACAAAACATTTTGAAGTAGAATTTCGACGGAATTCTAGTCCTTTTGTAATATATATGTTTATAATTTTCGGAAGTTTAAACAAAAGTAAAAAAAACAAAAAAACAAAACAAAAACGTAAAAGGAATAGAAGAAAAAAAATCTTGGAGGCTGTGCCCTCCAGCGCACCTGGGCCACCCCATCTAGAGCTGCCTTGACGCGAGGTTTCCTTAGGTCTCGGTCAAAAGTGAGACATAGGGGTGCCCGCTGGTTAGCCACGCGTGCACCCCTGGCTTGGTGCTGCGTACGATTGGGTCGTCCCAATTCGCTTGTTTCCGGTTTTACTTTTCTTTTTTCTTTTCTTTTCTTATTTTTTATATTTCTTTTTCGTTTTTATTTCTTTTCCTTTTTAAAATTTCATAACATTTTTTGTAATTTGTGAACATCTTTTTAAGTCGCGAATATTTCGGTAATCATGAACATGTTTCAAATTCTGGAACAATTTTTTGAAATCGTGAACATCTTATAAATTCGTGAACATTTTTATATAAATTCATGAACATTTCCTAGAAACTCATTAACATTTATTTGAACCGGTAAACATTGTTGAATCGATGAACTTTTCTTGAAATTTGGGAAACTTTTCTAGATATTCATGAACATTATTTTAAATTTGTGATTTTTTTGTTAATATGCAAACTTTTTTTTGTTTGCCCGAACATTTTTCATGAAATCGTGATCATGTTTTGAATCTACGAACATTTAACATTTTTCGAATTTTTGAACGTTTTTACAAATTTCCAAACATTTTTTGAATGGTGTGAACAATTTTTCAATATGTGAACATTTTTTTCTAAAATCATGAATAATTTTTCAATCCGCGGACATTTTATGAATTTTTTTAACATTTTTTTGTAACTTCACATTTTTTTTTAATTTTCAAACCTTTTTGTAATCCTGAATTATATTAAATAAGAAAAAAAACAGAAAATAAAAATAAAAAATGGAAAAAGAATAGAAAAACAATGTGCGTCTAGCTCTGCAATTGGGCCGACCAGAAGTGGCACGCCAAGGCAAGGGAGGGTGCACGTTGGCTCGCTAACCAGCTTGCACCGCGCTAAATAGGACCTCCCCTCACTAAGGGTTGAGAGCTATTTTGTGCGTAAATTATCAAATAGGAAACAACTATTTATATTGTGGGGACCTCCTGCGGTAATTGTCGCATAGTCCCAAAGGAGCGAGCGACTGAGCCGGCCCAGATAAGCTTCCCGGGTGTTAGATATCGGTTTTCATGATTGTTTTGGTTTTTTCATGTTGATCGGCTTCCTGTTTCCTTTGGCTTCTTATAGTTTGATTCTTTAGAAAAATATTTGTTTATTTTGAAAATGTTCATGATTTTGAAAAACACCAAGAAAAAATGTGAATTTTAAACAAATGTTCATAAATTTATAAAAATGTTCCTTAATTCTAGAAAATGTTTATGAAATTTTGAAACTGTTAAAAGATTTGAAAGATGTTTCAGTATTTTTTATGAAAAATGTTCACCGCCTGCTTAGGATGTCTTCAGAATTTTTCCTTCACATTTGCAATTGTGTGAAGCAAATTGATTGGTCCTTCGAGCAGAGGAGGAATTGCACCGGATTGCTTGGACATAGCACTGAGCAAAAGGTGACTGCTGCATGGCGCATGTTGACCAATGGTGTTCCGGCCATTTTCATTGATGATAAGTTGACAATGGGAGAGAGCACTTCAGTCTTTTTTGTCAACCAATTTGCAATGCTAATGGTAGAAGTGTTTGTGCCAGAGTATTTGAGAGCATCCAGTGCCCAGGACACGACGAGACTTTTGGAGATGAACAAAGCCCGCCGGTTTACAAATATGCTTGGCTCGATTGGTTACATGCAGTGGAAGTGGAAGAACTGCCTTGTAGCATGGCATGGGCAGTTCAAAGGACACAAGCAGGATACCATCATTCTTGAAGTTGTGGCCTGTCAGGAGACATGGATTTGGCATGCTTGGATCTCTGAATCACATCGATGTGCTCCACCGATCACCTCTCTTTGAAAAGCTAGCCAATGGAGAACCACGACGTTGGTGTTTCAAGCGAATGGTCGCACATACAACATTGGGTACTATCTTGTGGATGAGCTTTACCTGAAGTGGGCTACTTTTGTGAAGCCAATTGCAAGCCTCCAAGATAAGAAAGGACTCTACTTCCATAATGCTCAAGACTAGAAAAGATTTGGACAGGGCTTTTGGGATTTTGCAATCCCAATTTTCTATTGTGCGAGGAGTGACTAGGTTTTGGGATCAATAGATCCTTTGGTACCGCATCAGAACGTGTGTGATCTTCCGCAACGCGATCACTGAGAATTAGTATGGACAAGATTTGGATTACACGAACTATGACCTCATGGGACAATTGGTGTGTCTGACTAGAAGGCAAGACTACATCCAACGCCTTCTTCAGGTCTACCATGACATTGAAGAATCCGATACACACGAAGATCTTCAAAAAGGTCTCATGAAGGAGTGATGAGCATGCCATGGACAATAACAATCCTAGTTTTATCTATGTGTTTGTTGTACTGTGTTGTGATAATAAACTTTGTTGCATTGTGTGTTGAACTTTGTTGTATTGTTTGATGAACAATTTGTGTCGCATTTGATGTTGTCAATTTGATGAACCGTGTAATAATTTGTTGTAGATGGATGAAATGGTTATTATGTTTGTTTGGATTCATTTGAGATGAGTATCATATTATTTGTATGCAATTGTGAAAAACAAGATGTGATGCGACTGCCATATCTTAGGGTAGCTATTGGAGCAGTAGTGCCCTAGTTGGTACTTGAGGATTGCTGTTGGAGATGATTTTTTTTCTCTAAAAAACACTTTTTGATTCCCCAAATTTTACTCCAAATCATTATTTCCACCATATATAGGGCTTTTATGACAATCATAAGGGCATCTCCAAAGCAGAACTTCAAACCACCCACCGTAAACAAACTAGGGGGGCTTTGTGGGCGTCCGGAGCACCGCCACGTCCGCGTCTGGCAACTGTGGCCCACCCAACAACCCCACACGCCTCTCCTGCGCTTTTATTTCGATGCACGCGTCGCTTCCTCACGCCGCATTAATGTCGGCCCAGAGCACGCAGCGGTCTGCATTGATGCAGCGATCTGACTGAACGGGAGGCCGATGTAGACCGACGAGACCTCTCGAGAGCCGCCACTTCCATGTAGACGCAGCTCCCGAGTACCTACTCCGTCTGCTTCGCCCCATTGAATCAGCTGACTGTCTGTTCGCATGGCCTGGTCGCGGCTTTATAAGCCGTGCTCCAGCGCCGTCCACATCGCAATCAACGCATCCCTCCGCTCTTCCTAATCTTCCCCCCCCCCCCTCACCGCCTTCCTTCCTCCACAACATCGGTGATGGGAAAGTCATGGGTCTCGGCACCGGCAGGCGGCTCCTGGATGGGTTCCGGAGGATCGTGGCAACGCCGCCCTCAAACTCTGGGTCCTTCGGACTCATCCGCGGGCGGCTCCTCGATGAAGGCGGAGATCGCATCTCCTCCAACGACGAGGAGGACCAGCTGTCGCAGCAGCAGTCCACGCTGCTGACGCAGGGTCAGGTGTACACCACCATGGACGAGGAGTACGAGCATTAGATGGAGCTCATGCTCCATCGCTTCGTCCTCCACCTGAACGGCCCGGTGGCGCCACCCAATACGCTCCTCCCCGTGAAGCCGGAGCCCGCATCCCCTTCGTGCTCTCCACCGCGCAACCGCGGTGTCCAAATCGGACACCGCATGGAGGAGGAGCCCTTCTCGCCGCCATCCTAACGTGTGAAGGAGGAGCGGATCTCTCCGCCGTCCCAGCGCGTGAAGGAGGAGTGCTGCTCGCAACTGCCCGCGCTGTCGCATTCACCACTACCTCGGCAACGACTGTTGTTCGTCGTCCCGGAGCGCCTTGATGGTGCAGGAGTATGCCGATAGGGAGCGGCGCCGGTAGGACCCGCCGCCACACATCGCGGCGGGCATGGAGCTGGCATACGACTGGGCCCTGGACCTCTTCGTGACGACGACAGAGACAAGCAAGCGTCGTCTCCGCCGCCTCTACGGGGAGATGGGCAAGTTCGGCGAGGAGTGGTCTCTCAGCGAGACCGCCGCCGCCCCCCCACCCCCCCATGTCGCCGGTAGCCATGCCACGGTGCGCACGTTGTAGGAGGAAGCATAAAGAATCATCCGCAAGCGTCAGGCAGCTGGCGAGAAGTCCTGTCACAATACCCTTTCTTCTTCCGAAGCCCGAGGACTCCGACGCCGCATCCGACGATGATGACGGAGGAGTCACCAACCCAGCCTGGCATGGCCTATGAGGTCACCATCAAGTATATAGTAGTTTAAGTTTTTTTTTAAGATTTTTAGTTTACCGGACGAAATATCGTCCGGTTTTACATAAAATTTATCCTAGTTTAAATGAATATCGTCCGGTTGTTTGAATTTGAATCAAATTTGTTCATTTTCATTAAACTTTATTTAAAATGTAAAGCGGACATATACGGCTAGCTTTGAATGGCCAGCTCCGGCATCAGAGTTAGCGAACTGATTCCTCTCTGTACGCGGACCCTCAAATTTGGAAGATGTTCGAAGCTGCGTCAATACTTTTTTTTTTTCTGAAGAAACGCAGGAGAGCTGCAAATTTTATTAAGAGAGAAAGCTGCGTTGATACTGACAATACTATTTGGAGGATAGCATCAAGAGCACCCTTTCCCAAACACTGCAAAAGTAGACAAGAGTGCTAGTAGATGCTTGGATTGAGCTTTACTCCAAGCTAACCAAATGGACATATGGGGTCGCCACATATATTCTTCAGGCCCATGCCTGTAATCTTATATACATACGTGTCCACTTAGAATTTGGAAATAATTCTGTAGATGGAGTCATGCGTGTTGCATGGCCATTAGTGGAGCGAGAAGACAAAGGCAGTGAAACTACCTACAGCAGGGCCCTCTATTCCTCCCTATGCATCCGCAATGTCCGTTCGATCACTGTCCGATTAAAAAAATGACCTTACCGGACCCCTTACTTAGTCCCTGTATGCCCGTATTGAGCGGCACTAATCGAATCGGGACCAAATGTAGGGATAATATGAGGGCAATCCAATGCGACCGCGCACCCCGCTCCAGGTCATAGTGATCCCACCTGCAGCCACCCGAAACTCATTCCTCTCTTATCGTTGTCAAGATGGAGGTACCCAAATTTAGTCCCACCTCGCCGCACGAGGCGAACGCCGGCCAGTTTAAATAACCGTGCCGGCGGATGTTGGCAAGCTTCTCTCTTGTTGCATAGGTCGATCAATTCTCATTGTCTGAACAAGACAGCTTGACACTAGATTGCATTTCATCAACTGATAATTGTTCATCGAGTGTCAGATTCGTCGCATTCATATAAATTGATAGCCCAACTACAATGAGAGAGATTTTTAAATTGTTTATCAACTTTTATTTTGGCCTACACCCGATCACATCTTGATTCAAAAAGAGCCGCGCAAACATAAATGTTTCGTTTGTGAAGGAGATAGACCATGACTATTAATCTTCTATGTGATAAGCGCATAAGCGCAAAGAAGATTAATAGTGACAATTTGTTTTCTTAACAAAGGGCGCAATGATGACTAACACTTATCATTTTTGGACTACCCGATTATTTAAGCCGGTGGACTAGCTCCTCATGCGGCGAGGTGCGACTAAAAAATCCGAAACCTGTCGGCCTAATATGGATGTGAAAATCTTAAGTATAAGCAATTTATTCCGTGTTTTTGACAGCCCCGCCGGCCCAACAAGGACTAAAACATCTAAACTGGTCGACGTGCATGTGTTTACATGTTACCTGTTTTGGAAATATGAAAATAGGTTTTCTATGATTGCAAATGGTAAAATATGAGGCCCGCTCGATCACTGCCCGCGGACGTGCCTCGTGCCCGTGGACCTTCGAGGGCCCAAATTTGCAGGTTGCGGGCTCACTGTGCGAGTTACACCTGGTGCCGGTAGTGACACGCCTCCCTGGTTGTCCTCTCAATAAATAAAATTCCATTCCTTGTTCCCCAGAAAACCAAAACCATGTTCATCTGTGAACATGCATGCATGCATGCATGCATCCATATAACGGCTGACATTCTTTCACCCCTACGCCACCGCGTCGAACGACCCCAAGTCCCTACCACACACTGCCAAGCCCAAGCACGAACATGTCACGCGGCGAGAAAATATCTGACCGCCCACCGGCGCATGTCCCTACCCCGTAATCTAGTACTGGATATGTTAGGTGGCAAGAGAACAAAAGAATCATGCACCATCATCATCGCCTACTCATCGGACGAGACTTGCCTGCTCCCCGCGTGTGTGTTCATCCGTCTCCCGCATACGTGGCATAACTTGATTGGAGCAAAATAAGGCCGTGCATGCTTTTAAAATCAGGAGGGAGATGGTTAGATTAGAAAGGAAAAAGAAAAAAAGACAACCGTAGGATGAAGTGGGAGCACGGATGGAAGCATGGGAAGGGAGCACGCAAGCCGGATCCCTACTCATCGATCGTTGGTTCCATCTCTCACTTTCGCCTTTCCATAAAAGATAAAACCCCTATTATATTGTCCTTGAACGGGTCAACACAGGTGTTGGAGTATCGGTGATGTACTATCCGGCAGTCAACTCCGATGGCCACTCCGGCAGCCCGGCGTGCCGCCACCTGGATTTTGATTCGTAACAACCCTGTAATGATCTAATGATGTCGTACTAACATCGCCGCGCACTAACCCAGAAGCGCCTTTCTGAACCTTAGACTGCCCCCCTATGTGGCGAGCCTCCATTGGGCGGCCCGTGACAAAGCCTGAAAGAGCCACTCCTTTTTGATCCCTGTGCTTCACAGCTAATCCCTAGCTCGGCATCGATCGAGCGAGCTCGCAAAGCTGAAAACCGCGTATGTTTTCACCAACTCCGACCGGTTCCCAGCTTTTAAACCCTCCTGAAACCCCCGTCCGGATTAGCGTATCTGCCATCTGCTAATTGGCATTGCTAATATTGTTAGCTGGTTTCTTCACTAGCTTGCTTGCTTTGCTTCGTTCCTCGTGCAGCTCGGCTCGGTTGTGTAAATGTTGGTCGGTTAGCGCAATGTACGTAGTGCGTTGCATGTGTTGGTAGGGAGAGTGTGGTGCTGGACGGAAGGGTGTGAGTTGGCTGGTAGCAATTACGAGTACTACGTTAATGGAGCAAGGAAGGGAGGCAGTGATGGGGAGCCTGTGCGGGAGGCGGCCGAGGGCGGAGACGCGCCACCCGGTGTACCGCGGCGTGCGGTTCCGGGCGGGGAAGTGGGTGTCGGAGATCCGGGAGCTGCGCAAGCACACCAGGATCTGGCTCGGCACCTACCCGACGCCCGAGATGGCCGCGGCGGCGTACGACGCGGCCGCATTGGCCCTGCGTGGCGCGGGGACGGCGCTCAACTTCCCGGACGCGGCCAGGTCGCGCCCGGCGCCGGCGTCCATGTCCGCCGACGATGTCCGCGCTGCGGCGGCCGCTGCCGCCGCCTCCGCGATGGCCAGCACCTGGGCTCCCCAGCGGAGCGACCAATGCTACGGTGATCAGCTGCGTGGAGGCGAGTCGGACAGGCGTGACGACGCGATCGGCGTCGTGGACGAGGACGACGTGTTCGAGATGCCGCGGCTGATGGTGAGCATGGCAGAGGGGCTGATGATCAGCCCGCCGGTGCTGGGCACAGCGGCGGCGGACGGTTGCTCCGCGGCGTCGTACTACGCGGAAGCTGAGGATGAGGACGCCGTGAGCTTGTGGGATCACTCTTGAATCTTGATCGATCACGTAATGAAGATAGTGGAGGAAGGTGTGACTAAGACCGATAAGGACGCGCGCCATGAGCCCATGACCTGGTGGTGGTGATGTGGGATCGCCCGTGATGTGGACGGACGAATGTTTGTTGCCCAAACGTATATATGTACGCTCTGTAATGCGCCCTGTACGTAGCATGGATGTGAAATGGATGGTGGAGACACAACATGGATACAGACATACTCTACTACTCCCTCCGTTCCCAAATAATTGTCTTTTTAGCCATCTCAAATGGACTACAACATACGGATGTATGTAGACATGTTTTAGAGTGTAGATTCACTCATTTTGCTTCGTATGTAGTCACTTGTTGAAATCTCTAGAAAGACAATTATTTAGGAACGGAGGGAGTAGTTACTAGTAGTTTCTTTTTTATGATAATACGTGTCTCATTCATATCATAAAGAATAAGAACAAAGTACAAGTCGTGCAAGTTCCTAGTTAATTGTCCTTGCTACCGGGCATGTACACATTGATATTATACATGTATTAATTGTATGATGCATAAGGTAGGATTTTATATTTTTTGACAATAATACTCTCTACATCCTATAATAAGTGTCTCAGTTTTAATACAATTTCATATTAAAATTAGTACAAAGTTGAGACACTTATTTTGAGACGGAAGAAGTATTAGATAAGATATTTATTACATGTTAATTGCAATTTGGTGTGATATTAATTTCGTGCTAAACATGTTGCATGCTCAACACTGAAGCAAATCTAGGCTGTTGTATTAACATGATTGGATGGCCAACATTAATTGGTTTGTCCTTTAGGATCTTTATACAGCCGGTCTATTATGCTAATATTAGCAGAATAGTTATTCTGCTAACACTTACGAACTGCACGTTCAACGAGAGAGCACTGCACTTTTTGTAGCAAAGGTACTGCAATACAAAGACTAGTGGACCTCATTTTTTTCGGTACCTTTTTCACTCTAGTTTTTAAGCGTTTATCGGAACAAGGCGTGTAATATACAGTTGAAAAGATATGGATTAGGCGCAACTTCGACATGTTGAACACTTTTCAAGATTCGTCATGGTTTAAGAACAGTTTTGAAAACGGTGCGATGCACGACGAGTAGCAGTGAGCGTTTTTTTCTAAACCGCACATCGGAATGAAGCAAATGATACGCCCTTGGAAAGATATCGCCGAGACGCAACTTTTTCATATGTATTATTTTCTCTAATTCGTCACGGTTTAAGAGCAGTTCTAAATTTATTAAATCGCAGAATTCCATTTTTTTAAAATTTTTGCAATTTTCGGTGTTGTTTTCGCTCTAGTTTTTGAACCATTTGTTGAAACAAGGCATGTGATACGCCATTGGAAAGCTACGGACGAGGGGCAACTTCAATATGTAGAAATGTTTTTGAGATTCCTTACGGTTTTAAGTTAATTTTAAAAATCGTGCGACTGATGACGAGTGGCAGCGTTTTTTCATGATTTTTTACAAATCACTTATCAGAATGATTCAAATGGTACATTGTTGGAAAGATATCAACGAGACGCAACTTTTTCATGTACTGCACTTTCTCTAATTCCTTGCGGTTTAAGAGTAGTTTTAAAATTACCGAAATACGGACACTGTTTTTCACGACCCCCAAATCGACGAGTGAACTTCATCCGACAGCAAAACTGCACTGCTTCGGTCGGAAAACTGCACTTCATCAGATGGCCAAGTGAACTTCATGATTTCTTGTATTTTTATAAAGAAGTTAAGTTTTCTGTTGTCTTTTTTTCCTAACAAGTGGACCACAAGGACCGAGCGAGTGAACTACATCTGATAAGAAGCGAACTTCTTCGAGATGTTTTGGTTTCTGTTGAATTTTTTTGTCTCGTCTGGACTACATGGTCGACTTTAGTGAGCTGCATCAAATTTTTGATTTTTCTTTTTCTCTTTTCTTCAAAGTGAACCACCAAAGGATTTCCAAGGGAATGCATCGAGAAATAGTTCACAACTTTTTCGCCTTCTTTAGTAATATTTTTTGGCTAGGGAACTGCACAAAACAAAACAAAGTACTGCACTGCCAAGCTAACCAAACTGCATTTTTACAGAGAAATCCCTTGAATAAAAATACAGAAAGCAACGGAATACTGCACTACCAAGCTGACCAAACTGCACTGCCTAGGAACGCTAGATTAACTGCACGATTTGTACTGCAAGCCATGCGCGGTGGAGCTGCACACCAAACACTACAAACCTGCATACTACGCCGTAGCTGACTGCATCTCTGCATGCTGACGGATCCGGTAGAACTCGTGATCGAAGAACCTCCAGTTTGCCCAGCGATGAGCTGACTCACAGTGAACCACCAAGGTTTTCATAATTAGCTGCATTAGGTTTTCAACACTTTTCAAACGAGTCCATATAACTTTTATACATAAAATCTTCAAACATGCAAAACACCATTTTGCCCTGCATGTCCACATGGCCCAAACTGCATGCCGAACTCTAAACATCACCATGTTTCATCGCGTACTACAATCAAACTGAGTTCCTGTAATTTTTATACATAAAATCCTCATACACAAAAAGCACGGTCTACACTGCATGTGCAGATACTCCAAACTGCATTTGCTGAACACATGTCTAGGTGTGAGCTGCGTTCAAATGAGTCCGTACTTTTTATACACAACGCACCATTTTTGCACTGCATGTTCCCATGCTCCATACTGCATGCACGATATGGACCACACCATGTATCGCCGCGAACAACATGGCAACGGCATCGCACTGCAACCTGGCGTCCTGGCCGACGCCAGAACAACCCCATGGATGAACCTGAAGAAGTGAAGATGCATCCTTGTCGAATGTGGCCATCCCATGCGTGAGAACGGATCCAGCAAAATATAAAATAGCAAGCAGCTGTCTCACCGTGGATCTTGACCAGGAGAGAAAGGAGGAGAGGGTGGCCCAACCACTGCCGCTAGCCATGTATCCACGCCGGAAGGGGTTGCCGTTGATGGCCGTGCTCGATCTGGCCTATCTCCACCAGGAGCCGCACCACGTGAATGGGCGAGGTCTCGCCGAATCCGGGGGATACACCGAGATGAACTGCGTGGGGTTGGGAGGAGGCACGTGGAGGAGAAGCTCGGATCCATCGCCGGTTGGGCGCTGGATGGTGGGCGCCGCTCGGATCCGTCGCGATGGCCGGGACGGGCGGTGCGGGGGAGGGAGTTGGTGGTGCGGCGCGGTGGTGGGAGGTGAGGCGGCGGCGCGGGGGAGGGAGGTGGTGGTGCAGTGAGGTGGGGCGGCGACGCCGGGGAGGGATGTGGGGCGGCGGCGCGGGAGAGGGAGGTGGTGGTGCGACAAGGTGGAGGGAGGTGGGGCGGCGACGCGGGGGAGGGAGGTGGTGGTGCGGCACGGTGGTGGATGTAGGGCGGCGACGCGGGGAAGGGAGGTGGTGGTTCGGCGAGGTGGAGGGAGGTGGGGCGGGGTGGGAGTGGGCGCGGCCCCGGCTGAAGGAAGGAGGTGGAGGGGAGAGTTCGTGGGTGGAGGAAGGAGGTCGAGGTGGCGCAAACTCCTTTTTACCGGAGACGGGATGTACCGGAGCCGCATCGGCTGTTGGTGTTGTTTGCGATTCGTGTCGCTCGGCGGCCCACATGTTTGTATATCAGTGTATTTCATTTTCTGGACTGCTGTATTAATTATTACGTCAAATTAATATCAGATTGATGGGACAGATGTCACGTTGGAGAGAGAGTCTATATCCCGACGTTGCATGTGGTGCCGTGGTACAAATCCTTTCCTTTTATTTTTTTTAGGATTTTCAATCATTTCTATCTTTTAAACCATACTGTTATTTTTGAAATATTTTATATATTTGAATTCCTGAAGCCAAGAGCTTTAGTACATGACCAAATTTGGATGCATTTCAAACATGTTTTAATTTTCACATTTCAAATGACTGAAATTAGGTTTCTGAAACAAGCGAAATATTTTTTTTTTTGATATAATTTAAATTAGTTTTTTTCATTGAGTGAAATCAATTTTGAAATATGTTTTCTCAACTGAGTGAAGTATGTTTTCTCAACCGTGTGAAATTATTTTCTTTAGATGAGTGAAATTTGTTTTCCATACGTGACACATATTTCGATGTGAAATACGTTAAATATAGTGAAATGAGATTTCTAAAATGAGTGAAATCTAACTTTTGTAAACGGGTGTAATATGTTTTCGAATCTAGTGAAATGTGAAACTGACTGAAAGATTTTCTGAAACGAGTAAAATAGGTTTTGAAATAATTGAAATTAGTTATTTTCATTGAGTGAAATCAATTTTGAAATATGTTTTCTCAACCGTGTGAAATTATTTTCTTTAGATGAGTGAAATTTGTTTTTATACACATGACACATATTTCGATTGTGAAATCGTTAAATATAGTGAAATGTGATTCAGAAAAATATAGTGAGAAGGATGAGTGAAATCTATCTTTGAAACAAGTGAAATTGTTATTTCAATTTAGTGACTATAATGACTTTTTCTGAATCTAGTGGAATGAGTGAAATATATCTTTTGTAATTAGTGTAATCGGATTTAACAAGTGAAATATAGTATTTTAATTGAGTGAGTGTAATCGTTTTCTGAAATGAGTGAAATGTGAGCAATAAGATACTTGAAAAATTGAAACATATCCATTGTTCTGTGATACTGTTAATTTCAATATGTGAAACTGTCTATTTCAATGTTCTGAAACTATTTGTTTTCTTAACTGATTTTTTAAATGAGTGAAACCATTTTTTGGTGTGGGGAAATATGTTAAATGGGTGATTTCAAATACGTTCAAATGATTATTTAAAGTATATGAAATTGGTATTTATGAAATACATGAAACATATTTCAATGTGTTTGTCAAGTTGTTTATTCAATGTGCGAAACTGATGTTTGTGAAATACAACTAGAACTGAAATATGAAAGCTATAAACTTCAAATTGTTCAAAATATATCCAAGATCGGTCTTGTTTCAAAGGTCTTGTCGCTCTGAATTCAAATATATAATATCCAAAAACAGAGTTCAGATTCGAAGCATATTTATCATTCAAATTTTTTCCAAAAAATTTAATGGACGTCTTGGGGTGGGAGAGAGAGAGAAGGATAATATATGTACCATGCATGCAAAGGTCCTATCCCCTAACAAAAGCTGCTGCATGCAAAGGGACCCACATTTGTATTACCAATGTATAGAATTGGAGCTGTAATTACTAGTTTATATAGACATAGGCCGCACGGATCTTGACGAAATGGACAAAGGGTGGATCCAACACCGGTACATCCCGCCTCCGGTAAAATAACTTAGTCGGTCGAGGTGGTGGGTGGAGGCAGTTTTTCTCGGGTTGCTATGTGGTCCGGGTCAGATGGATCGAGTAGTACATAAGTGTTAGTAGAATAAGCGTTTTAGTTAGCAGAATAAGACTCTTAAGGGGTCTTATAGACCCATCCTATATACATACATTAGTAGATGTATATATTATAAGGATAACTATATTTTATAATTTATAATATACAAAAAGTGAAGGTCCAACATATCTCATTTGTCCAACTAGATATATCAAGTAGTATATGTCACTACGGCGTTTTACACTAAACTATTTAGCACCCTTAATTTTTTTTAACACGGTACGGATGTAGACGCTCATACATACACATATACATTCACTCCTATGAATGCACACACGCACACCTTATCCCTATGAGCACTTCTGAGAAACTGATCTGGCACATCATCTTGAGATTTACGAAGTCACCATAGACGCCTTCTTTGTCGATAGGAATGTCTACTCCCACTGAACGCACATCGGCTAAAGGTCTGAAATAAATCCAGGAAATGCAAGCATCAGTGTCAAATCTAAAAATTTGGAACCTGGTGGGCTAGAGATACCATAGTCCTTCTAATTCTCCCCATGTAATTACCAGCACCAACCAATTAATTATGTCATATCAAATACCAACGTGTTAATATCTTGTGAAATATTGATTTGTAATAAAATTAATATATTGCCTAATATTGACGTGCATTGCATGTAGACGATTGCTATTTTTTAAGAAGTACTTTAAGATAATAATCCGGATATACATCTTGTTGATTGATACTACTAAATGGCATATGCGAGATATGTCTGCAATTAATATCTACCTTGCAATAGTCGTGCCTATTTAGATGCCCAAACCTCATTCATCTTCAGCCATCGCCACAACAACCATCGTGACAGATCTTAAAGCTGCATAAGACCATACATCAAGCCAAAGCCGTGCCACCACAAAATGGCCAGCCATGAGGTCCTGCAGCTTCTTCCTCATGATTGTCACTACTGTTGTTGTGGCTTACCCCTTTGCAACGTCTGCCGAGGACGAGTGGCATCATATTGGGGATCTCGAGAATGAACCACATATCTAGGAGCTCGGCGAGTGGGCAGTGGCGGAGCACGTCAAGCAGGCGCACGATGGGCTCAAGTTCATTAAAGTGGTGAGCGGTGCGGAGGCAAGTACCGCCAGTGTGAAATATCGCCTCAACATCAAAGCATTGCACAACAACGGCCAACCTGGTGAATACATAGCGATTTTAGTCTAGGAGGTTAGGGATAACGAGCGCACCCTCATCTCCTTTGGACCAACGAACTAAGCAGCGACCAGCTGGGTTTATAATACTTCTATGTAATAAACATGTGCCAATGAGAACAAAAAAATTGTGTAAGCGGTGTGTAAAAATATTTTAATTTTAACTAATAATCTTGGGTCTACAAATTTAAAATTGGGAGTTTGCTCCAACATTAAATTGTCAACACTAAAAAAAATCTCAAGACAACAATGGTGGTGATGTTGCATCTTGGCTTTTCTCTGATATTATTATACTTCCGAGTATCGAGCTCACCATTGTTGTTGCGCACTTGTGTGTCATTTGATGGGGGTGTTTAAAGGCCCAATCCAACCATTTCTCAGCCCAACACAACATATATTCACATGACATAGGCAGCCCAACCCACCCTCCATTTTCTTTGTAGATTTCCCACTGTTGATGAGGCTGCCAGCATCATGAGCACTTTCTCAATACAATCAATGGTGTATGTACCCCACGCAAAACAAGATGTGCATGTGCATTTTCCCTTACTAGCACTTTTTGCAGAATATATATTGTCGAGGTAATATCATCAGGAGTCATAGAACTTGCGCTCGTTATCCAGTCTGGTGCTAGAACTTTGAAATACGGAAATGCAGTCATATCTTGACTCAAGTGTGCACACACTCTGCTTCTAGATGGGGACTATATGATGACTAGTTGAACGCACATGTGTTGCTATGGGCTACAATGCATATAAATGAATCAAATAAATGCTCATTTCTTTCTCATACATCCAAACGTGTTCGGATACCAAATGAGAGCCTAGCAGACTCCCCAAAATTCAATCGCCTAGACAGTCCAAGCTCCCCCAAATCTAGACCATATGTGGGGGAGAAATGTGGTTGTCTGAACTGTCCCTCATGTTATCTCCAACATGTGGACCCAACACAAAAACCTCACCCCACGACACACCATTTCCTTTTCCTATCGGACCCTCCCCTTCCTGCTCGGGTTTCCATCGTAGCGGGACATTTCTTGCTGGAGCCCACTTCTTTACAACCGAATGACGCCTACCTCATCTTCGTCATGACGCCCTCTCTTCATCACATCGTATTTTCCATGGACCGCCAAGGAGGATTCCCCCACCAACCACCTTGCTCTCTGCCCTAATCTCCCCCCCCCCATGTTCATGTCGGTCAGCCACCCCCATCAAGGGGTAAGAGGTGTGCGCTACCTGTTGGGAAACATAGTAGAAAACAAAAGATTTCGCCCTACGATCACCCACGAATGAGGATGCATAACGGGTTAGGATCAACGATCGTTACCGACTCCGAGAGTGTAGCGGAAGTAGACGAGTCGGCGTAGATCGTACTTGGAGTCCCTCGAACGTCGATGACGATCTAGCGAACCACCCTCGAATGGAACATCGAAAGCACGACCTCTCTACTTGGTTGCAAGCGTACGATCTTCACGATCCGGCAGCGCTTCACCGTCCAGAGCTAATCTTCACCGGAGAATTAGAGGAGGAGATTAGAACCACACGCGTCTTCTACTTATGAGGATTAGAGCTGGCTAGGGCTAGCTCTAATTAGTCAACTAGGACCAACAAGAACTAGAACTAGATCAACTAGAGGAGGCCCCAAAATTGTATCCACATAGGGTGGAAATCCTCTAGTATATATATGTTGGAGGAGGAGGAGAGGGCAACCACCAATGGGGAAAGTCCCCCTTGGGGCGCCGACCATAAGGGGAGGAGTCCTACTCCTCCCCAAGTCCAATTCGCCCCCCCCCCCACACACACATAAGGAAAGGGGGCCGCCTTCCTACTTGGACCCTTATGGCCCAAGTTGCCTTCCACCTCTTGGCTTTATTAGCTTCATTGATATTAAATTAAATATATTTTTGTTCTAAATATGTTTAGAGTATCTATACCTAATATTAAAGGATGGAGCCGTTCATAGTTCTCCATAAGTCATCTCTTTATATCCGTTAGTTTTATGTTAACTTTAAAAATTGACGGCTAAGATTTAACCTGTTTTTCCTCTTAAAAAACGATGCATCCACAGGAAAAGACCTACGCATACGACCTGGCCCTTCTCCTTCGTCCAAATCCATTGTTGGATCAGAACCATCGCTATAGCCCGCTATAGCCTTTTCAGCAGGGTGTCACTAAATCGTTGAAAGGATCGAGAAGAGGTGTCTAGAGGGGGGTGATTAGACCCTCAACAAAGAAAAGTAGCAGTTTTTAATTTCTTCAAGTTAAGGTGGAGTTTTAGCACAAGTTTAAACATTCATAATACATTTCAAGCAAGCATGGCAAGAGTATATGAGCAACGGAAAGTAAAGCATGCAATTTGCAAGAAGGTAAAGAGATGGGATTGGAGTGTGCAAACGCAATTGGATACACGAAGATTTTTGGCGTGGTTCCGATAGGTGGTGCTATCATACATCCACGTTGATGGAGACTTCAACCCATGAAGGGTAACGGTTGCGCGAGTCCACGGAGGGCTCCACCCATGAAGGGTCCATGAAGAAGCAACCTTGTCTATCCCACCATGGCCATCACCCACTGAGGGAGTCCCGGATTAGGGGGTGTCCGGATAGCCGGACTACCATCATCAGCCGAACTATCATTGGCCGGACTATCATCATCGACCGGACTCCAAGACTATGAAAATACAAGATTGAAGACTTAGCCCGTGTCCGGATGGGACTTTCCTTGGCGTGGAAGGCAAGCTTGGCGTCTGGATATGTAGATCTCCTACCAGCGTAACCGACTCTATGTAACCCTAGCCCTCTCCGGTGTCTATATAAACCGGATGGCTCTAGTCCGTGGGACTCAAAAACAACCCTTACAATCATACCATAGGCTAGCTTCTAGGGTTTAGCCTCCTTGATCTCGTGGTAGATCCACTCTTGTAAACATCCACAATATCAATATCAATCAAGCGGGGCGTAGGGTTTTACCTCCATCAAGAGGGCCCGAACACAGGTAAAACATCGTGTCCCTTGTCTCCTGTTACCATCCGCCTAGGCGCACAGATTCGGGACCCCCTACCGAGATCCGCGGTTTGACACCGACATTGGTGCTTTAATTGAGAGTTCCTCGTATGTCGTCACCGATAGGCGTGATGGCCTCTTCAATCGATAACGACGCAGTCCTGGGTGAGACTTTTCTCCCCGGACAGATCTTCGTATTCGGCGGCTTCGCACTGCGGGCCAACTCACTTGGCCATCTGGAGCAGATCGAAAGCTACGCCCCGGCCGTCAGTCAGGTTTGAAACCTAAACTTCACGGAAGATATCGCGGGGACTTGATCTTGGTGGATCGAGCCACAGCCGGCGTGCGCGCTGTCACGATGGGCATGACCTAACTCTGCCGCCCGACACGGCACCTTGGAGGCCGCTGCGAATCCGCTCCGACCCATAGTCCGGAGCCGATCGCTCGGATCGAGGGCGGATGGCTGGACACCGCCTCGGGGCTGCAACTTCTCGGCGATGGGCGAACACTTACCTTGTCCGCATCAAGCTCATGACTCCGAGGTGCGGACTCTCGCCGGACTCGAACCTCCTGCGCCCCGCGGTCGAATCCGATGGGCGCCGATCATGGAATTCACCGCTGCGGACATCTTTCAGCACTTCGCCCTTGGCGATATCATAAACTCATGAAGCATCTCTCGCTATCCGGAGAGCCTGGCGAACTACGGCCGGGATGGTTGAGGACGCGGACAGCGAAGAAATTCAGACCCCACCCACCACCCACCGTAGCCACCGTCGGCGATTTAACCGACGTGCTCGACTACGACTCCGAAGACATCGGCGGTATGGGCGGCGATGCGGAGACTACCAAGAACCGGTGCCTACGGGACCTTTGAAGACCACCTCGTCATCGACATATACATGGTGGACACCCCAAAGGGAAGAGATAACGAGGAACAACGGGGCGCGACGGAGGATAATCCTGCCGATAAACAACCAAAAGCGGCGGCGTAGACGCGCGCCTAAATCCACCTCGATCAAAGCAGCCTTCCTAACGACCCAGCGATAGAGCGGGCAAACCAGCGGAGACGGCGCACAGGGCGAGCGGATAATCAACCCCTTCACGGAGCAATCAGCAGATGCGGACACAACACCGGAGCATAAGAACATACACAAAAGACTGAAATCGCCACTTGCAAGAAGTTTGAAGAAGGAGAAACGAAGCTCAAAACAGCGGAAGACACGCTCGAGAATGAAGTGGAGCAAAGTATTCAAGACTGCAGACAAATATGGCAATGGCCATCAAACAAAAACTACCGAGCGCAAGTTGCTGCCAGAATTTGTGAGGAAGCCATAGAGCCTTCACGGTCAAAAATAAAGAGGCCACTGGCGGATAGGCGGCCGATGATGAGGCCAAAAGCGACAAGCGGGGCGCGCACAAGCCAAATTATAATCACAGGAAAACGGACGGCCCAACTAGGTCCATCTACGGGCCAAAAGAGGGCCCAGAAGTAACACAACACAACAAGTGTTGAAGACAGCGGCACACCCAAATACTGAGCGCCGCACACCCGCTTATGTTTTACCGATGAGGTCTTTGGATCATGAATTTCCAGCGAGGTTCAAACCGATGAACATAGAGGCATCTGACGGCACAATGAGACCGAGTGCGGATAGAAGATTACATACTACACATACACATGGCTAGAGGAGATGATCTCCACGCCATAAAATACCTACCCCTCAAGCTCAAAGGGCCAGCTCGGCATTGGCTCAAAGGCCTCCTGAAAACATTGTTGGAAGTTGGGAAGAGCTTGAGGGCGCGTTTAGAAACAAATTTTCAAGGGACTTATGTCCGCCCTCCGGATCTGAGACGACTGAGTCATATAACCCAACAGCCCGAGAGTCGGTAGCATAAATTCTGTAACAGGTTCCTTACCAAAAAGAACCAAATAGTCATTGTCCGGACGGAAGCCTTAGCAGCTTTTAAACACAACGTCCGAGGCGAATGGCTCGCTGACACCTTGGCCAAGAGAAGCCAAGAACAATGGCAGCTAACAAGCCTCATGACGCGCTTTTGCGCTAGAGAAGACAACTGGCTAGCAAGATGCAGACACCAGCGACCAGTACATCCGAGATCGAGAGATGGAAGCGGAAAGTCATGGCGCAGAAAGATCGGCGCGGAATAAAGAAAAAAAAAGCAAAGACACGGCGGTCAACGCCGGATTCAAAAGCTCATGCCAAACAATAAAACACGGCCTCTTAAGGACAACAGAGGCGAGCTATCAAATTTAAACAAAATTTAGATCGGATATGTCAAATCCACAAGATACCTCGGAAGGCACGCAAACCATACCAACGAAATTGTTGGGTTTTAAACAGTCCGGCAGACTCAACGCCGGACACAAGGGGCTCGATCATGGCGAGGACGATGTGAACCCCACCAAGCAGAGCACCGAAGTCAAAGACTTTCCCACAAGAAGTCAAAACAGTAAACTCGCTTCACGTGATAGTACGGAAAACCAACACGACACTCGCTAAGACAAGTGTCGCACGGTCCACCCCAGTGGAACACCGAGATTGGATGTCAAAACCAATCACTTTCGACCATCTGGATTAGTCCAGAAGTATCCGGAACGTGGGATAGACTGCCCGATATTGGATCCCATAATAGGCGGACTGCAATTCACGCGAGGTTTTGATGGACGGCGGCGGTGACTTAAACCTGCTAGATCCGGACAAAATCCATAAGTTGGGATAGACCATACTGCAATTCGGCATAGCCGCACTTCCTTCAAAGGAGTGGCGCCAGGCCCTTACGCCAGGTGCAGTTTCATTATTACTAGAAGTTGTGTTGGGTCACGACAACTTCCGACGAAAAAGCTAACCTTTCATGTCGCCCCATTTAAAAGTAGCTATCAAGCATCCTTTGGGGCGGGAAGCTTTCGTCCGCTTCAATGCAATACCACATTACGCGTCTCTTACGCTTAAAATGCCCGGTCCACGTGGCATCATTTCATTAAAAGGTCGCTGAGACCCGGACACGGCTGGGCGAGTCCGGAATAAATAAGCTAGGGCTACCTAGCCGCACACCCTTCACAAGGGTTTGCACATATAAGCCATAATGAGCTAGCATAGGCTCAGCTTTATTAATCTATATTTCAATTTTTATGCACTTTCTCGCATACGATTTCTTTTCCAACCAAGTTCCTCTCTTTTTGAGATGAACCGCGTGCACACCGTCCGTGATACGGCACAATGGAACACGGTAGCAGACATGCAGTAGGGACCCGTTGCAAGGACTCTTTTCGACTAAGACCCTCGTAAACCTTTCTTCTGTCTCTTGTTGCTATAATCCCTGGTTTATCATTATAACCAGTGGGAGATGGCGTTTTGGCATCGGCAGCGCCGAAAGAACCTGCCGTGCACGGACACAAGGGGCTTAGGGCTTTGTTTAGCCGCTATTATAAAGACCGAACACCTTCGGGAGTGTTCGGCGTCTCGAGTTAGGCCTTATATGCATCAGCTCGAATCATGTCTTTGGTCAAATGTTGGGTTTGCCGGCTCACGTGTTTTGCTGCCTTACGTTCCGTATCATCGGCTAACGCGCGCTCGGGAGAACTCTGCGATTGTTCCCCGTTAATTTGGCGAGCACCTCGATGAAAGCCGAAACTGATGTCATGATACAGCGAGAGACTGGTCAACCACTCGATCGACCATAGGAATGTTTAGGATTCCTCCGCTTTGACGAAGGGCGTTTCGGCCGAGCACATCTGGCGCCCCAAATTCGGAGGCGCGGTGCCCCGAGGCTATGTCGTAGCCCCACCCTCGAACTCCATGGCTAAGTGAAAGTGATAAAGCATTATAGTCCGGTTGCCTCGTTTGCTCGCTACCACCTCCTTTACAGGACCGAGGCGTCCAGATTAAGTGTGAAAACGCACTATTTTTGCGAACACCCCGCACCTTGTGCGTGGGGGCTGAAGCCGACGACGCCATCTTCGGGTTATACACACGTATACATGAGCGGCCGCATAGGAGATATTCTATTACTTGAGCGCACAAGTATAAAAGGCGCTTACATCATAAATATCGTTTTACATCATATAAATGTTCATTCGAGCGTAACATTTTTGAAACATCTGCGACTCTATTACACGAGCACCACGCAGCGCCGCCAAAATAGTGCTCGGCGGGTAACGGTTATCATCAAACCGAAGTCGCAACAGCGGTGGCACCCATCTCTGTCAATGTGTCTTCACACGGCGGCGCCATCCGCGCACCCTCTATGCAGGCCGACCGCTTCATCGCCTTGATATGCGGCACCGCCCCAAGAAATTGCTGCAATAAGCCAAAGTAACTCTTGGTGGGGCCTATCCGGCGGATATGGGTCACTATATCCGTCATAGCAAGCCGGACAACCTATTTAGCTCAGCCCACTCGGCCAAGCGGTCGGTCGGCGGAAGTGAACGCTCCGGACTATGGAATTGAGACCAAAACAGCTCTTAGTCTTGTGATCCTTCGGCGAAAATGCACAACGGCATCCGCCGCTTTTCGCTGCTAAGTCCATATAAGGGTCCTCTGAACCCCACAGTTGGCCCAAATGAGCATATTTTGGATCCGTAAACCTTGGCGCAGCGAAAAGGCTTACCGGCTACAATATCTCCGACTGGCGCAGCTCTTCCTTTATAGCCCGCATTGCAGAGCGGGCATCCTTAACCGGCGGTGGCCTTCCGCAGTCTTCTTGCCTCGCTAAGCGCTCCTTCCCAAGAGCCTCATTGCGGTCGGTAGCATCTTTTAACTTCACGGCCATTTCGGCCATCTCTTCCCTACTCGGCGATGTCGACCCTTCGGCCGCTAACTACTCGGCCGCCCTCGAGGCCGCCGCATTACTCCTTCGGCCTGCTCCTTGGCTTGAGAAAGTTCGGCCGAAGGCTCTCCACAAGCAGCGGCACTATCTGCATTTCACGCACATATTGTTAGGAGCTGGCTTGGCTCCCTTACCAAGTGACCGCGCGATAACACTTACCTTGCGACTCATCAAGTCGCTTTGTTGACCAGCGTGATGTCGCATCCGCAACATCGAGTTGCCGCTTTAGTTCAGCAACTCCATCGGTCCGGCTGGCCCCGGACGACCCGCCAACTACATCGGCACGGCGGGAATTTAAACCTGCGATTTGATCCTCGACGCGCTGTCGATTTCGACAACCTACCGAGTCTCGGGGCTACTATCTATCTGGCGCATTCTATATGCAAAACTGTTAAAAGGTGTGTCATTTTCGTACCTCAAACCCGCCAGACAAACTCCCGGCGGCATCGTGCAACCCGCCTTGGCGGACGAAATCTTTTCAATCACCATGCTCATCAATGCGTGGTGATCTTACGAATAAACGCCTTCTCAGCAGATCCTTGACCGTACACGATTGGCGCCGAACTATCCGGCTTTGCCAAACCGGGGCTCCCTCGTGGCGACACTTGAGGCTCGTCCGCCCTATCCGACAGCGCCCAGACGGGCGTCTCGCTCTCTATCATCTCGGACGAAGGTCCCCGAGACGAGCTCATTTGCGAAGGGCGGAGATCCGAACTACAAGGTAAAAACTTTAGTTATCCTCGAAGCACAAATAGGGATGTCCCTTATTATAAAACTCCTTTCTTTCTACTTACGGCTCGTTGGAGGCTGACTCTTTAAGGGAGATTGTGCGTCAGGGCCTCCCGGACGCAGGCCCTCTGGCGAATTTCTTCCCCATTTAGGGGCTTTGCCCCGGGTCCTCGGAGGCAGTCCTCTTCTCCCCTTGGAGGGAGGATTCTCGATCCCCTCTTTCAAGAGCCTCCTTAGGCGGGCGGTAGCTTTCCTGCTTTCCCCTTCGTCTTCCTCTGAAGGCGCAACCTCAACATCTGGACCAGCCACGGGATCCGCGCGGTCTCGGGGAGGGCGGACACCATATCAATTTTGCTTCCGCTATCCACTCCTGTGTAGAAGGAAGTTGGTCATAAGCGAATCATCGAAGGCAAACAAGCGGTATGTCGGACTCGTAACTACTTACTTGAGTATCCGGGCGATTGCAGCAAAGGCCAGCATCCTCGGTCAATTCGGACGCATCTCTTGCGATCCGAAGAATAATTTGTACATCTCCGGGGTGTCATACCCATGAAGTGTTGAAGAATCCGTGGGCCCTCGGATTAAACTCCCATAGCCGGAGAGGGCGGCGTTTGCAGGCGGGAGGCGCCTAATCAGCATGACCTGCATCATCACCACCATATCGACCTCCCTCGTTTGGAGATCTCGAATCCGGCCCTGTAGTAGGGGCACGTCCTTTGACGGCCCCCAGTTGAGCCCTTGGTTGACCCACGACATCAACTGTCGTGGAGGTCCCGGCGGAATAAGGCGGCGGCTTTTTTCTGCGGCCCTTGGAGCGGTAATATAGAACCACTCTTGCTGCCGTGGGCGAGCTCCTCTTGGAAGGAGCCCAGGGCCACGGGCATCGGCTCTCCTACTTATGGCTGCCCGCACTCAGCAGCGCCCCGATCATCTTGGCTCCACATTGAAGGTCTTGACCACAGGCGAAGTGAGGGTGGCGGAGGAAGGCTTCTTAAACGATAATAAATGCGGAGATATGGAGGATGGACTCGGAGCCAAATCATGGAATTCCAACCCATAGTAAAACATGAGCCCTCTCACAAAGGATCCATCGGAAGCCTAAACCCCGGCGGAGGTGGGATATAAAAGCGACATACTCGCCGAGCTCGGGGGTGGGGATGGCCTGCCCTTGGCGGCAGCAACCTGTCGAAAATCTCATAAGCCAGTACTTGGCCTCCATGACTTTAGCACGTCCTCCTCCGTGGCGGAGGAGGGTATCCACCGACCTGAAGGTCGGAACCGACATAGTTGAAAGTCCGAGCGCTCGAATCTGGAGCTCTAGGTGCTGGAACTTGGGCGGGGAGAGGATTCGATGAAGGATTGAAGAAAAGCGAGCCTTGGTCCCATTATAAAGAGGAGAATACCAAGAGCCGTCTTCGTGACCGTTTGGGACTCGCCGATAGAGGCGTGGCGGCAGGCGCGATTGGGTTACCATGTCCGTATTGATGAGAATCCGGATTAAGGGGAACACGATCTCTGCTTGACAAGGCGTGCCAAGAAACCACTTAGCTAAATGTCTGAGGTGGTAAAGTAAAAACAATTCAAGTAATGGCTTGGTAGTGGTGTGACGTCATGCCACAAAAAGCGTCGTGATTGAACTTGTGTATATATTATTCTCTCTCGGTGGAGCGTGGAATTTATTTTGCGAGCGGACACTATCCTGGTGTTCACAATCTTCTATCATTCGGAGGAGGAACCCGCCTTGCAATGCCAAGCAATATCTGCGCCCGGACTTATCGTCATTGAAGCCTGGTTCGAGGGGCTCTTGAGGAGTCCGGATTAGGGGTGTCCGGATAGCGGACTACCATCATCAGCCGAACTATCATTGGCGGACTATCATCATCGACCGGACTCCAAGACTATGAAGATACAAGATTGAAGACTTAGCCCGTGTCGGATGGGACTTTCCTTGGCGTGGAAGGCAAGCTTGGCGTCTGGATATGTAGATCTCCTACCATTGTAACCGACTCTATGTAACCCTAGCCCTCTCCGGTGTCTATATAAACGGATGGCTCTAGTCCGTGGGACTCGAACAACAACCCTTACAATCATACCATAGGCTAGCTTCTAGGGTTTAGCCTCCTTGATCTCGTGGTAGATCCACTCTTGTAAACATCCACAATATCAATATCAATCAAGCGGGGCGTGGGTTTTACCTCCATCAAGAGGGCCCGAACACAGGTAAAACATCGTGTCCCTTGTCTCCTGTTACCATCCGCCTAGACGCACAGTTCGGGACCCCCTACCCGAGATCCGCCGGTTTTGACACCGATAATGGGCATCTCCATAGCCCATTGATACGCCTAGTTGATGTGAGACTATCTTCCCCTCTTTATGTATTACTTACCTTCCTTGTCCTCGAGCTGCTTTTTGGCAAGTCTGAGCTCGTTCTCGGACTGCTCGAGGCTCTGCTTCAATGCACCAACCTCCGCAGTCAGTGCGGCAGAGGTCAGCAGCGCAGCCTGCATTCCCATATTGACATACTTATGTTAGACTCCTGCGTATATCTATTTAGATCCTCAGTTCGGCTTTTTCTTTCCGAACACCAAACTGAGCATCAGGGGATACTGTCTATGCGGTAATATTTTAATACATACCTCAAAGCCTGTTAGAAGGCTGGCGCAAGCTTCACTCAGCCCGCTCTTGGCGGATGAACCTTTGAATCACCACACTCATAACGGATGCGGTGCTCCTCGTCGATGGAAGCGCCGTTAAGCGCCTCCATCAAATCATCCGGTGCCTCTGGTTGGGCCGGAGGTCACCGGCCATAGATCTTGCCCTTCTTACGAAGGGGTCGCCTTTCGGACTCCGGAACCACTGAAGGTTCCGATATGGAGTCCGGCGCAGGGCCGGACTTGAAGCCTTCGAGGTTTTATCCCCTTTGAGCCCGGATTCCGGGAGGTCGCCTTGTGGCGCCTCCATAGCCACCTCCTCCTGGCTGGGCCCCTTTTGGGGAAGATAGTCTCACATCAACTAGGCGTATCAATGGGCTATGGAGATGCCCATTGTCGGTGTCAAAACCGGCGGATCTCGGGTAGGAGGTCCCGAACTGTGCGTCTAGGCGGATGGTAACAGGAGACAAGGGACACGATGTTTTACCCAGGTTCGGGCCCTCTTGATGGAGGTAAAACCCTACGTCCTGCTCGATTGATATTGATATTGTGGATGTTTACAAGAGTGGATCTACCACGAGATCAAGGAGGCTAAACCCTAGAAGCTAGCCTATGGTATGATTGTAAGGGTTGTTCTGATAGTCCTACGGACTAGAGCCATCCGGTTTATATAGACACCGGAGAGGGCTAGGGTTACATAGAGTCGGTTACAATGGTAGGAGATCTACAAATCCGTGTCGCCAAGCTTGCCTTCCACGCCAAGGAAAGTCCCATCCGGACACGGGAGAAGTCTTCAATCTTGTATCTTCATAGTCTTGGAGTCCGGTCGATGATGATAGTCCGCCAATGATAGTTCGGTGATGATGGTAGTCCGGCTATCCGGACACCCCTAATCCAGACTCCTCGGTAGCCCCGAACCAGGCTTCAATGACGATAAGTCCGGCGCGTATATTGCTTGGCATTGCAAGGCGGGTTCCTCCTCCGAATGATAGAAGATTGTGAACACCAGGATAGTGTCCGACCCTGCAAAATAAATTCCACATTCCACCGTAGAGAGAATAATATATACACAAGTTCAATCTGCTGACATTTTCTGCGGCATGAGGTCACGCAACTACCAAGCCATTATTTAAATCGTTTTTTACTTTACCACCTCAGCGCATTCAGCGAAGCGGTTTCCTTGGCACGTCTTGTCGAAGCAGAGATCGTGTTTCCCCTTAATCCGGGATTCTCATCAATACGGACGTGGGTAACCCAACCGCGCCATTGATGGTGACGCTTGGGAGATAAGCGAGTTTTACCAGGCCGGCGGGGGACGCGTAGACTCCGCCCGCCCATATAAGGGATAAGGATTCACCTTCTCACCTATGCCTTCTTCCTCCTTTGCTTATCCATCTCCGCGCACTCGAGCTCCAGCGCCCAAGTTTCGCGCATCTCGTCTCAACCTTCTCCGACCATGTCCGGAGCGGGAGGTAAATGGTTGGCCTCCACCGTTAAGGAGGAGCACATCGCAAAACTGCGCGGCGCCGGATACCTCTCCAGCGACATCGCGCACCGGCTGCCCGACGAGGGGCAGCTCATCCCCACCCCCAGGCCCCATGAGAGGGTCGTCTTTCTTCCCCACTTCCTCCATGGATGGGCTTTCCACTTCACCCCTTTGTCCGGGGCTCATGTTCTACTACGGCTGGATTTCCATGATCTGGCGCGAACTTCATCCTCAACATCTCGGCGTTTATCGTGGTATGCGAGGCCTTCCTCTGCATCCGGCCCCACTTTGGCTTGTGGCTCAAGAACTTCAATGTCAAGCGAAGGTAGTGAAGGGCACTCAAGCGGAGTGCGGGGCGCCATGTTGGGCAAGATGCCCAATGCCCTTTAGTTGAAGGGCCTTCGTGGAATCCGTCAAGGGTGGCAATCGGGGTGGTTCTATATCACCGAGCCGCACGACCCTACATGGGCGGCGGCCCCGAGTTCAGATCTGGTATCCCCACGCAGCTCACCTCCTGAAAGAGAAGGGCTTCTTGTGGGGTAGTTCGGAGGAGATGCGGGACTCAAGCACGTATCCGAAGCTGGTGAAGAAGCTCGGGCTGGTTAACGTGGTCCAAGTCATGCTCGTCCGCCCGATTCTCCCATGCCAAGAGGGCATTCAATCTGTGGGAGTTCGATCCGGAACAGCACCGGCGCTGGCGGGCTCTTGACCTGACGTCTGAAAGCGCTGGAGGTGCTGTTCAAGGCGCCAAGCCCGCATCCGCGATCAAGATCGCGGATTTCGCTCATGGCCTTGAATACGAGTAAGTGATTCTCCCCTTTACGGGACACTTGCTTTTCATAGTTTGACTCTATCACGGTTTTAATTTCCCTTTTCCTTTAACAGGATTGGATGAGGAAGGCGGAGCAGATTATCTGCCTCCTATGCCGAAAAATCGATGAGCGCCGTCTAGCGAGGCTGCTGGTTCCGCACCGCGTGGTGCCGGAGAAGAAAACCAAGAAGGAGGCCACAGTGCTCGAAAGAGTTCCTGTTTTAAGGTGTCAAGCGACTCGGGCGGACTCCTCCCAGCGAGGAGGAGAAGAGGACTCTCCCGGAGGAGGAGAGAGGAAGAGGAAGGCTTCCCCAACAGGGGAGGCCGAAGGGTCCAAGAGGGGAAGGACTATTCCCCCGGACAGCTCCGCCATCGTCAACGTCGGCGAGGAAGAATGGCCTTCAAGGGCCAGGCCTCCGGCAAGATCGTAAGTATCCGGATTCCTGAATGATTTATAATTTCTTTGTCTGCGTCACATAGTGTCATTCTAATGCCGCATGCTGCCTGTAGTCCGGCCAGTGATGATCTCCCCGCTTCATCGAGCGGGTCATTGGCTCCGTCGGATGTAGACTCCATCCCGACCGCCTCCACCCCTCGCGACACCGAGGACGCCGAGGTGGGATCCCAGAAGGGACCCATCGGGGAGGCTCGGGCGCCACAAGGCGTCCTCCGGACTTTGCGCGGACTCCAAAATGTAACCCGAAGTGGTTCGGAGTCCGGTGGCGGCCCTTGAATGAAGGGCAAGACCGTGGCCGCCGGCGGCTTCCGTCCCAACCGGGGCGCCGGGCAATTTAGTGGGCGCGCCAGGCGCTTCCATCGAGGAAGAACACCGCACTATTATGAGTGCGGTGATTGAAAGTGCAGCTTCGCCAAGGCGGGCTGACCGACGCCTCTGATAGCCTTCTATCGGGCTTTGAGGTAAGAAGTTAAAAATATGCTATATAATACCGCATAGACAGTAGCCCCGATGCTCGGTTCGGTGTTGGAAAGAAAAGCGGATGAGGATCTGAAAAAAGATATCTGTGAGGTTGCTAAAAATTATGTCAATATGGGTTGCAGGCTCTGCTTCTTGACCTCTGCCGCCTTGATGCGGAGGTCGGTGCTTTGAAGCAGGGCTCGGCGGTCGAGCAAGAGCTCGGCCGCGCCAGAAGCAGCTCGGGACAAAGAAGGTGAGTAACACCACTTTGAACTTGTACCTTCTGAGAAAAGGATTTAGGTTGCAACAAAAATAACAAGGATAACATGGAGTGCTGCGGGGCCCGCGAGCGAGGTGGCGACCACAAGGAGGCGTGTCTGTGACGAGCATAATGCGACCACGCAGGCAGGCGAGAAAAGCAGGGAGGCGCGGTGGCGGTGGTTCAGCAAGAGCTCCAGGCTCTCATGGAAAAGCATGAGAGTTTGGGCGTGACTCAAAGATTCGAGTCGAGAGCTTGCCTCGGCTCTCGAAAGTGCTAAAACCGCCAAGGCCGAGGCCCATAAGTCCCCTCGGAGATTGAGTTGATGAGGAAGATAGCGGCGGGTAAGGCATTTTTCATGCAAAGCAAGCATGTGAATGTAAATTCGTGTTACTTACCCGAATCGGAGCTCTCGAGGCGTTTGCAGATCTGCCTTGCGGCGTGTCGATGCGCCGCATTCTACCGAGCCGAGGAGGGAGCTCAGCGGAGAAGGTCTTCGGTCTCGATATCTTTGAGGCCGCCATCAGTGCCCCTAGCGACCAGGTGAAGCGGTGGTCGAGCTCCTAAGGCGGCGAGCAGGCCATGAAGGGCCTCGTAGTCCGGCTGTGGCTGGAGAGGCCATGCCCGGAGCTACTCGGCCTCGTCGACGGCTGGTGGATCGTGCCCCGGGTGGAGGTTATCAAGCGCTCCGCTTTGTATTGAAGGTGCTCGTCGGGCCCTTGCCAGCGCAAAGGTGCATTGGGGCAAGCTGGATGCGTTGAAGCTAATCAGCGACGCGCCACCGGCGGGCAAGGAACATCGTCGCCGAAATGTACTATAAGGCTGTCTGAAGGGTGCCCGCAAGATTGCGGATGAGTGCCCCGGGATGTAATTTTGAGTAAATTCGCAATGTGTTATCACATGTGCGCTGAAAACTTTGTTCATATCGCTAAGCAACGCTTGTTAATTTAAAATATTACCTTCATGCGGCCGTTTATTAAATCGAGAGATGGCAAGTCGTCGGCTTCAGCCCCATGCCACAGTCTTTGGGGTGTTGGGATAAACTTGAGCACTCTTGTTCCCATTTTGGGTCCATCTAGGGGCGCTCAACACAACGAACAAGGCAACCGGACTTATAGTGCTTGAACACTCTCACTTAGCCATAGAATTCTATAATTTTAAATTTCGGTGAAGCCCCTAGTATTCGGAGGACCAATTGGGGCGCTATCCACGCCTTCGTCGGACATAATCCGGAATTTCGCTCGAAGCAGCGTAGGTCTTTAAGGACCGAAGGACCTCTCGAACAGCGACCAGTCTCTCGCCTTATCATGCCGGTCAGTTTTAGCTTTCTCCTTTGAGGCGTTAACCCGGCTCAACCGGGCGCAATCGCGATGGTTCTCCAGTGCTACCTTAGCCGATAGAGCGGAATGTAAGGTGCCAAACATGGGGCCGGGCAAACCAACTATTGACCCAAGACATGGTTGAACCGATTCATATAATGCTATAAGTTGGGTGCCGCACTTGTGAAAGTGTTCGGACTTTATCACACCATAATCACGGAGAACATAAGCCCTCAGTGTATTTGGCCGTACCAAATGTACAGGGTGCAACATGTAAATAAATGAACATATATATATATAAGGTAATGCAATTATGGGCAAAAGTGCTGCATTTTATTAGAGAAGATATGCTATGAGTGCGGAATGATACAAATAGTCGGAAAGCAAAGGGATTGGACGAATTAAAGGCGTCTCCCTCGAGGGTAGGCAGCGGAATGTTGTATTTAACAAATTTAATGCTCGTGATGGAGGCCACACGAGTGTTAAATCATGACCTTTGTCCTTCCACGGCTGTTGCATCATGAGTTCGTCGGAGTTCGCCGCGGACGAGTTCTGTAAAAAAGAGAAATAAAAGAAAAAAGCGACACACTTGGGAGCCCTGGTGTGGTCGAACCGCACTCTGGTCTGTTGTGGTTGTGCCCTTCCCCTATGCCCATGGTATCTCCATGGCGTAATTATGTCTGTGAGAGTTTGTCTTACAATTTTGCGAGGGCTGGGGTTGGGGCCGCATTGCTATGCATGCTCGGAGCGTGCCGGTGGTCTTGGTTGATGTTGCTCGGTAGCGTTTGGTGCGTGTCCGGTCGTTTAACAGACGGACTCGAGAATTGCATTAAAGGCTGCTCTGTACTTCTGGCGAGCAGCTGTATATTCCTCCGTTCGGAGGGGCGTTCCGTGTTTCCATTGACCGTGATGACTCCACGAGGGCTGGCATCTTGAGCTTAAGGTATGCATAATGCGGCACCGCGTTGAATTTTGACAGCGGTTCGTCCGAAAGCGAGCGTGATAGCGGCTGCGAGCGGGACTATGTCGAAGATTAACTCCTCGCGTCGGAAATTATCCGGGATCCGAAGACCACTTCGATGTAATGGCGAGCCTGTACAATTGGCCTCGACACCTGGTATGGCGCCTTTGAAGGTTGTCTTTGTAGGTTTAATCCTTGAAGGGTCTATGCCCATCTTGCGCCTTGTATCTGATAAAGCGATTCAGGCTCTGCCGCCGTCCATCGAGGACTCGTGAGGTGAAATCCATCGACGATTGGGTCTAAAACCAATGCGGTGAATCCACCATGGCGGATCTGGTCGGATGGTCTCTTGATCGAAAGTGATCGGGCAAGAGGACCATGGGTTGAATTTTGGGGCGATGGCTCCATCAGCGTATCGTCCCTTAGTGCGCTTCGCTCCCTCTTGGGAATATCGTTGCGTATATCATGTTTACCGTCCGAACTTGAGGGGGAATCCTTTTGTCCTCTATTGTTCGGCGGCGGGTCTCTTCCTCGTCATCGCTGTGTAGCCCTTGTCACTGTTTTCGGCGATTAATTTGCTGCTGCTTGAATACCCAACAATCTCTGTTGGTGTGGTTAGCTAGCTTTTCGGGGTTCCATGTATTTGTGAGGCGGTCAAGTATTCGGTCCAAATTGGGCGGGCCCGGAGTGGTTCTTTTGAATGGCTTCTTCCGTTGACCGGGCTTGGAGCCTCGGAATCCAGCATTGACTGCCGTATTCTCATTGCTGTCGCCGTTAATGCGGCGTTTGTTTTTGTTTCGGCGCAACCTGCCATTGCGGTCCTTGGTATCCGGACTGCCAGCGTTTTTGCTGAGGTTGTTACTACGAGCTAGCCAGCTATCCTCTCCCGCACAGAAGTGGGTCATGAGTGATGTGAGGGCTGCCATGGATTTCGGCTTCTCCTGTCATAGGTGCCGGGCCAGCCACTCATCGCGGATGTTATGTTTGAAGGCAGCAAGGGCCTCTGCATCCGGACGATCGGCGATTTGGTTTTCTTTGTTAAGAACCGTGTCGAGAATTATCGGCGATTTGTCAGCTGCTGGATTATGTGGCTTAGGTCATCTGCGTCCGTGGTCGCTTTATCGTGCCCTGGAAGTTGTCGAGGAATGCGGCTTCGAGGTCTTCCCAACATCAATTGACTCTGCGGGCAGGCTGTTAAGCCAATGCCGAGCTGGTCCTTTAAGCAAGCGGGAGATATTTGATGGCGTGAAGATGCGTCGCCCGGGCCATGTGTATATGGAGGAGATAATCCTCAATCCAAACCGCGGGGTCTGTTGTGCCATCGTAGGATTCGATATTAACGGGTTAAAACCCTTGAGGATTTGATGATCCATTACTTCGTCAGTGAAGCATAGTGGGTGTGCGGCGCCTCTGTATTGAGCAATATCGCGACGTAGCTCGAGAGAGCATTGTCTGCTGTGTTCAGCCCGGCCGGAGTAGTTGTATCCGGCGTGACGGTATTCGTCGTGGGTCTTGGGGCACCCACGTGATCCATAGATGGATCTGGATTGTCTTGCCTTGTCCTCCAGTATATCTCGCAAGTCCGGCGCGTTCCCGTGGCTTCATGCTTTTGAGCGATGCGAGTGCGGTTTTAGTGGAGGGCTTGCGCCTCTCTGTCATGCCACGAGGTGGTCGGTCTGCCGTATTGTCGCTGGTGATGCAGGTTTATGCGCTTCCTCCTCTAATCGGGAGCAACTTGCATTTTGGGTAACTTTTGGAGGCGTTCAAGTTCATACTCTTGACGCGAGGACCTCGGTTCATCTGTCGGCGGAGGGTCTTGATCAGCTTGAAGCTGTTGCTGCTTTTCTTTAGGCTGTTTGCCGTGGCCATTAGCCTGCGTCTGAAAGCGCTCTTGTTCGACGGGATCCTCGAGCACAGCGAATTAAATCGTCGTCGAGGCTTGCTTCGTCTCCGGAGGAGGTAAGTAATTGTCATCCTCGACCTCTTAAATGCCGCCCTCTCGTGGGGCGTGCTACCCTCCTCCTGCTATTGGATCATCTTTGGAGGAGTTGTCTTCGGCACTTTACGGGGTGTTATTATCTCCTGCGCGGAATCTCCATTCTTGCCGTGGCGGGATTTAAGCGGCGCCCGCTGGCGTCGGCGCTTGGGCTGTTTCTTTAAGGAATCGGCCTCCGCTGCTTCTTCGCCGTCCCCATCTTTTGGGGTGTCCACCATGTATATGTCGTATGGCGAGGTGGTCTTCGGTGTCTGTGAGGCCTTTGGTTCTTAGTAGTCTCCGGCATCGTCGTCCATACCGTCGATGTCTTGGATCGTGGTCGAATCGTTGGTTAAATCGTCGGCGGTGGCTCTGAAGTGGGTGGTGGGTGAGCTCTGAATTTCTTCGTCGTCCGCGTCCCAACCGTCTGGCCGTGGTTCGGCCAGGGATCTCGAGATAGCGAGAGATGCTTGATGAATTTATGATATCGCCAAGGGCGAGTGCTAAAAGATGTCCGCAGCGGTGAATTCCATGATCGGCGCCCAATCGGATTCGATGGCGGTAGCGCAGGAGGTTGAGTCCGGCGAGAGTCCGGCACCTCGAGTCATGAGCTTTATGCGGGACAAGGTAAGTGTTCGGCTCCATCGCCGTAGCGATTGCAGCTCGGCGGTGTCCAGCCATCCATCCTCGATCCGGCGATCGGCTCCGGACTATGGGTGGGCGGATTAGTGCTTGACCTCAAAGTCTTTGTCCGTGGCGAGTTAGGTCATGCCCATCGTGACAGTAGCGGCATGCTCGGCTGTGGCTTAGATCCATCGAAGATCAAGTCTCCGCGGATATCGGTCGTGAAGTTTAGGCTTCAAACCTGACTGACGGCTAGGGGCATAGCTTCGATCTGCTCGGATGGCCAAGTGAGTTGGCCCGCGATCTGAAGCCGCCGAATCTGAAGATCTGTCCGGAAGAAAACTCTCACCCAGGACTGCGTCGTTGTTGATTGAAGAGGCCATCAAGCCTATCGGTGGCGACACGGAGGAACTCTCAATGAAAGCACCAATGTCGGTGTCAAAACCGGCGGATCTCGGTAGGGGGTCCCGAACTGTGCGTCTAGGCGGATGGTAACGGGAGACAAGGGACACGATGTTTTACCCAGGTTGGGCCCTCTTGATGGAGGTAAAACCCTACGTCCTGCTCGATTGATATTGATATTGTGGATGTTTACAAGAGTGGATCTACCACGAGATCAAGGAGGCTAAACCCTAGAAGCTAGCCTATGGTATGATTGTGAGGTTGTTACGATAGTCCTACGGACTAGAGCCATCCGGTTTATATAGACACCTTTGAGAGGGCTAGGGTTACATAGAGTCGGTTACAACGGTAGGAGATCTACATATCCGTATCGTAAGCTTGCCTTCCACGCCAAGGAAAGTCCCATCCGGACACGGGAGAAGTCTTCAATCTTGTATCTTCATAGTCTTGGAGTCCGGTCGATGATGATAGTTCGGCCAATGATAGTTCGGCTGATGATGGTAGTCCGGCTATCCGGACGCCCCCTAATCCAGGACTCCTCAGCGAATAAAACGGCAAGGGTGAAGTGGGGGAGAGGAAAACGAGAGGCAAATGGCAAACAATGTAATGCGAGAGATAAGGGATTGTGATGGGTACTTGGTATGTTGACTTTTGCATAGACCCCCGGCAACGGCACCAGAAATTCTTCTTACGCTACTGTGCTGCATCACCTTTCCTCTTCAAGGAAATCCAACGCAAGCTCAAGAGGTAGCAAGAAGAATTTCTGGCCCCACGAGGGTGGGGGTGCGCCTGGGGGGGTAGGGCGCGTCCCCCTACCTCGTGCCCACCTCGAAGCTTCCTTGGTGTAGGGTCCAAGTCTCCTGGGTCATATTCGGTGAGAAAATCACGTTCCCGAAGGTTTCATTCCGTTTGGACTCTGTTTGATATTCCGTTTCTTCGAAACTCTGAAATAGGCAAAAAACAGCAATTCTGGGCTGGGCCTTCGGTTAATAGGTTAGTCCAAAAAATAATATAAAAGTGGAAAATAAAGCCCAATAATGTCCAAAACAGTAGATAATATAGCATGGAGCAATCAAAAATTATAGATATGTTGGAGACGTATCAGGCCTTATCCTAGCAATTCCTCTAATAATTATGGAAATTCCTACAACAACTCTTATGGAAATTTTAATAAGATGCCCTCTCAATTTTAGACTAGTGTTAAAGAGTTTATGAATTCGCAAAAGAATTTTAATGCTTTGCTTGAAGAGAAATTGCTTAAAATTGATGAATTGGCTAGGAACGTTGATAGAATTTCTCTTGATCTTGATTCTTTAAAGCTTAGAACTATTCCTCCTAAGCATGATATCAATGAGTCTCTCAAAGCCATGAGAATGTCCATTGATGAGTGCAAAGAAAGAACCGCTAGGATGCGTGCTACGGAAGATGCCTTTATTAAAGCGTGTTCTTCTAGTTCCTATGAAAATAAAGATGAAGATCTAAAATTTATTGATGTGTCCCTTATTAAATCCTTGTTTTGCAATATGGATCTTGATAATGATGGGACTGAATATGATCCACCTTTACCTAGAAGGTGTTCCAAAAATTCAGAGTTTTTAGATCTTGATGCTAAAACTGATAAAAGTGGGACTGAAGAAATCAAAAACCTAGATGTTGCTAAACCCACTATTTTGGATTTCAAGGAATTTAATTATGAAAGTTTCTCTTTGATTGATTGTATTTCCTTGTTACAATCCATGCTAAATTCTCCTCACGCTTATAGTCAAAATAAAGTGTTTACTAAACATATCGTTGATGCCTTGATGCAATCTTATGAAGATAAACTTGAGTTGGAAGTTTCTATCCCTAGAAAACTTTATGATGAGTGGGAACCAACTATTAAAATTAAGAGTAAGGATCATGAATTTTATGCTTTATGTGATTTGGGTGCTAGTGTTTCCACTATTCCCAAAACTTTGTGCGATTTGCTAGATTTCCGCGATTTTGATGATTGCTCTCTAAACTTGCACCTTGCGGATTCCACGATTAAGAAACCTATGGGAAGAATTAATGATGTTCTTATTGTTGCAAATAGTAATTATGTGCCCGTAGATTTTATCTTTCTTGATATAGATTGCAATCCTTCATGTTATATTATTCTTGGTAGACCTTTTCTTAGAACGATTGGTGCAATTATTGATATCAAGGAAGGGAATATTAGATTCCAATTTCCACTAAAGAAAGGCATGGAACACTTCCCTAGGAAGAAAATAAAATTACCATATGAATCTATCATGAGAGCCACTTATGGATTGCCTACCAAAGATGGCAATACCTAGATCTATCCTTGCTTTTATGCCTAGCTAGGGGCGTAAAACGATAGCGCTTGTTGGGAGGCAACCCAATTTTATTTTTAGTTTTTTTGCTTTTAATTCTGTTTAGGAATAAATCTTAGATCTAGCCTCTGGTTAGATGTTTTTTTATGTTTTAATTAGTGTTTGTGCCAAGCTAAACCTATAGGATCTTCTTGGATGATAGTTATTTGATCTTGCTGTGATTTCCAGAAACTTTCTGTTCACGAAAACAATTGTTAAAAATCACCAGAACGTGATAAAATAGTGATTACAATTGCTGCTGATCAATAAACAAATTTCCTAGGTCTTCCTATTTTGTATCAATTTTTGGAGTTTTAGAAGCTTGCCTTAGTTACAAATTACTACAGACTGTTCTGTTTTTGACAGATTCTGTTTTCCGTGTGTTGTTTGCTTATTTTGATGAATCTATGGCTAGTAAAATAGTTTATAAACCATAGAGAAGTTGGAATACAGTAGGTTTAACATCAATATAAATAAAGAATGAGTTCATTACAGTACCTTGAAGCGGTATTTTGTTTTCTTTTGCTAACAGAGTTCACGAGATTTCTGTTGAGTTTTGTGTTGTTAAGTTTTCAAGTTTTGGGTGAAATCTTTTGATGGATTATGGAACAAGGAGTGGCAAGAGCCAAAGCTTGGGGATGCCTATGGCACCCCCAAGATAATCTAAGGACACCAAAAAGTCAAAGCTTGGGGATGCCCCGGAAGGCATCCCCTCTTTCGTCTACTTCCATCGGTAACTTTACTTGGAGCTATATTCTTATTCACCACATGATATGTGTTTTGCTTGGAGCATCTTGTATGATTTGAGTCTTTGTTTTCTTAGTTTACCACAATCATCCTTGATGTACACACCTTTCGATAGAGCCATACATGATTTGGAAATTATTAGAATACTCTTTGTGCTTCACTTATATCCTTTGAGTTATATAGTTTTGCTCTAGTACTTCACTTATACCTTTTAGAGCACGGTGGTGAATTTGTTTTAAATAAACTATTGATCTTTCATGCTTCACTTAGATTATTTTGAGAGTCTTAAATAGCATGGTAGTTTTCTTAAATAATCCTAATATGCTAGGTATACAAAAATAGTAAAAACTTTCTTATGAGTGTGTTGAATGCTAAGAGAAGTTTGATGCTTGATGATTGTTTTGAGATATGGAGGTAATTATATTAAAGTCGTGCTAGTTGAGTAGTTGTGAATTTGAGAAATGCTTGTGTTGAAGTCTGCAAGTCCCGTAGCATGCACGTATGGTAAACGTTATGTAACAAATTTGAAACATGAGGTGTTCTTTCATTGTCCTCCTTATGAGTGGCGGTCGAGGACGAGCGATGGTCTCTTCCTACCAATCTACCCCCCTAGGAGCATGCACGTAGTGCTTTGGTTTTTGATGGCTTATAGATTTTTGCAATAAGTATGTGAGTTCTTTATGACTAATGTTGAGTCCATGAATTATACGCACTCTCACCCTTCCATCATTGCTAGCCTCTTGATGCACGTGCATTGCCCTTTCTCACATTGAGAGTTGGTGCAAACTTAGCGGTGCATCAAACCCGTGATATGATCGCTCTTTCACATAAACCTCCTTATATCTTCCTCAAAACAGCCACCATACCTACCTATTACGGCATTTCCATAGCCATTCCGAGATATATTACCATGCAACTTTCTACCATTCCGTTTATCATGACACATTCATCATTGTCATATTGTTTAGCATGATCATGTAGTTGACATAGTATTTGTGGCAAAGCCACCGTTCATAATTCTTTCATACATGTCACTCTTGGTTCATTGCATATCCCGGTACACCGCCGAAGGCATTCATATAGAGTCATACTTTGTTCTAGTATCAAGTTGTAATCATTGAGTTGTAAATAAATAGAAGTGTGATGATCATCATTCTCTAGAGCATTGTCCCAAGTGAGGAATAAAAAAAAGAGAAAGGCCATAAAAAAAAGAGAAGGCCCAAAAAAATGAGAGAAAACGAGAGAAGGGACAATGTTACTATACTTTGCCACACTTGTGCTTGAAAGTAGCACCATAATCTTCATGATAGAGAGTCTCTTGTTTTGTCATTTTCATATACTAGTGGGAATTTTTCATTATAGAACCTGGCTTGTATATTCCAACAATGGGCCTCCTCAAGTGCCCTAGGTCTTCGTGAGCAAGCAAGTTGGATGCACACCCACTTAGTTTTATTTTGTTGAGCTTTCATACATTTATAGCTCTAGTGCATCCGATGCATGGCAATCCCTACTCCTTGCATTAACATCAATCGATGGGCATCTCCATAGCCCGTTGATTAGCCTCATTGATGTGAGACTTTCATCTTTTTTGTCTTCTCCACGTAACCCCCATCATCATATTCTATTCCACCCATAGTGCTATGTCCATGGCTCGTGCTCATATATTGCGTGAAAGTTTATAGGTTTGAGATTACTAAAATATGAAACAATTGCTTGGCTTGTCATCGGGGTTGTGCATGATGAGAGCATTCTTGTGTGACGAAAATGGAGCATGACTAAACTATATGATTTTGTAGGGATGAACTTTCTTTGGCCATGTTATTTTGAGAAGACATAATTGCTTAGTTAGTATGCTTGAAGTATTATTATTTTTATGTCAATATGAACTTTTGTCTTGAATCTTTCGGATCTGAATATTCATACCACAATTAAGAAGAATTACATTGAAATTATGCCAAGTAGCACTCCGCATCAAAAATTCTATTTTATCATTTACCTACTCGAGGACGAGCAGGAATTAAGCTTGGGATGCGATCGTCTCCAACGTATCTATAATTTTGATTGCTCCACGCTATATTATCTACTGTTTTGGACAATATTGGGCTTTATTTTACACTTTTATATTATTTTGGGACTAACCTATTAACCGGAGGCCCAGCCCGAATTGCTGTTTTTTGCCTATTTGAGTTTGAAGAAGCGAAATATCAAACGAGTCCAAGCGGAATGAAACCTTCGGAAAGTGATTTTCTCACGAGCGTGATCCGGAGACTTGGACCCTAAGTCAAGGAAGCTTGAGGAGGGCACGAGGTGAGGCGTGCCCACACCCCTGGCGCGCCCTCCACCTCGTGGGCCCCACGTTGCTCCACCGACGTACTTCTTCCTCCTATATATACCTCGTACCCCCAAGCGATCGAATCTGAGCCAAAACCTAATTCCACCGCCGCAACCTTACATACCCACAAGATCCCATCTTGGGGCTGTTCGAGCTCTGCTGGGGGGGCATCGATCACGGAGGGCTTCTACATCATCACCATAGCCCCTCCAATGAAGTGTGAGTAGTTTACCTCAGACCTTGGGTCCATAGTTAGTAGCTAGATGGCTTCTTCTCTCTTTTGGATCTCAATACAATGTTCTCCCCTCTCTCGTGGAGATCTATTCGATGTAATCTTCTTTTTTGCGGTGTGTTTGTTGAGACCAATGAATTGTGGGTTTATGATCAAGATTATCTATGAACAATATTTGAATCTTCTCTGAATTCTTTTATGTATGATTGGTTATCTTTGAAAGTCTCTTCGAATTATCAGTTTGGTTTGGCCTACTAGATTGGTTTTTCTTGCAATGGGAGAAGTGCTTAGCTTTGGGTTCAATCTTGCGGTGTCCTTTCCCAGTGTGATGGGGGCAGCAAGGCACGTATTGTATTGTTGCCATCGAGGATAACAAGATGGGGTTTTTATCATATTGCATGAATTTATCCCTCTACATCATGTCATCTTGCTTAAGGCGTTACTCTGTTTTCTTGAACTTAATACTGTAGATGCATGCTAGATAGCGGTCGATGAGTGGAGTAATAGTAGTAGATGCAGGCAGGAGTCGGTCTACTTGTTTCGGACGTGATGCCCTATATACATGATCATACCTAGATATTCTCATAACTATGCTCAATTCTGTCAATTGCTCAACAGTAATTCGTTCACCCACCGTAGAATACTTATGCTCTTGAGAGAAGCCACTAGTGAAACCTATGGCCCCCGGGTCTATCTCCATCATATTAATCTTCCATCACTTTATTTATTTCCTTTGCTTTTACTTTGCTTTTATTTTACTTTGCATCTTTATCATAAAAATACCAAAAATATTATCCTATCATATCTATCAGATCTCACTCTCGTAAGTGACCGTGAAGGGATTGACAACCCCTAATCGCGTTGGTTGCGAGGAGTTATTTGCTTTGTGTAGGTATGAGGGAGTCACGCGTAGCCTCCTACTGGATTGATACCTTGGTTCTCAAAAACTGAGGGAAATACTTACGCTGTTGTGCTGCATCACCTTTCCTCTTCAAGGAAATCCAACGCAGTGCTCAAGAGGTAGCATCCACTAATGAAGAGTGGGCAGAGGGGTATAAATAGCCTCCACACAAAATCTAGCCGTTATACACAATTCACCAAACTCTGTGAGACCGAATCGAGAAACTCGGTGAGACCTATTTAGTTCAAAATGTGAACGTTAGGAATTTCGGTGGGACCGATATGATCAACTCGATGGGTCCGATGTGCTAGGGTTAGGGTAAAAACTCAACTCCGTTTGACCGATTACACAAACTCGGTGGGACCGATTTTGGTAATAAGCAAAACAGAGAGTTGGCCAAGCAAACTCGGTGGGACCGATTGCATATCTCGGTGAGACCGTAATAATTGCAACGGGTAAAGGAGAGTTTGCAAGCCCATCTCGGTGAGACCGAGATCCCATCGGTGAGACCGAACTAATTCGGGTTTCTGGCGGTGGCTATGTCAAGTGAACTTGGTGGCGCCAGATAGATCAAATCGGTGGGGCAGAGTCTGACTTTAGGTTTAGGACATATGTGGAAATGAGAAAGTGGTTGAGGGCTTTGGAGCATATCACTAAGCACTTTGAGCAAGCAAGCCATTAAGCAACACCTCATCCCCTCTTAATAGTATTGGCTTTCCTATGGACTCAATGTGATCTTGGATCACAAAAATGAAAATGTAGAGTCTTGAGCTTTTGCCAGTCTTCTGTCCTTAGAATTTTGAAGGGGTTCCACATCCTCTTGTCCACGCCACTCCACCGCTGAACTCATCTGAAATATACTAGATAAAAGTATTAGTCCAACAAGAGATATGTTGACATTAATTACCAAAATCACCCAGGGAGCACTTGTGCTTTCAATATCCTCCTTTTGGTATTTGATGACAACGTACAACAAAGCTTTAGATAAAGATATAAAGAATAACAAGTAAAGCTTTGGAAGGACATATAACATGCATAGGCTCCCCTACATGTATGCAATCATGTGAATATGAAGTATAAGAGCATGCGAACGCATAAGCATGATAGAGAAAGCAATGAGTTACATGCATCTTGGCTATATGCATCAGAGCAAATGGTGTAGATACATGAAGTGTACCTTCATGTTCATGATTTCTTCTTGCAAACAATATGTACATCGGCAAGAGATCATCATGCATATGAGTGTGATGCATATACTTACCTTGTGGTCTTGAGGTGGATTTGGAATAGATGATCCTGAGTAAACAAGGTTATATAACACACGAACACCTATAGGAAAAACCAATTTGAGAAACCACAAGAGTACCAAGATTGGGATGACGTGTAGAGAATGAGTACTGAGTACCCTATTTGATATAGACATGTCCCCAAGGAGTAAAAATATGCAGTGAATTGAAGATTTCCTTCCCTTAGATGTCTTTCTCACCCTGAATCTTATATGGATAATGGAAGAAGATATGAAAAAGAAAATCAGAGCAAAACAAGAAAACCATAACAACACAGTCATAACACATACTACCATGCCTTTCCCCTCTTGAAGACATGTGACTTCTCTCCTCTTGAATACCAAGCATCTGGGGTCTCTCTCCCTTTGATGTGATCAAGCACTCCCCCCTTTAATGTGATTAAGCTTTGATGTGATCTCTCTCCCCCTTTGACATCAATTTCCAAGAAGGGATCCTCTGGAGTGCGAGTCAAATAGGTTTGGTCCTTGAGTCACATAACAAAGCAACATATACAATATGATGTAGGTAGAGGACAAGAATCATTGAGTGGAGCTGGAACAAATATGCATGATGCAAATGGCACTATGTCTCCTCAGCATTGAAATCGGTAACACCAAGTTGTTTTCTTCGGTGGCACCGAGATGGTTTCGGTTTAGCCAAAAGAAACAAACCGGTGAGTCCGAGTTCAACACAGAGAGAAAACAATTGTCATCTCAGCTCACTTAGTCAAATAAGATCTCACAAAGATTTGCAAGGAATTAACTGAAAGATTTGCAATGAATTGGATGCAGGGAATGCAGAACAAAAGAGAGAAAATAAATAAATCTAGATGAAGTTTTTTTTTACTAAATAAGGGGAACAAATATGCAAGAGACAAATGCAAGAACACAGAGAAACACTAGAGAACTTAATCTAGAATTGGCCAGCGACAAAGTCACCTATGTTAGAGTATATTGACTGAGGAGTCAAGTGAGAACACTTGATCGTAGGTCATACTCATCGTTTAAGCTCAATATGGGGTTACCATTTTTAATTTAAGCATTTTGATGTATTCACATCTTGTTGAGCTTCTTTGACCCATGTCTTGGGGTAAAGCTTCTCTAAGATGGAATAACATACCTTGGGTGGTGGTGTTGAACTTGATCATGTAGTTGAACTTGTGTGGGTTGCTCAAGGTTGATGTAGCTCATCAATGATTGGGAGCACCACTTGTAGTTTGAGTTCATCTACCTACATGGGTCAGTCTTGCAAGGAAAAGCACATCTGTATCCAAAATGACAGTCATGAAATTTGATACCAAATGAAATTTGATATATTGAATATGTCAAAGGATATGTTGAAAGGATTCATGCTTCCTTGTCTTCTACCACCATATTGTAGAGACTTGGTGATGTAGGGATTGCTGAAGATGTGAGAGAGTTGCAATCTCATAGATTTTGATTCAACCAAGTACCTACAAGGGTTAGACAACATGCAAGCGTGCAAATATATCCAAGACATATGATTATCATCATAAGAGAAATATCAAGGATTAGTCAAAGGCTCATGCCTTGCATGTATCCAAATGGAGTTTCTACTCCAAGTTTGAAGCATCAACGATGTTTAATTCACCTCTCAAACGACAAAATACTTTATCATCAAGCGGTTTGGTGAATATATCCACCAATTGCTTATCGGTACGGACATGCTTAAGATCAATGTCCCCTTTAGCAACATGATCTTTGTGACGCCCCCGATTCAATCGTACACTAATCATGCACGCAAATGTGTACGATCAAGATCAGGGACTCACGGGAAGATATCACAACACAACTCTAAACACATAAATAAGTCATACAAGCATCATAATACAAGCCAGGGGGCCTCGAGGGCTCGAATACAAGTGCTCGATCATAGACGAGTCAGCGGAAGCAACAATATCTGAGTACAGACATAAGTTAAACAAGTTGCCATAAGATGGCTAGCACAAACTGGGATACAGATCGAAAGAGGCGCAGCCCTCCGCTGGGATCCTCCTAAACTACTCATGGTCGCCGTCGGGGCTGCACGTAGTAGTAGGCACCTCCGGGTAGTAGTCGCCATCGACGATGGCGTCCCAGCTCTGGGCTCCATCGTCTGTTGCAGCAATTGGGTAAAGAAAGGGGGAGAAGGGGGAACAAGGCAACCGTGAGTACTCATCCAAAGTACTCGCAAGCAAGGAACTACACTACATATGCATGGATATATGTGTAAAGGGCCATATCAGTGGACTGAACTGCAGAATGCCAGAATAAGAGGGGGATAGCTAATCCTGTCGAAGACCTACGCTTCTGGCAGCCTCCGTCTTGCAACATGTAGAAGAGAGTAGACTGAAGTCCTCCAAGTAGCATCGCATAACAATAATCCTACCCGGCGATCCCCTCCTCGTAACCACGAGAGAGTGACCACGGGTTGTATCCGCACTTGGAAGGGTGTGTTTTATTGAGTATCCGGTTCTAGTTGTCATAAGGTCAAGGTACAACTCCAAGTCATCCTGTTACCAAGATCACGGCTATTGAATAGATTAACTTCCTGCAGGTGCACCACATAACCCAACACGCTTGATCCCATTTGGCGGACACACTTTTACGAGTCATGCCCGGCGCGGAAGATCAACACGTCGCAGCCCGACCTAGGCCAGCAGAGCGGTCGGCACGCGGTCTAAACCTAAGCGCCAGTGCAGGGCCCATCGCCTTAGCACACACTGCGTTCGCTATAACGCGCCGAAGCGACCTAGCAACCTCCATTACAAAGGAAGTCACGTTACGCGGTCCAATCGGCGCATAACGCTCGATCGTGACGTCCACGAAGGCTTCGGTGATACCACGACGCGGGATACCCATAACTACTTCGCGTAGATGGTTAGTGCGTATAGACCAAATGGCGGACTCGGATCAAATACCAAGAACTTCGTTAAGCGTGTTAATTATCCGCGAACGCCGAACAGGGCCAGGCCCACCTCTCTCCTAGGCGGTCTCAACCTGCCCTGTCGCTCCGCCACAAAGATCCATCCAGAGGGCCGTCGGGACAAAGGTACTTTCAGCCCCCAATCCGTGAATCACTCGCGGGTGCTCCTCGAGCCGACCCGACTTTAAGCACCACATGTATCATGTATAAAGTATATAGTATATACCCGTGATCACCTCCCGAGTGATCACAGCCCAATAGTATAGCACAGCAGACGGACAAGAATGTAGGGCCACAGATGGAAATATTAGCGTCCTATACTAAGTATGTAGGATTGCAGGTAAAGGTAACAACAGTAGTAGCAAGGACAGGCTATGCATCAGGATAGGTATAACGGAAAGCAGTAACATGATACACTACTCTAATGCAAGCAGTATAGAGTAGAATTAGGAGATATCTGGTGATCAAGGGGGGGGGGGGGCTTGCCTGGTTGCTCTGGCAAGAGAGAGGGGTCGTCAACTCCGTAGTCGTACTGGGCATCAGCAGCGTCGGTCTCGGTGTCTAGCGAGAGAAGAGGGGGAAGAAACAATGAATATTTAAGCAAATAGATGCATGACGATGCATGACAAAGCAAGGCGTGATGCTAGGCGTGCCCTAACGCGGTATTTGGTGATACCGGTGAAGGGGGGAAACATCCGGGAAAGGATCCCCGACGTTTCGCGTTTTCGGGCGAAGGAGCCGGAGGGGGAAAGTTGCGTGTTTGCTATGCTAGGGATGTGTGGCGAACGAACGGGTTGTGTAACCGGATTCGTCTCGTCGTTCTGAGCAACTTTCATGTACAAAGTTTTTCCATCCGAGTTACGGATTATTTTATATTAAAATTTAAAGTTTATAAAACATTTTGGAATTAACATAATTTATTTAATTAAAAATTCAGTTTATGACGTCATCATGATATCAGCATGACGTCGTGTCAACAGTCGATTGACTTGGTCAAACTGACGTGTGGGTCCTATATGTCATAGGCTTGGTTAACTAAAATGGTTTAGTTAATTAAATAGGTGATTAGGTTAACTAATTATGCTTAAATTAAATTAATTAATTTATTATTATTTTTAGTTATGCATTTTTTATATCTTTTTTTAATGTTCTAGGGGCTGGGCCCCACATGTCATTGGGCCAAAGGGGCCATAGTGGGTTCGGTGTTAGCGGGCGCCTGGAGCGGGCGCTGGGCACCCGCGCAGGTCGACAGGGAGGGAACGGCGCTGGGTGCCGACAGCCACAGCGACGAGCGACAGCAGCGGCACAGGGGGCCAAGGCTGCACGTCGGCGGGCCGCGGCAAGGCCGCCGCGGGTGGAAAGGCAGCGGCGGCGCGGCACGCTGCAAGACACGGCGGGAGCAGCAATTGTAGCGAGCATCGCCGGCGAACGCAGTCGTGGTGTGCGTTCAGGCGCGCTCGGCGCACGCTCTTCGTGGAGCGCGTCGCGGGAGCACGTCGGGCGAAGCGCATCACGGCGTATTGGGCGTCGAAGCGCCTGTGATAGGGTAATGGCGGCGCAGGCTGGGCGCATCGTGGTCGCGGTGACCGAGCCCACTGGCCGGAGACCGGACGGCGCGTATGGCGCCTACAGCGGTGAATCGAGGAGGGGGTGAGGGGGAGTAGCCACGGGAGCTCACCCCGGAGTTGTTGGCGTGCTCAGACGCGTCGGAGGCGACCGGAGTGTGTAGATCGGCGGCGGCGCAAAGCGGCGTGGTGCGAGGATGGATCGAGGCGGCGGCTCCGGAGTGCTCGGCTTGACCTGGTTCACGTCGGCGACGTAGACGAGGTGGGGTGGCGCTGGACTTGAGGGGGCGGGCGGCGCCGTTTGGGGGAGGTGCCGACGTCGGGGTCGGCGACTCCGGGCCCGGGTGATCCGACGGGGAAGAGGACGAGGAGGTGCTCCGGCGACGGGGTGGCTCCGGCGAAGCAGAGGCGGGACGAGGCGGCGACGGTGTGCGGCGGCGGCGTCAGGGACGATGTGGTCGGGGTGGTTTGCCTCGATCTATAAATCGGGGGGAGTGGGGGGAGCGAGCGAGAGAGAGTGGGGTCGGGCGTAGTGGGGGAGAGGGGCTAGGGTTTGGTCGCCCAGGGGTTTTGGGGGAGTGGGTGGCCGGTTGGGCCGGCCAGGCGGCCTAGTGGCCAGCTGGGCCACGGTCCAACAGGGAGGGGTTCCCTCTCTTTCCTTTTTTTTGTATTGTTTTGTTTTCTGTTTTTATTAGTTTATTTCTTTACTGTTTTCTTTTAAAGCTTCATTTAATTCTTGTTTTATAAAATCTGAAGTGAGCAACTAAATTAGTATTACTAATTGGTCTCTGCCACAATTATTTTGGCACACTACTAAATTAGTTATATAAATGTAACTTTATAAAAGGCATTAATTTAATTATTATGTCCTCTGTTTTGGTTGTTCTAGTGCATTAAAATATTAGAAGAAATGTTGGTTTCTCCAACATTATTACATAAGGTTTATTTGACACAACCCAAACATTTTAGTTTTAATTTTTGAAAACTTTTGTTTTTTGCCTGATTTTTAAATTGAATTCAAATCGGTTTCGAATTAATGCGAGATTAACCACAGTAATCGAGGTGACGTGGCATCATTAGTGGAGGATTACTGTAGCATAACTATCCGGGCGTCACAATCTTGAATGAAATGATGACGAACTTCAATATGCTTAGTTCGAGAATGTTGCACGGGATTGTGAGCAATCTTAATAGCACTTTCATTGTGACAAAGCAATGGCACATGTTTCACATAGATCCCATAATCTTTAAGAGTTTGGGTCATCCAAAGTAATTGAGCACAACATGAACCGGCGGCAATGTATTCTGCTTCGGCGGTGGATAAGGATACCGAGTTTTGTTTCTTGGAAGAACAAGACACAAGAGATCTACCAAGAAATTGACATGTACTCGAAGTGGACTTTCTATGAACCTTGTCATTGGCATAGTCCGAGTCGGAGTAGCCAACAGGATCAAAAGAGGACCTGTTAGGATACCAAATGCCAAAATTTGGTGTATGGATTAAGTATCTCACTATCCTTTTCACAGCCTTAAGATGACATTCTTTGGATGCCGCTTGATATCGTGCACACATGCACACACTTAGCATAATATCGGGATGGGAGGCACACAGATATAACAATGAACCAATCATCGAGCGGTAAACCTTTTGGTCAACCGATTTGCCACCCTTAGTCAAGTCAAGATGTCCACTAGTAGGCATGGGTGTTTTCATACCTTTGCTTTCTTGCATGTTGAACTTCTTGAATAAGTCCTTGGTGTACTTTGGTTGAGAAACAAAGGTGCCTTACTTAGTTTGCTTGACTTGCAAAACAAGAAAGAACTTGAGTTTACACATCATAGACATCTCAAACTTCTTCGAGATTAGCTTCCCAAACTTTTCACTAAAATGAGGGTTAGTCGAACCAAATATGATGTCATCAACATAAATTTGGCACACAAATAATTCACCATTAACCCTTTTAGTAAAAAGAGTAGAATCAAATTTTCCAATCTCAAAGCCTTTTTCAATAAGGAACTTGGTCAAGCATTTATACCACGCTCCAGGAGCTTGTTTAAGACCATAAAGAGCTTTGTGAAGTTTGTAAACATGGTCGGGTTTATTAGGATTAACAAAGCCAGGAGGTTGTTTAACATAAACTTCCTCCTCAATTTCACCATTTCGAAAAGCACTTTTAATGTCCATTTGGTACAAGGTAATATCATGGTGATTTGCATAGGCAAGTAAGATGCAGATGGACTCAAATCTAGCAACGGGGGCATATATCTCACCATAGTCCATACCTTTGACTTGAATGTAGCATTGGGCGATGACACGTGCTTTGTTGTGAATGACTTGTCCATCTTCGTCTTGCTTGTTGCAGAACACCCATTTGGTACCGATGATATTGTGGTTGTTGTCGGGCTTCTCGACCAATGTCCACACTTGGTTTCTCTCAAAGTTGTGTAGCTCTTCATGAATGGCATTTATCCAATCCGGATCTTCCAACGCTTCTTCAACCTTCATAGGTTCAATGCTAGAGATGAATGAATAATGTTCACAAAAATTTTCCAAACGAGTTTTAGAGCGAGTGATTCTCCCGGTTTGGATATTGTTGAAGATTTGTTCGACGGGATGGTCTCGTGAAACTCTTGCTCGAACTCGTGGGAGCTTTTGTTTGGGTCGGGGTGGAACATCTTCTTCATCATCTTGTTCTTCCTCTTGGCCTTCTTCGTTGTTGACGTTGTCGTTCTCTTGTCGACGTGGAGAAGGAGGTTGATGAGGTTCATCTTGGTGTACTTCCTCGTTTTCTTCATCTTGACGTGTCCCACTTGTGGATGCCTCCGTGTCAACTCTTGGTTCACCTTGTCGTGAGGTAGAAGCTTCCACTTGGATGGACGATGTACTCTCCTTCACCTCCATTGGACGTATCTTGCCAATAGACTAGTCTTGGATTGCCTCCGAAGGATCTTTGTCTCCTACATCAATTGGAAATTGCTCTACTTGTGAGCCGTTAGATTAATCAAACTTCACATCTACCGTCTCTTCAACCTTTCGGGTGAAATTGTTGTAGACACGGTAGGTGTGAGAGTTTGAGCCATAACCGAGTAGGAAACCCTCATGAGATTTAGGAGCAAATTTAGAACGACGATGCTTTTCAAGAATGTAACACTTTGAGCCGAATACTCGAAAGTATCCAACTTGGGGTTGGTTACCAGTGAGAAGCTCGTATGCCGTCTTGCCGAGTAGCTTGTGAAGATACAAGCGATTTGTTGCGTGACAAGCTGTCTCAACCGCTTCTGCCCAAAAGTCTTTTGGCGTCTTGTACTCATCAAGCATCGTTCTTGCCATCTCAATAAGAGTCCAGTTCTTCCTCTTAACAACTCCATTTTGTTGAGGCGTATACGTAGCCGAGAACTCATGTGAAATCCCTTCTTCGTCAAGAAAGGTATCCACATTTGCGTTCTTGAACTCCGTTCTGTTGTCGCTGTGAAATTTCTTGATCTTCACTTCAAATTAATTTTGGGCCTTCCTAGCGAAGTTCTTGAAGATCTTTTGGACCTGCGATTTATCATCAAGAAAGAACACCCACGTAAATCTTGAAAAATCATCAACTATGACTAGACCAAATGAGTTTCCACCGAGACTTTTATAGGCATTGGGACCAAAAAGATCCATATGAAGTAGCTCGAGCGGTCTTCTCGTGGACATGATGTTCTTCACGGGGTGACTTCCTCCAACTTGTTTTCCTGCTTGACAAGCACTGCACACAATCTATCCTTGTCAAATATAACATCTTTCACTCCAAGGATATGATCACCTTTAATAAGCTTATCAAGATTTCGCATGCCCACATGACCTAACCTTCTATGCCATAACCAACCTTTAGAGGATTTATCAATTAAGCAAGTTCTAGGTTGGGCCTTTTTAGTGAAATCAACAATGTATAGATTACCTATACGCATACCGGTAAAGACCATATTATGATTATCTCTTCGAAACACTTGGCAATCTACTTCAGTAAATAGGACATTGAAGCCAAAGTCAGCAAGTCTAGATACGGAAAGTAAATTATAGCTAAGAGATTCAACGAGCATAACATTTTGTATGGAGCTATCATGTGAGATGGCCACCTTACCAAGGCCAATCACCTTACCCTTTGAGTTGTCACCAAAAGTGACATACTTTCGAGGGCCGTCATTTTCAGCAAGCTCACGAAACATATCCTTGTCTCCGGTCATGTGATCGGTACATCCACTATCAAGAACCCATTCCTTTCCTCCAGCCATGTAGCCGCGAAGATTAGCCATAAGAGCAAAGTGTCTCATAGACTCATCGAGATCAAAGTCACTATCATCATCCTCATCATAGTATCCATGTTCAACATTGTCTTGTGATTGATCAATTCCTAGAGACAGCGACTCGTTAGATAAATGATCATCACAATGTTCATTTTTATGAATTATAATAGCTTCAGAGATGATATTGCTAATGATTCCAACATCTCCTTTGGCACGCATGAGGTTAGTAAGCTCAGATAGACAATCACTAAACTTAGGATTATTGGAATTCATCTTACTCAGGGCAATAGACTTATGAAGAATCTCATCTAAGTTCTACAAGGAATAGTTTGGAAAACATTCCTCAAGAAATCTCCATATGGTGTAGGCGCAATCAAGAGCAGGCAAGCTAGCAATCAAGTTTCTAGGTAATCCTCTAGTAATTATGTTGACAGTTCTAAGATTACGGATCATGTCAATAGACTCATCAAGGGTAGGATGCAAAGGGTCAACATGGGGTGCACAAGGGCTAGTAATGTACTTGTTCAAGTGATATTCGTTGAAAATCTCAAGCATCTCAATTTTCCACTCATGAAAGAACTCTCCATCAAGTATAGGCATTCTACGTCTAAGACTCCCCAACGTAGACTCATCCATCTTCCTCCAATGGTGATTAAACCAAAGCAATGGAAAACAATGCTCTGATACCAATTGAAAGGATCGAAAAGAGGTGTCTAGAAGGGGGGAATGATTAGACCCTCAACAAAGAAAAGTAGTAGTTTTTAATTTCTTCAAGTTAATGTGGAGTTTCAGCACAAGTTTGAACATTCACAATACATTTCAAGCAAGCATGGCAAGAGTATATGAGCGGCGGAAAGTAAAGCATGCAATTTGCAAGAAGATAAAGAGATGGGATTGGAGTGTGCAAACGTAATTGGAGACACGGAGATTTTTGGTGTGGTTCCTATAGGTGGTGTTATCATACATCCACGTTGATGGAGACTTCAACCCACGAAGGGTAACGGTTGCACGAGCCCACGGAGGGCTCCACCCATGAAGGGTCCATGAAGAAGCAACCTTGTCTATCCCACCATGGCCATCGCCCACGAAGGACTTGCCTCACTTTGGTAGATCTTCACGAAGTAGGCGATCTCCTTGCCCTTACAAACTCCTTGGTTCAACTCCACAATCTTGATGGAGGCTCACAAGTGACACCTAACCAATCTAGGAGACACCACTCTCCAAAAGGTAATAAATGGTGTGTTGATGATGAACTCCTTGCTCTTGTGCTTCAAATGATAGTCTCCCCAACACTCAACTCTCTCTCATAGATTTGGATTTGGTGGAAAGATGATTTGAGTGGAAAGCAACTTGGGGAAGGCTAGAGATCAAGATTCTTTTGGTTGGGTTGGAATATCTTGGTCTCAACACATGAGTAGGTGGTTCTCTCTCAGAAAATGAATGGTTGAAGTGTAGGCATGTTTTGATGGCTCTCTCCACTAATGAAGAGTGGGTGGAGGGGTATAAATAGCCTCCACACAAAATCTAGATGTTACACACAATTCACCAAACTCGGTGAGACCGAATCGAGAAACTCGGTGAGACCGATTTAGTTCAAAATGTGAACGTTAGGAATTTCGGTGGACGGATATGATCAACTCGGTGGGACCAATGTGCTAGGGTTAGGGTAAAACCTCAACTCGGTTTGATCGATTATACAAACTCAGTGGGACCGATTGCATATCTCGTTGAGACCGAGATCCCATCGGTGAGACCAAACTGATTAGGGTTTCGGGCGGTGGCTATGTCAAGTGAACTCGGTGGCGCCGGATAGATCAAATCGGTGGGTCCGAGTTTGACTTTAGGTTTAGGACATATGTGGAAATGAGAAAGTGGTTGAGGGCTTTGGAGCATATCACTAAGCACTTTGAGCAAGCAAGCCATTAAGCAACACCTCATCCCATCTTAATAGTATTGGCTTTCCTATGGACTCAATGTGATCTTAGATCAATAAAATGAAAATGTAGAGTCTTGAGCTTTTGAGCTTTTGCCAGTCTTCTGTCCTTAGCATTTTGAAGGGGTTCCACATCCTCTTGTCCATGCCACTCCACTGTTGAACTCATCTTAAATATACTAGATAAATGTATTAGTCCAACAAGAGATATGTTGACATTAATTACCAAAATCACCCAGGGAGCACTTGTGCTTTCAATCGTCACCTTCACAAATAGCCCGCTATAACCTGCTTTAGCTAGCTATAGCTCTGCTATAGCTGATTTGGAGGCCCGCCGCTATTTTCCATGGCCCGCTATTTAAAACATGGGACATTTACATCTGTGCCCCTAACTCTAACCCACTACTCATATTTGCCCCTAATTTTGAAGCATGCTCAAATTTGCCCCTCCGCCGTTAAGTCACTACTCAAAAATGCCCTTCCGTACAGTACTGTAGCACTTTCCGTACAATACTGTAGCACTTTCCGTCTGCTACAATACACATGGGCCTTTGACAGTCAAAGGCCTTTGACTGGACGAAAGGGCATTTCTGAGTAGTGACTTAATGGCAGAGAGGCAAATTTGAGCATGCTTTGAAATTAGGGGCAAATCTGAGCAGGTGGTTTGAGTTAGGGGCAGAAATGCAAATGGCCCTTAAAACATTGTCAGAACAAAACCAACCTCACAACCGTGACCGACCAGAACTCACCTAAAGCCCATGAGCCCAACCGACACACTATATAGCCCTACCCCGATCCCAAACTCCTTTACCTCCTCTTAATTTCTCCCTCCGGCGCCGTCACGAGGAGAAGTGCCCCACGCCCGATGCATTAGAGGCAAAACCATGGCGCCCTCGCATGGCCAGCACCGCCGCTTGCCAACGGTACTCGCCGGAGGAGCCGCCGATCCATGACCTTCCTCTACCTCCGGTGCCGCCTTCTCCTTGCTCCCGATCCTACAACATGGCTGCAGCTGCCAGGGCCACCTGTCCTCCACCTTGCTCCCATGGTCGTCACTTGCCTCCTGTTGAGCCCCCAGCCCCCAGCAACCTCCTCCTCTCTGCTGCACAATCCTATGGCCTTAGTTGTCTTCACGTGAGTGCTGCCATTGCCAACAATCGATGATGGATTGCGACGAGAGACGAACATGCTGGGTTAGGCCCGAAAAAGCAGTACCACCAGCCCGATGCTCTCTACTCCACTGCAGTGGAGGCAACTCGGGGCTTCTCGATGCAACTCAACAGCCAAATATGAAGTTTCTATACATACATGTTGAGGTATGCAATTTTAAGATATGAGTAGTGATACCGACCATAACCGGTTTCTGCTGCCATGATAGTGCACACCTAGGCATCATAGTTAAGTGTACTAGAGTGGTTATCACTCCAGGTCACTCCTCCTCCCCTCAATATATATAGTACAATTTTTTCTCTATAGTTTTCCGAGTAATTTGAAATCAGCGTATTACCTGTTGGCCTCATGGCTATGTCCAATTTTGATGTACTGATGGTTAGTTAGAGTACTACTTTCTTAAAGATAGTATCAACATCATTCATATCATTCTTTTTCTCTATGATACTTGATGTGGTTAACTGCTTGACTGAAGGGTTACTTTAAAGGCATGTGTTGATTTAAAGTGAATCATGCATTATGTACAATCTAACTTCTGCATCATATCTCAGATCTATATCTTGTAGCTGAGATTATTTGCTTCTGTATCTAGACACTTTCTACCTCTGCACCTATATTTATATATGCTAATAGTGTAATATGTTGTACTCCAACCAAAGGGGTAAGAAAATATTAGAAGAATGCAAGTCTTCATAGATACATCAACGGAATTCCAGACATTTATTCGTGGTCATGACCTATTTAAAACTTAAAACTGCTACAGTACATATAGCTTTAGTTCTATATACACCATATGAAGCTCTTTGACTAGATCCCATTACTTGGAATTCTTTATTACCACCTCTCATTATTCATATTTTCCTTATCATATTGCACAGTCTGAACAACATATGGCATGCTGGGAATTGAAGATGTAAACTAGGTACATCCTATAAGAGTTTGACTACCTTTGTAGACTTTGTAGTGCTTCTACCGTTTGACAATTGCTATCTGAAGGATGTTATCAGATTGATGTATTGATATTTTTATAGATGGAAGAGTACATATATGCATTCCGATACATAAGAGTTGTAGGTAATTTATTGTTGTGACTCTCGAAGCATGCCTTTTCTTTGAGATTTTCAACTAAAGGCTACAGTTTGCCATATGAAGCAATAAGGAGATAGGTGCTATTTGGATGGTGCCCATAGGAGCCCCATCAAAACAATGGCATGGCAATTTTTGGGCGAGCGAATTATCCACTACGAGGGCACAGAATCAGGTGCAGGTTGTAGCGGGTGACCAAAAAGTTGGCTACGATTCAAAACATTGGTTGTGATCCAAACGCGTGCCCACCCCTTCGGTCATTGACAAAAAAATAGTAAGGTAGCCGTGTGCACCCATTCAAACAAGCTCATATTACCATTGAAATTGAATGTAGCTAGTGTGAAGGTTGCATATTTGGATGAGGTGGTCAAACAAAGCAAGCAGAAGCTATGTGAAACATCATGATAACTGTCGTCACACGCTGACGACAACAATTAATCGGCCCGTCGCTGTACATGGGCCACATCTTCAGCAAGCATGCTTGATGGCTAGATCCCGCGTCTCAAGTAGCCAGAAAAGATCCCACATCGTCAGTGACCATGTTTGATGGCTACATATGACCACTGTCATGAACGCCATGGATCGACGTGATCGTCATCGTGGCAAATAGCACATTCTCTGTTACAATGTACACTATGTTATTTTCCTTCTCTTTTTCGAATTGTAACGGGATCCTTTCTCTCTCAACAAATTGAAATCATTTTTTTCAAAATTATTTTTAGAGTATTTAATGCTTTAAAGCACTATAAAAGCTCATTTGAGTGTATAATTTCTATCATTTTATTGTCACGGAGCTCTGAATATTGACATTTTTCTTCCATTTCCCTGTTCTTAATTTCCAGAACTGAATTGTGTTGTTGCTTATCAATTCTCACATCCATTTTTAGCAGTTTCACAAGGATGCATCCATTCTTACATGGGGAACCAGATAACAAGAACAAGTAGAGCAGGCTGCCAACCTCCTCCAAGGAAGACAACTATGGTCCGTGATCTCAACCAATAATTAGTTTAGATTGGTAATAATAATTGGAAATCCTATAGATTGCTTTTGTTTTGCAATTAGCGGTACTGAAGATTGCTCTAGGCACAAGAATAGTGGAAGGTTAATTATGTGCCAGTACCTTCCGACACTGGTTCATTTGTCATAGTGTTGATGCTCTTTATGCAGAGATATAGGGTCTTCCTTATTCTTAAATATTTTTCCTTTGCAACATTGTTTTTCCAAGGTAGTGATAAAAATGGATGAGACATACCTTCTACAAGCCGTCATGAGCTGTGATATGAACTTTTTGTACATGTCATGACATTCAAGGAAGCGAAGGCACTCATGAGGTCGTCATTTTGTTTATTTCCGTACTATGGTTTTCCATAGAATTATAATGTGGCATGTAATTTGGGCCTATGGTCATCTTTTATATAAGATGAATACCTAAAAATCCAAAAACTTTAAGAGAAAAGAGAATTCATTAGTTGTACATTTCGACCTTGGCATGTGCCTCTATGTCGCCGCCGGGTGGTACCGTTCGGATGTTGGCGTGTGGCATTGATGGACGTTTATATGGGCACACGATGTTTCTCTCCCGTTGCAACGCACGTGCTGCATTGATGGACGTTTGTATGGACACAAGAATGTTCTCTCCCGTTGCAACGCACGGACATATGTGCTAGTATTATATATAATTTAACATCCCCGGAAACATTTCCCACCTACACACACACACACACATCGGTAATACCCGGTATTACCCGATATTCACCGAAACCCTTCACGTGACCCCGAAACGCTTCCGGAACCTCTCGAAACTATTCCGAATATTAATGAAACAATTTCACAAATATATTCTCATCACTACCGCACTACTAACACTCAGTAGATTGTGATTATCTTAAGCTTGTGACCTGGTAGGTTCGGTAAATTATAGACATGAAAAAAACCTTCGTTCAATGACCAATAGCGGAACCGTGGACATCCACACCGATAGCGGAACCGTAGGAGGTCGGCTGAAGGAAATATGCCCTAGAGGCAATAATAAGGTTGTTATTTTAGATTTCCTTTCATGATAAAGGTTTATTATTCATGCTATAATTGTATTGATCGGAAACCTAAATACATGTGTGAATACATAAACAAATACCGTGTCCCTAGTAAGCCTCTACTAGACTAGCTCGTTGATCAAAGATGGTTAAGGTTTCCTATCCATAGACTTGTGTTATCATTTGATAACGGGATCACATCATTAGGAGAATGATGTGATGGACAAGACCCACCCGTTAGCTTAGCATAATGATCGTTCAGTTTTATTGCTATTGCTTTCTCATGTCAAATACATATTCCTTCGACTATGAGATTATGCAACTCCCGGATACCGGAGGAATGCCTTGTGTGCTATCAAACATCACAACGAAACTAGGTGATTATAAAGATGCTCTACAGGTATCTTCGAATGTGTTTGTTGAGTGGCATAGATCGAGATTAGGATTTGTCACTCTGAGTATCGGATAGGTATCTCTGGGCCCTCTCGGTAATACACATCATAAGCTTGCAAGCAAACGACTAAGGAGATAGTCAAGAGGTGATGTATTACGGAATGAGTAAAGATACTTGTCACTTTGAGTATCGGAGAGGTATCTCTGCTGCTTCGCTGGTGCGGTGGCAGGGTCTTCACGAAGATCCGCATGCCACCACGCAGGTGCTTGCTTGGTTGGCCTAGAAGCTGCATGCTGCCACGTAGGTACGTGCCTAGTTGGCAGGCTGGCTACTGCGTCGGGACGGCCATGGGGCAGCGAAGCTTTGGTAAGTGCGGGCCTGGTTGTGGCCCCGCAAATGTCCCCGGCAAGGGTCTTGCCGGGGTCTTGTGGGCGTCCCCGGCAAGGGTCTCGCCGGGGGCCTTCGTCTTCTGGTTCTCATCTAGTCTTCAGGCCTTCAGTCTTCACAAAAATCTGCATGCCACCATGTAGGCGCCTCCTGAGCCTTGGTTCCAATGTTGTCGATGGTGTCGGAACTCTCAGGCTCAAGGGTGGCGGTCCTGCTGGTGTTGGGTAAGTTGCCCCGGCAAGGCTCTTGCTGGGGCAGCATAGGTCGTCCCCGGCAAGGCTCTTGCGGGGGGAAACCCACCTTGCCCCTTCGCTCTTCGCGCCTCTGGTCTCAGCGCAGCTCTGGCAGTCTTGTTCCTTGCTTCCTCTGTCCCGCCCAGCGTGGCCGCACGTGTGGCTACAACTGCCTATGCACAAGTAAAGGGGTACAGAAGGCCCATACTTTTGTACACCGACATATCCTCTTCAGCGGATTGTGCCCCGAAGAATTCAACAAAATCAGTCGTCTCGAGAATGCAAAGGAAATTTGGGATACTTTGATCGATATGCACGAGGGTACCGACTCCGTCAAGGAATCCAAATTGGATGTGCTTCAAAGTCAACTTGACAAGTTCAAAATGAAGGATGGTGAAGGTGCCGCTGAAATGTACTCTAGGCTTGCTCTCATCCAAATGATATTGCCGGCTTAGTTAGTGAAGAGATGACTGATAGATTCATCATCAAGAAGATCCTAAGAGCCTTGGATGGAAAATATGATACCGTGTGCACATTGATCCAAATGATGCCCAATTACAAAGATCTCAAGCCAACGGAAGTTAATGGAAGAATTGTTGCTCATGAGATGTCACTCAATGATAAGGAAGAGCTTCGCAACAAGTCAAGTGGATCTTACAAAGCCTCATGTGATGCTCCTACATCATCAAGTGAGAAACAAACCTTGAATGAGGAATTGAGCCTAATGGTGAAGAACTTCAACAAGTTCTACAGGAGTAGAAGCAAGGAAAGAAGTTCCAAGTCAAGGTCCTACAATGACAAAAGATCTTCGAGTCGTGAGCGTAATTGCTATAATGTGGAAGACCCAGACACTACTCCTATGAGTGTACGACTCCCTACAAAAGAAGAGAAGACTCACCCAAAAGGAGACGTAGAAGAGAAGAATCACCTCCAAGAGAGAGAAGGAGTAGAGATGATCGTTATGAACAAAGAACCTCTCGGAGAAGCAAGGATTCGAAAAGGAAGGACAAATCATCAAAGAGCTACACCAAACAAAGACATCAAGCTCACATTGGTGAATGGGTATCTGGCTCCGACTCCGACCATCACTCCGAAAGAAGTTATCACTCCGACTCCGAATATACTCAATATGAAGGTGTTGCCGGTCTAGCACTTGTGTCAACCAACTCCTATGACATATTTGACTCACCAAATGAAGGAAGGCAGATGCTTCATGGCTAAAGGCCCAAAGGTATCACACCCCGAGTATGTTGATTTCAATAGTGATGAAGATGATTTGCTAGGTGATGATGATTTACTTGTTGACAACTCTAGTGATGAAAACTATGATGAAATTGCTATTAATCATGCTAATCAAGATAAAACGAATGATGATGATAAGAAGGAGATTGAGCGTCTAACTAAAGAACTAAAAACTCTTAAGTTAGCTCATGAAATTACCTTGGAAGATCATCGAGAACTTTTAAAGACTCATGAGAAGCTATGCTTTGAAAAGCTCAACCTTGAGCAAGAGCATGGGTTCTTAAAAGCAATCAATGATGATCTTCGCAAGAAAAGTTCTTCTTACATTGCCAAGCATTTACTCTTGTCTACTTACACGCCACAAGTTAAGTATAGCAACAAGAGTAAGAAAGATTCTTCTTCTAGTAGTAACAATGATCATGTTAAGTCCAATATTGTTGCTTCTAGTGGTTCTCTTGATTCCACTAATGATTCTCTTAGCCAAGTTACACTTGAGCAAGAAAATAGCTTATTGAAGGGAATTATAGAGAAAGGTGTTTACAAGAGCCTTGCCGGAAGTGAGCAATTTGAGGAAATTGTACGCAAGCAAGGAAGGCAACGGAAGAATCAAGGTGCTGGTTTTGAACGAAAGTTCAATGCCAATGGAGTTGAGTGGAAAGAAGATCAATACCCCAAGACGAAGTTTGTTCCTCAACAAGATAAGTATGATCCTACTTCTTTCAAGGGAACACAAGCTCAAGATGATCTTCCACCACAAGACCACAAGGAAAAAAGGCAAGGACAAGCTTCAAGAGGATATTGATGCATTTGAAGAAGCTCCCAAGGCCTTGGTCAAGTGGGTTCCCAAGACTACATCATGTTTTACTTCATCAAGTATGACTACAACTCCAAGGATTCCCATCAAGATGATGTGGATCCCGAAGAAGAAGAACTAGAGAGTTCTTGAGGGTGACTCCGCCAACACACTCCACTCATATCATTTTGGCAAGGACAAGTGCAAACAACTTCCACATCTTGCACTAGTTCGAGGAGTCACAAACCCTCTTGTTGGTAAGACAAGGGACAAGGTAACCTAATGCTTTCATGGACATCATCTTGTGTGAACATCACTCTATGTCTATGGATATCCTTGTTTGTTCCTTGTGGGACTAACCCATGTAGGTATTGAAAGTGCAACTCACTCCAATGGATTGCTCCGAATGATCTACATCAACATTGAGCATCCACATCTTCAACATCTAAATGAAGTCATCATCGACAAAACCCAAGGTTAGTTCATCCCTCTTAGGAGGGATATCACATCTAGGGGGAGCTTTACTCAAAAAATTGAGATAAAGCAACTCTAATGGTGCGAACACAACAATGCTTTATGTAAAAGTGGTAACCCCACTTGCACTTAAACGATGAGTATGACCTATGATCAAATGTTCTAATTTGACTCCTAAATCAATATATTCATATATATATAGATGACCTAGTCATCGCCAATTGCTTGATAGATGCTAGAGTGTTTGTGCATGCTTTGTCACATGTTTCATTTGCCATTTTATCGTGTGAGCATGTTGATTGCATATTTTACTCATTTGAGGACATCCATTTGTTGCTTTGATTGTTTGGCTCTTTTTCTTTTGCCAAATGGATGGACAAGAATGCCTAAGAACCTCCTCTAGCTATCTATGCTTTGCTCGTCTCAAACTCTATTCATGCTACATCACAAAGTTTGATCAAGTCAGATTCGAACACTCTGTGTGAGGAGCACTCGGAGTCCCCGATTCGTCATAGACTTAAACTTCCAAAACCTCTCTGTGCATTTCGGTCTGACTGATTCATCCTTTTCGGTCTGACTGAGTTCACTAAGTTGATATAGGTTTTCAATCTCGGTGCAACCGATTAGAATATTTTGGTCACACCGATTTGCACTAACCGCTTGCGATTCTGCATCTCGGTGCCACCGAGTTGTTCCACTCGGTCACACCGACAGTGTTAAGATATATATACCGACGAGTTGAATTTTGGAAAGTTCTCCAAAACCCTTCATCCCGCGCGTGCCCTTCTCTGCCGCCTTGGGTCTCCGGATTGACCTCTCGTCGCTAGCGACCTCCCGCTGCTAGTTTCTGTCACCGTCAACGGATTTCAACACTGTTGTTGCCACCTTAGTGAGCTCATCACCGAACTAGGGTATGAGTTCGACCCCTTGTGCTTTCTTTTTACCTCCGATTCTGAGCACAAGGTCAATGCCATGTTCTTTACCACATATGAGATCATCCTGTCCAGCAAGAACATCCCTTAGATTAGATTTGTTTCGAAAATTTAGGGTTAGGTTTCCGCCGAACTCATCTCGGACCGACCGAGTTGTGGAAATCGGTCTCACCGATTTGGCCCAGGCCATTGCACTTGCAATTTTCGGTCTGACCGAAAGTTGCAAATCGGTGTGACCAAGTTCAACTCTCTGTGAAACCCTGGCAATCTTGGAGTCACCGAACTGTGACTCGGTCTGACCGATTTCACTAGTTTAGACTCCAAAAGTTGCTTTGGTGTCACCGAGTTTAACGAATCGGTAGCTCCGAAATGCTTTCTGTGGAAAACTAAAACTAATTTTTTGACTCATATGTTTTGCAAAATCTCTGCACTTTGTGATGCTCATCCACTCTACCTCATCTATATCTATTCACAAGGTCAGCTGTCAGTTTGCTTTGCCAGTATGTCTGACTAGAGTGATAGCCAAAGCAAGTCAGAAGAGCAGATGAACCTGAGTGAGGGCACTAGTCCCTCTAGCAGCTATGATGAGGGTAGCAGGAGCACCCCAAGAAATTTGCCTGAGGTAGCTACAAGGACAAGGAAGAAGAGAAACTCAGAGTCAGAGGATGAGGATTGTGTGGCTTTTGAGGAGGAAGTGAGCTCCAAGAAGAAAGTGCTGAAGAAGGAATATGGGGTTGTTGCTGCAACAAAACCTGGTATGCACAAGAAGGCACCTGCCAAGAGAGTGCCCATGTCAAAGGCCAGATCCTCAACTCAGGAAACTATGGAGTTCAAACTTGAACCAATGGAGGCTGGTGAAGGCAATAAGAGGAAAGAAAGGGTCAAGAAGACCATTGTGAAAGTTATTGGCGGATCCTCTATGATGAGAGATCCAACTGAAGATGAAGAAGAGGAAGACTGCACCAACATCTAAGTCACAAAAGATGATGGGGGATGCCATCAAGTCTGGGGCTGCCCCTTCAAAGCCCAAGACTGCCCCCAAAGCTCCAGCTCCAGCTCCAAAAACTTCAAAGCCCAAGAGGAGCACAAGAAATATTCCAGCTGCTGAAAAGAACAAGGCCCCAGTGCCTGAGGTTGAAGAAGAAGATGCTGAGCCCAAGTGCTTAGGAAGCTCAAACCTAAGATTCCAGATCATGATGACAACCATCCAGTGGCAGAAGACATGAACATCAGGAAGGATGTAGGTTTCAGACTTTGGAGACAGCCTGATCCATATGATGTGAGGAGAAGGACTGATGTGGATTACAAATTCCACACCAAGGAGCAGCAGGATTTCTATGAAACCATCTTGCTTGATAAGAAGCCCATTGTGTGTGACATGAAGTGGGCAGATTGGGATTGCATTGATGAGAATGAAGATCATTTTCCAGGTGTGCATGACAGTTTCAGATCATGTGGAGTGGACAAGTTTGTGGGTCAGAAGCTGACCAAGTGGAATGATGAACTCATCATGCAATTCTACTCCACATCACACTTCTATCCTGATGGTAGAATTGTTTGGATGTCTGAGGGTACAAGGTACCAATCAACTGTTGATGAGTGGGCCAAATTGATCAATGCCCCTGAATAGCATGAGGATGACTTGGATGTCTATGCCAAGAAGAAGAAAGACCACAACTCAATGGCCAACATGTACAAACAAATTCCAGACAAAGCCTTGGAAACTCATAAGCTTGGGTCTGTTCACTATCTGTTGTCTGGTTTGGCCACAATCAACACTATTCCGAGGCATACCTTATTGCCCAACTGGAGATCACAAGAAGATCAGAGGCCATTCTATCAACTTGCTGCAACTATTTGACGAGCCCCAAAATTTTAAAGTCATGAGCCTGATTATGGAAACAATCAAGAGGATAGCTGCAGATCAGAAGAGATCATGTGGGTATGCTCCACATATTCAGGTGCTCATCAACTCCAAGATGGGCATAGGCACCTACCTGTTGGATAAGGAGCATCTACCTTTGAGACCAGAATTTGAGGACAAATTGTTGTCATGAATGAAGATGATCCCACATCTGTGAAGGCACAAGAGAAGAGAGAGAAAGCTAAGGTTGACAAAGCTGCAAAGATGCCAAGTGTTGAAGAGGCATCTCAAGTGTTTCTCAAGACCAAACAAGATCAACTTGCATATCTGATTCAAGCAACCTTGAGGATAGAGAAGGGCTTGGCCACCCTGACCCAAAACCAAGAGAGCTTGCAAAGGATCATTGAAACTAAGTTCTATGATCTTGATCTTAAAGTAACAGAGATGCAAACAGCAGTTGAGCAGCTCCAGGAAGAAGTTGAGGAGAGGAAAGGGTAGGCTACCACAGATGCATTTCAAAGAGTGCCAAGAGGTCAGAGATCTGCTGCAGTGCATGTGGCTGACACAAGAGCAACTACATCAGCACCAGCAGCCACAGCTTCAGTGCCACCTCCAGTTGCAACTCCACCAACTCCAACAAGTTCAACATATGCATTCGTCCTTGGAGTCCTCCCAACACCACCTCCTGAAGATCAAGCCTAGTGAGACGCATAGCACTATGCATTTTCAAACTTTTTTGGTAACTTGTTGCCAAAGGGGGAGAAATGTATAGATCATAGGTTTCGAGAGAGAGTGTTTTTTCTTCTTTTGGTAACTTTTGTGTGCTTGCTTAATACTTTATGTCTATGTGTGTGAGATACTTATATGATCATGTGTTTGATCATATCCTACATTAATGCTTGCGCTTGGATGATGCTATCTTTTATATCTCTTGTATGATCATTCACTTTGCCTTGGTGGTGAGTGCATGTTTTTACTATCTATCATTTTGAGCGCTCCACCAAGATGTATGTGACATGGAAGAGTAACCCATGATCCTAATCGGTTGTGCATTTGCATTCAAAAGCAAATTTAAAATAATGCACAAATTTAGGGGGAGCTCTTGCTTATCACATACTTCTCAAAGCGACGGTGTATTTCATTCTTATTATCATTTGTCGAAGCTTTGATCTATATGTTGTCATCAATTACCAAAAAGGGGGAGATTGAAAGTGCAACTATTCCTGGGTGGTTTTGGTAATTCCTAAAAACATATAGCTCATTGAACTAATGCTATTTCCATATGATCATTTTAGAAAGTTCAATGATTGGCATGGCATGGACTAGGAATGTGGACCCCTCAAAATGCTAGGGACATTTATTGGCTCAAGCTCAAGACTCTACCTTTTCATTTTAGTGATCCAAGATCGCATTGAGTCCATAGGAAAAGCCAATACTATTAAAAGGGGATGAGGTGTTGCTTAATGGCTTGCTTGCTCAAAATGCTTAGTGATATGCTCCAAAAGCCCTCAACCACTTTCTCATTTCCACATATGTCACAAACCAAAAGTCAAACTCGGCCCCACCGATTTGATCTATCCGGCGCCACTGAGTGAGTCCTGGATTAGGGGGTATCTGGGCAGCCGGACTATATCCTTTGCCGGACTGTTGGACTATCAAGATAAAAGATTGAAGACTTCGTCCCGTGTCTGGATGCGACTCTCCTTGGCGTGGAAGGCAAGCTTGGCAATACGGATATGTAGATCTCCTTCCTTGTAACCGACTCTGTGTAACCCTAGCCCCCTCCGGTGTCTATATAAACCAGAGGGTTTAGTCCGTAGGAACAACAACAATCATACCATAGGCTAGCTTCTAGGGTTTAGCCTCTTCGATCTCGTGGTAGATCAACTCTTGTAATACTCATATCATCAAGATCAATCAAGCAGGAGGAGGGTTTTACCTCCATCGAGAGGGCCCGAACCTGGGTAAAAACATCGTGTCCCTTGTCTCCTGTTACCATCCGCCTAGACGCACAGTTCGGGACCCCCTACCCGAGATCCGCCGGTTTTGACACCGACAGCCACCGAGTTCATTTGACATAGCCACTGCCAGAAACCCTAGCCAGTTCGGTCTCACTGATAGGGATCTCGGTCTCACCGAGATGGGATTGCAAACTCTCTGTTTCCCTTCGTAACATTTCGGTCCAACTGAGATGAGCGATCGATCCCACCGAGTTCGCAATGCAACCTCTTTGTTTCCCTTTCGTAACGTTTTGGTCTCACCAAAATGAGCGATTCAGTCCCACCGAGTTTGCCAGACCAACTCTCTGTTTGCCTATTACAGAAATCGGTCCCACCGAGTTTATGTGATCGGTCTCACCGAGATTACGTTATGCCCTAACCCTAATGAAATCGGTCCCACCGAGTTGACATGTCGGTCCCATCAAAAAGTCTAACGTTCACATTTTGAACTAAATCGGTTTGACCGAGTTTCATGATTCGGTCTTACCGAGTTTGGTAAATTGTGTGTAACGGTTAGATTTTGTGTGGAGGCTATATATACCCCTCTGAGGGAGTCCTGGATTAGGGGGTCCTCGGACAGCCGGACTATATCCTTTAGCCGGACTGTTGGACTATGAAGATACAAGATTGAAGACTTCGTCCCGTGTCCGGATGGGACTCTCCTTGGCGTGGAAGGCAAGCTTGGCAATTCGGGTATGTAGATCTCCTCCCTTGTAACCGACTCTGTGTAGCCCTAGCCCCCTCCGGTGTCTATATAAACCAGAGGGTTTAGTCCGTACGACAACAACAATCATACCATAGGCTAGCTTCTAGGGTTTAGCCTCTACGATCTCGTGGTAGATCAACTCTTGTAATACTCATATCATCAAGATCAATCAAGCAGGAAGTAGGGTATTACCTCCATCGAGAGGGCCCGAACCTGGTTAAACATCGTGCCCCCCGCGTCCTGTTACCATCCGCCTTAGACGCACAGTTCGGGACCCCCTACCCGAGATCCGCCGGTTTTGACACCGACATTGGTGCTTTCATTGAGAGTTCCACTGTGTCGTCTCCATAAGGCTTGATGGCTCGTCTCGTTGTCAGGGACAACATCACCTCCGGGGGAGCCCTGGCTCTAGGCCAAACTCTCCGACTAGGCGACTTCATCATGACCGCCTGTTCGGCCGCTGCACCGATGATGACCTCTCGGGTCATCAAAAACCGCCTCCACGTCGGCTCGGGATTCGCCAAGCAGATGGATCCAATGGAGCTCTCCTCCTTGAACAAGCTCTTGGATCGCATCGCCGCTTTGGGAGTCGCTACGGACTATGATCAGATTGGGCTTAAACCCGACCAAAGGGAGATTAACTCTCCGCCGGTCACCCATCAGATAGCGGTGGTGGAGGAGAAACTCAGCGATTCTTCCTCTATCTTGAGGACGAACTATGTCTAGATTCCCGAGCTCTCCGAGCCGGATACCTGTCTACGGGAGGACATGGCCCAAGCCTTGAACCTAGAATCAGACAGCGGGCCAGACCTAGCGGGCAACATCCCGGAGCCCGAACTTCCAAGATCGGAAACTCCTCCGCCCCTAGGTCTCAGATCGGGTTAGGGTTCGGACCTAAATCTACCCACCCACCTAGATATAAGTGATCTTTCCCACATTAGACAAGAGCCCCAAGAGACAGTACACCGGGCCAGATTCCTCCTTGTAATGAGCAAGGTTAAGGACTGTCGCGAGGAAGACGCAATTTCATTCTTTTGCAAAAATTGCACGGACAGGGGAATCCTCAACGCCATAAGTCGCCGTGACATAGCACACTTCGCTGACTTGGCGGCCATAGTACGGAAGTACTGTGCGACGGAAAGCGCCTGGAAAACCCAAACAAAATTTTGGGATCCTCCGGCTCTGACAAAACCCCCCGTCTGAACTAAAAGGGTGTACTCTCGTAAGTCACCCGATCCAATTACAAAGAAGCAAAAGCCCACTACAGGGCGTGGAACCGTATTGGAGGGATGGCTTAATGGGCCATGCAAAATTCACAGTACAGCGGATACCATGCCAACACACAGCCTTAGAGCATGTTGGGTACTCCGGCAGGTGGCCAAGAGCGGTGAGGATCTCCTCATCAACAATACCGCAGAGCACCATCCCGTGGAGAACAACAATACAATATTGTCAGTCTTCGAGACCTTCTCCTCAAATAATAGGCGTAAGCGAGCACTCCGCAGCCTTGCCGAAGTCTGCCTCGTGGGAGCAATAAATCCATGGAGCGATACGGCTATCACTTTCAATGCCAGTGACGAACCTAAATTCCGAACAGCCCGAGCACCAGCCGCCTTGGTCCTTAGTCCAATTGTGGACAGCTTCTGGCTTACTAAGGTACTCATGGACGCCGGCAGCGGATTAAACCTCATCTATGAGGAGACTCTTCGAAAAATGGAAATAGACAAAAGCCGCACTGAGCAAAGCAGCACGACCTTCAGATGAATCATCCCTAGTCGGGAGGCACGATGTGCTGGAAAATCACACTAGATGTGGTATTCGGCACACCGGAGAATTATAGGTCCGAAGAAATCACATTCCAAGTGGCCCCGTTCAATAGCGGATACCCCGCCCTTCTAGGGCGGGAGGCATTCACGATCTTCCAAGCTATACCCCATTACGGGTACATGAAGCTCAAAATGCCCGGGCCCAATGGAATCATCACTCTAGCTAGTGATCCGTACATAGCACTCCGCGCTGAAAATAAAACAGCCGCACTGGCCCTCGAGGCGTTATCCGAAGCCCTCGCGACCGAGGAATTAACTGCGCCACGCTCCACAGTGGACAGGGACGACGTGATACTTGACAAAAGATCCAAGTCCACCTCTTTTAAACCAGCGGATAGGGACGACGTGATACTCGACAAAAATTCCAAGTCCATCCAACGGACCCTACAAAAACAGCATCCATCGGGGCACAGTTAAACCCCACAGTAGACACCGCGCTACGGGAGTTCTTTGCGCGCGAATTGGGACATGTTTGCCTGGCATCCTTCAGATATGCCAGGAATCCCATGCAAGCTGGTCGAGCATAGCCTTAACATCCTAAAGGGATTCAAGCCAGTCAAGTAAGCTCTTCGGCGCTTCTCTGAGCCTAAGTGACAAACCATGGGAGAGGAGCTAGCCAATTTACTGGAGGCCGGATTCATTCGAGAAATAAAACATCCGGACTGGCTAGCAAACCTGGTGATGGTACCAAAGAAGGACAAATCCTGGCGCCTATGCGTCGACTTCAAGGACCATAACAAGGCTTGCCCAAAGGATCCCTTCCCCCTCCCTCGCATCGATCAAATTATCGATGCTACCGCAGGACACGACTCATTGTGGTTCCTCGACGCATACTCCGGATTCCATCAAATTAAGATGGCGGAGTCCGATCAAGCCGCAACGGCATTTATCACTCCATACGACCCCTTCTGTTTTAACACCATGCCTTTCGGGCTTAAAAACGCTGGTGCAACCTATCAACGCATGATTCAGACATGCTTGGAGACACAGATTGACAAAACAGTGGAGGCATACGTAGACGATGTGGTCATTAAAACCAGACACGTCGAATCCTTAATAGACGACTTGAGGCTCACGTTCGACAATCTACGAACATACGACATTAAGCTCAATCCGGAAAAATGCGTCTTCAGCGTACCCGCCGGAACTCTTAGGCTTCATCATCTCCAACAGAGGAATCAAAGCAAATCCAGCTAAAATTCGAGCCCTGTAATAGTTGGCCATCCCAACAGACCTCAAGCAAATCCAGAAACTAACTAGATGCGTGGCTGCCTTAAGCCGCTTCATCTCCCGATTAGGAGAAAAGGCACTGCCTCTTTATCGCCTTCTTCGATGCACCAAACACTTCGAGTGGATGGATGCGGCCACGGCCGGATTAGAAGAAATAAAAGCCGTTTTGGCCACAAACCCAATCTTGGCCGCGCCAAACGTCGGTGAACCAATGCTGCTATATATAGCGGCAACACACCAAGTTGTAAGCGCAGTGCTCGTCGTCGAATGAGAGATGGACGGACATAAGTTCCCACTTCAAAAGCCGGTATACTATGTATCCACTATCCTCACTCCATGCAAATCACGGTACCCACATTATCAAAAGATAGCATACGCGGTCTTCATGGCATCCCGGAAACTACGACACTACTTTCAAGAGTGTTCAATTACGGTGGCCTCCGAAGTGCCACTCAACGACATAATAAACAACCGCGAGGCCACGAGCCGGATTTATAAATGGGCTATTGAGCTCCTCCCATTTGACATAATATAGAAACCACGGCGAGCCATTAATTCACAAGTACTGGCTGATTTCGTCGCCGAATGGACAGAAGCCGAACTCCCTAAAGTCTACGACGCGTACTCCAATTGGATTATGCACTTTGACTGCTCTAAAATGCTGGCTGGTCTGGGGGTTGGCGTCGTCCTGACATCCCCCACCGGAGATACAGTCCAATACGTACTCCAAATACTATACACAGACTCCAACAACGCAGCAGAATATGAGGCCTTGTTACATGGTCTCCGGATGGCAGTCTCGATGGGCATTCAACGCCTGGAGGTGTGTGGGGACTCGAACCTCGCAATATCTCAAATAAATGGAGATTTCAACGCCAAGGATCCGAAAATGGCGGCTTACCGCAACACCGTCCTCAAAATGTCAGCTCGGTTCGAGGGGCTTGAATTCCACCATGTGGTCCGGGAAAACAATCAGGCGGCGGATATCCTCGCCCGCATCGGCGCTAAGCGCGACCCTGTCCCACCTATATCTTCTTGGAAAGACTGTTTAAGCCATCCGTGGTATGGGAAGGAGAGACCGGTAACAATAGTCCGGACCCGGCCACAACACCAGATACCGAACACTCTGACATAATTGGAGGCTCTGCCACCGAAATAACACCTTCCGCCCACGTGATAATGGCTGTCATCGCCCCATGGACAGAACCATTCCTGGCCTACCTAACTAGGCAGGAACTACCCGAGGACCCAAACGAGGTGCGCTGCATTGTGCGGCGGTCTAAAGCCTACAAGGTCCACGAGGGAGAGCTTTATAAGAAAAGCGCTACCGGAGTCCTTCAAAGGTGCATCTCCGAAGAGGAAGGGCGGCAACTTTTGGCAGAAATTCATGCTGGACTTGGTGGCCACCACGCCGCAGCTCGGCCCTTATAAGGTGGCCTTCCATACAGGTTTCTCTTGCCGACGACCCGAAAGGGCCTTTACAGGACCTTGTTCAACGCTAAGTCGGTTGCCGCCTTTTGCAAACCAAAGCCATATGCCGCCTACCGCTCTCCAAACAATCCCCATTACTTGGCCCTTTGCGGTCTGGGGGCTTGATATGGTCGGACCCCTCAAAGGGGGAAGCCATAAGAAAAAATACTTATTGGTCATGGTGGATAAATTCGCCAAATGGATAGAAGCCAAACCAGTTAAAACGGCCGAATCCGGACCCGTGATAGACTTCATATCCGGGGTTGTACACCGTTATGGCGTTCCCCACAACATCATCACCGATAACGGCTCGAACTTTACAGCCGACGAGGTAAAACTTTGGTGCAACAACATGGGCATCAAGCTCGATTATGCTTCTGTCTATCACCCGCAAACTAACAGTCAAGTCGAGCGAGCAAACTGTCTTATCATGAGCGGCATTAAACCCAGATTAGTGCGATCCTTGAAGGAATCCGATACGCACTGGGTAGAGGAGCTCGACTCCGTACTATGGGGGCTGCGGACCACGCCGAATCGCACTACCGGATACACATCGTTTTTATGGTGTACAGCGCAGATGCGGTACTGCCCTGCGACATAATTCATGACTCACCTCGAGTGCGCATGTATGAAGAGAAAGAAGCCGAGCTTGATCGGCAGGACAGCTTGGACGCCCTGGAGGAGGAGTGTTACGTGGCAAAAGCTCGTTCCACATTCTATCAGCAACAGGCTCGAAGGTATCAAAGAAGAGAAGTACGGGCCAAAACTTATAACGTTGGGGAACTCGTTCTACGCCTACCGGAGAAGAAAAGAACAAGCTCAAGCCCAAATGGGAAGGTCCCTTCGTTATTGACTAAGTTCTGACGTGGAGCGTACCGTCTGCGGGATGCATCGGACAACCGACTCGAGCGAAACCCATGGAACGCAGCCAGACTCCGAAGGTTCTACGCCTAGTGCCGGACTCTATGTTCGTCTCCTCACCTATGTCCATTTTTTATATATTCATTATCAGTCTTTTCTTTCTTTCTTCCATTTTTTCTTCAAGGCCTTAAAAGGCTAAAATGTGTCTTGACTACACAATCTTGATGCGTTAGCCACGCTCATGATACCTGAGGGCTTCTTATACAGAAGTTTAATATAGCTATGTTCCGGGCTCTAGGCCCCGCACATGTGTTTCTCTTCACATGTACCTTTTTTCGCCATTATATGCATCGATATGACTTAAATTTTGGCCAAGCTGGGTTGTCTGGCTCTTGTGTTTATGCCCTACGTTCCCGTTAATTTGGCTAGGGCATAAGGGGAGCACCTCTGCGATTGTTACTGCCGGATCAGCCGGATGTGTACCTCAGACTGGGTGAAGCCGAAAGCTAGCGTTCTTAAGGAAATATTCGGTCGGTGAACAAAAGACGATTTTTATCTATTGTACTACATGCCCCCAGATGTTTATATCCTGCATCTCTTTTCGTAGTCCGGACATGCACATTAATGCATGCGTACCCAGGGAAAGGAACCCTAAACGAAACTATTCTCCCTGGAAGATGTTTCTTACTATCCATGTAATATAACGTAGCTAGTTGGGTACTTGTCTGTTCAAGCACTTATGACCCCTACGCCTGGTTTCCATGCATATCCCGGTTTTTACATAACTGAGCGGGTATTCGGATACACTCCGGACTTTCAGGTCCGGAGGTTGAAGCGAAAGGGTCCGCCATGACAAATGATTTACAATCCGGCTAGGGACAATATATGTCACTTGAAGTACACAGCCACTTAGACTGACTAAATTCTTCTTCTATACCATCCAACAGGCTGTCCAGCCTACAGTCCTGTTAAGAATACTTTGCGGCTAATTCTACCTGGTCATAAACCAAACGGACGGGATCTCTTTCACCATCGGTCCCCACAGTCGACTTGACCATGTGGTTTGGGTCAGCCTTGGTATATCGCGTCTTCACCATGGCCCAGGCTTCCCTTGCACCTTGTCAGCAGGCTGATATCTTCCATAATCGGAAGCGCCGCCACGCTCCCTTGAGATTTTCTACAATCTCCCTCATGCCTCCTAGCAGGGAGGCGGATGGCCACAAGGCTTGGGCAATGCCCTGCATCACCTGCCGTACTTGTTTGTGCAGATTGTGAGCTCGGCGAAGATCGCTCAGAGACCGGGCATCTCCTCCAGCGGGGCGACCGTCAAGATTCCTACAGATATAACTCTGTCAGCCGGTTTCTTCGCCGAACTCTTTAAAAGTTCGTTCAAGCACTTACTGAAAATGCCGCGTCGAAGCCTCTTATTCTCCTTCACGCAGTCAGCAAGCTACGCTCGAACATCTTTAAGTTCAACGCCCAGTCGGGTATTGGCGTTTTGGAGATCGTTTTTCTCCCGCCTAACCCGCGTAAGCACGCGCTCGCCAGCCTTTCTGTTCTAATTTCTGTCGCTTCTTCTCCCTCTGAATCAAACTTTTTTTTGCCATAATGTGTCGCGGTTAGCATGCTACTCATCCCCTCGCATGACCTCCGGATTCACTCCGGAGTCATATGCAGAATCTATTGTTAGATTTGCACGCATGCCGCATACTACCTGATACATGACATTCTTTGCAATGGAAACAAGTGTTACCTCATGGGGCCTTCTCGGACTCCTTCACTGAGGCAACTGTGGCCTGAAGCTGGGCTTTGCACTCCTCCAGCTCTTGAGACAACTGGGTATTCTTCTCCGTAAGAACCTATGCAAACAAGGATCCTTAAATCAGTCGTGCCAACTGTTTCAAGTCTCAGGGGCTACTGATATACATAATTATTAGATTTTCTTACCCGTATATCCTTTACATACTGGTCCGTGGCTCTGACAAGACCGTTTTGAGCAGCTCGGATGTTCGCGTCTCCTGAGTTGAAGGCATCAAACGCCTCTTGGGAGAAACAAGCGTCACAGAGTACGGCCCGGCGACGCCTGTGATTCATGGCGCTCTCCACTTCGGAATTTGTAGCAGATAGCCTATCCACATCCTCTGTAGGAGGAACGTCCGGCGTTGTCCCATGTTAGCATCTGCCTCTAAGTCCGGCTCTGGAGCCCGACTGGTGGAGGCGTGACCGGCAACCTCTCCGGATATAGTCCGGCGAGCATTTTTTCCTACTAGGAAACATGGGCATTATTATATTTTAAAAGACGACCACCACGGAGCGGGGTTCTCTTTCATACCTTTGTGACGGCGTCTCAGTCCTGACCGCTTTCCTTTTAAGCCTACCCGGCTTCGGTGCCCCTTGTTGGCGAGTCACTGCGGGTTCGGCATGGCGTCCCGAGGGCCTTCCCTGTAAAACAACATATGTGTGTGGTAGGTGAAGTGCAGAAAAAGGGATCCTTCTTGGAAGTTAGGACTCCGGTTTTACTTACATGCGATGCAGGGAGTAATCATGGATAATCGGCTATGATGGCCACCATGGCACCGTCGCAGCTTAATTGATAGAACTTCATGTCAATAAGCTCCACAAATGTGTCTGGATCTTCTTCAAGTCCAGGGTCGAGGGCCCGGTCAGGGCCCTCTGGTTGTGGAGGCGGGCTGCGGACCTCCCTTACAGCTTTTCGCAGTTCCTGCTATGAAATGGCAAGGTAAATACTTATGACGAAGAATGCGAGAAGGTTGGGAATAAAAAGTAGCAGCTCACCCAGTTTGGAGGGTTGTACATGGAGAATCCATCCCGTGGCTTGATGCGGATGAACTCCTCTTCCTCTCCTTTGTACAAATCAGACAGAATTTTTGCTAGAGCAGCGACTGAGTCCGGTCCCTTTTGACCGCAGCGGGTGGCATCGTCTTCTCCATTGAAGTGCCACATGGGTTGCCCCCGATATTGAAGTGGCCGCACCCCCCGTATTATACATATTGACATAACCTCGATTACTGTCAATCCTGACTGAGCCAGCGTCTGTATCCGACCCATCAGGTAAAGGACTTCCCTGTTATCTTCCTCCTGAGGGCTCCGAGGGTGCCAGCTGCTGCGTTTCTTCAAGGGAGCGTTGTCAAACTCAGGAAGGCCCATCCGGATAGGGTCCGGGAGGGGGACATCCTCCATATAAAACCACTCCAAAGGCCAGTCTTCGGAGTACCGGACAGGTATCCGGTCCCAGCGATGCGCCATATTTCGGCTCCACCCACTTGATATCTTGACCCCTCCTGTGTACCGGGTACGAGGCAGAATAGCCTCTTCCATAGCTCGAAATGAGCTTCGCAGCCCAGAAATAGCTCGCAAAGGGTGACATAGCCGGCGATGTGTAATATGGAGGCGGGAGTAAAGTTATGCAGCTGGAGGCCGTAGAACTCCAGGAGCCCACGGAGGAACGGATGAATTGGGAATCCAAGCCCTGTTAATAAGTAAGGGACAAGGCATACCCGCTCTCCCCTAGATGGGTTGGGAAAGCTCTCCGCTTGCTCCCCGCCATTGTAGGTGGCGAGCCCGGCTCGAACGGGGACCATATATGCTGGAGGGAGAAATCCCTGGGTCTGTAGCTCTACTAATTGGCTGTGAAGGACGGAACACTTCTTCCAATTGCCGGGCTTAGGGCTACGGGAGCGAGAGGAGGAGCTGCGATGGCCGGCCATGTTGGAATGGATTTTTCCGGGCGCGCTCCGATGGATACTCGCCGTGGGAGGATGGTGTGATCTGGATCTGAGAATCCCCATCTCCTTAATAGACGATTTACTCACATGTATAGGGTGGCAAATGTAAAAATGCCCCGACTTCTCACATCCGCTCGACACGTGGATGATAGCCATTATTGGGCACGGAAGCCAAAGAATGCAACATATATGGGAAGCCAGACACTACTCGACAGGTACTCAAAATTTGGAGAAGAACCCGCCTTGCAATGCCGAAGACAATCTACGCGCCGGACTCATCGTCATTGAAGCCTGGTTCGGGGGCTACTGAGGGAGTCCTGGATTAGGGGGTCCTCGGACAGCCGGACTATATTTCTTTAGCCGGACTGTTGAACTATGAAGATACAAGATTGAAGACTTCGTCCCGTGTCCGGATGGGACTCTCCTTGGCGTGGAAGGCAAGCTTGGCAATTTGGCTATGTAGATCTCCTCCCTTGAAACCGACTCTGTGTAACCCTAGCCCCCTGCGGTGTCTATATAAACCGGAGGGTTTAGTCCGTAGGACAACAACAATCATACCATAGGCTAGCTTCTAGGGTTTAGCCTCTATGATCTCGTGGTAGATCAACTCTTGTAATACTCATATCATCAAGATCAACCAAGAAGGAAGTAGGGTATTACCTCCATCGAGAGGGCCCGAACCTGGGTAAACATCGTGTCCCCTGCCTCCTGTTACCATCCGCCTTAGATGCATAGTTCTGGACCCCCTACCCGAGATCCGCTGGTTTTGACACTGACACCCTCCACCCACTTTTCATTCATGGAGAGAGCCATCAGAATGTGCCTACACTTCCAACATACATTTTCTGAGAGAGAACCACCTACCCATGTGTTGAGACCAAGATATTCCATTCCAACCACAAGAATCTTGATCTCTAGCCTTCCCCAAGTTGCTTTCCACTCAAATCATCTTTCCACCAAATCCAAATCTATGAGAGAGAGTTGAGTGTTGGGGAGATTATCATTTGAAGTACAAGAGCAAGGAGTTCATCATCAAAACACCATCTACTACCTTTTGGAGAGTGGTGTCTCCTAGATTGGTTAGGTGTCACTTGGGAGCCTCCGACAAGATTGTGGAGTTGAACCAAGGAGTTTGTACGGGCAAGGAGATCGCCTACTTCGTGAAGATCTACCCTAGTGAGGCAAGTCCTTCGTGGGCGATGGCCATGGTGGGATAGACAAGGTTGCTTCTTCGTGGACCCTTCGTGGGTGGAGCCCTCTGTGGACTCACGCAATAATTAGCCTTCGTGGGTTGAAGTCTCCATCAACGTGGATGTACGATAACACCACCAACCGGAACCACGCCAAAAATCTTCGTGTGTACATTGCATTTGCTCCCTCCAAACTCCTCCCTTTACCTTCATATGCAAATGACTTACATTGCGCTGCTATACTCTTAGACTTGCATGTGTAGGTTGATTGCTTGACTTGTGCTAAGTTGCTAAAATCTGCCAAGACTTAAAATTGGGAAAAGGCTAGATTTTTATTTGGTCAACTAGTCTAATCACCTTCCTCTAGACATACTTTTGATCCTACACAAAGGCTAATATATTAAAGAAGAGACCTGGGGGCCGTAGGTTTCACTAGTGGCTTCTCTCGAGAAAAATAGAAAATGGTGGGTAAACGAATTACTGTTGGGCAATTGATAGAACTTCAAATAATCATGATGATATCCAGGCAATGATCATTATATAGGCATCACGTCGAAGATTAGTAGACCGACTCCTACCTGCATCTAGTACTATTACTCCACACATCGACCGCTATCCAACATGCATCTAGTGTATTAAGTTCATGGAGAAACGGAGTAATGCAATAAGAGAGATGACATGATGTAGACAAGATCTATTTGTGTAGAAATAGACCCCGTCTTGTTGTCCTTAATAACAGCAATACATACATGTCGGTTCCCCTTCTGTCACTGGGATCAAGCACCGTAAGATCGAACCCACTACCGGGCACCTCTTCCCATTGCAAGATAAATAGATCAAGTTGGCCAAACAAAAGCCAAATATCGGAGAAGAAGTACGAGGCTATAATAAATCATGAATATAAGAGATCAAAGAAGACTCAAATAACTTTCATGGATAAAAAGAGATAGACCTGATCATAAACTCAAAGTTCATCGGATCCCAACAAACACACCGCAAAAGAATTACATCATATGGATCTCCAAGAGACCATTGTATTAAGAATCAAACGAGAGAGAGGAGGCCATCTAGCTACTAACTACAGACTCGAAGGTCTACAAAAGACTACTCACACATCATCAGAGAGGCACCAATGGACATGATGAACCCCTTTGTGATGGTGTCTAGATTGGATATGGTGTTTCTGGAACTTGCAGCGACTGGAATTGATTTTTGTCGACTCCCCTAGGGTTTCTGGAATGTTGGGCTATTTATAGAGTAAAGAGGCGTTTCTCCGGCCCATTGGATGTCTTCTGGTAAAAAAATCCACAAAGAGTTTCGCTGCATTTGGACTCCATTTGATATTGATTACCTGCGATGTAAAAAACATGCAAAAAATAGTAACTAGCACTTGGCACTATGTCAATAGGTTAGTACCAAAAATGATATAAAATGACTATAAAATGATTAAAAAACATCCAAGAATGATAATATAACAACATGGAACAATCAAAAATTATAGATACGCTGGAGACGTATCAGCGGTCCAATGAGTGTTGAGGCATGCGGCGGGTATCGTTATTTTCGGACCTTCACGAATGATTTGAGCAGATATGGGTGTATCTACTTAATGAAACACAAGTCTGAAACATATGAAAAGTTCAAATAATTTCAGAGTGAAGTGGAGAATCATCGTAACAAAAGTTTCTACGATCTGATCGCGGAGGCGAATATTTGAGTTACGAGTTTGGCCTTCATTTAAAACAATGTGGAATAGTTTCACAACTCACGCCAGCTAGAACACCACAGCGTAATGGTGTGTCCGAACGTCGTAACCATGCTTTATTAGATATGGTGCGATCTATGATGTCTCTTACCGATTTACCACTATCGTTTTGGGGTTATGCATCAGAGACAGCCGCATTCACGTTAAATAGGGCACCGTCTAAATCCATTGAGACGACACCGTATGAACTGTGGTTTGGCAAGAAACCTAAGCTGTCGTTTCTTAAAGTTTGGGGTTGCGACACTTATGTCAAAAGGCTTCAGCCTGATAAGCTCGAACCCAATCGGAGAAGTGCGTCTTCATAGGATACCCTAAGGAAATTGGGTACATCTTCTACCACAGATCCGAAGGCAAGATCTTTGTTGCCAAGAATGGAACATTTCTAGAGAAGGGGTTTCTTTCAAAAGAAGTGAGTGGGAGGAAAGTAGAACTTGATGAGGTAACTGTACCTTCTCTCGAATTGGAAAGTAGCACATCAGAGAAAACCATTCTTGTGATGCCTACACCAACAGAGAGGAAGCAAATGATAATGATCATGAAACTTCAGATCAAGTTATTACTGAACCTCGTAGGGCAACCAGAGCATGATCCGCACCAGAGTGGTACGGTAATCCTGCCCTGGAAGTCATGTTACTAGACCATGGCGAACCTATGAAATATGAAGAAGCTATGATGAGCCCAAATTCCGACCAATGGCTTAAGGCCATGAAATCTGAGATAGGATCCATGTATAATAATAAAGTGTGGACTTTGGTGGACTTGCCCGATTATCGGAAAACCATTGAGAATAAATGGATCTTCAAGAAGAAGCCTGACACTGATAGTAATGTCACTATCTACAAAGCTCGACTTGTTGCAAAAGTTTTTCGACAAGTTCAAGGAGTTGACTACGATGAGACATTCTCACCCGTAGCGATGCTTAAGTCTGTCCGAATCATGTTAGCAATTGCCACATTTTATGATTATGAAATCTGGCAACTGGACGCACTACAAAAAAGATACACTTCCATGATGATACGTGTTTGTCACAGTAGGTCACGTTTTCTGTCATACATGTACATCCATGAAGATTTTATGACAGAATCAAGATAGTCATAACTGTGCTGTTGTAAAAGTGTGCCATGACATTACCAAAATTATCATCACAGAAGTGTCCACTTCCATGACGATAAATCGCGCGTCATAGAAGTGCTTTCGTCAAGGGTGACCGACATGTGGCATCCACCGTAACGGGTCGCCGTTAAGCTACCGGGTCCAGTTCTGGATCCGATAACCCGTTAACAGCCCGGACCAATAAGGATTTTCCACGTGTAAATTGTCATTGGCCGGAGGAAACACGTGTTGGCTCACCGTTGGGATAGATGTCATCCATTCATTGGACAGGAGGGGCCTATGATACGTCGACACGTGGCATGGACCAACAGAGGCCCATTCTGGTGAAAAGGCCGGCCTGTTTGACTTGGTCAAAAGGTAACGGGCCGGCTGATGTCTACTATACAACCTTCTTCTTGTAGAAGTTGTTGGGCCTCCAAGTGCAGAGGTTTGTAGGACAGTAGAAAATTTCCCTCAAGTGGATGACCTAAGGTTTATCAATCTGTGGGAGGCGTAGGATGAAGATGGTCTCTCTCAAACAACCCTGCAACCAAATAAGAAAGAGTCTCTTGTGTCCCCAACACACCCAATACAATGGCAAATTGTATAGGTGCACTAGTTCGCGAAGAGATGGTGATACAAGTGCAATATGGATGGTAGATATAGGTTTTGTAATCTGAAAATATAAAACAGCAAGGTAACTAATGATAAAAGTGAGCATAAACGGTATTGCAATGCTAGGAAACAAGGCCTAGGGTTCATACTTTCACTAGTGCAAGTTCTCTCAACAATAATAACATAATTGGATCATATAACTATCCCTCAACATGCAACAAAGAGTCACTCCAAAGACACTAATAGAGGAGAACAAACGAAGAGATTATGGTAGGGTACGAAACCACCTCAAAGTTATTCTTTCGGATCGATCTATTCAAGAGTTCGTACTAGAATAACACCTTAAGATACAAATCAACCAAAACCCTAATGTCACCTAGATACTCCAATGTCACCTCAAGTATCCATGGGTACGATTATACGATATGCATCACACAATCTCATATTCATCTATTCAAACCAACACAAAGTACTTCAAAGAGTGCCCCAAAGTTTCTACCGGAGAGTCAAGATGAGAACGTGTGGCAACCCCTATGCATAGGTTCATGGGCGGAACCCGCAAGTTGATCACCAAAACATACATCAAGTGAATCAATAGAATACCCCATTGTCACCACGGGTATCCCATGCAAGACATACATCAAGTATTCTCAAATCCTTAAAGACTCAATCCGATAAGATAACTTCAAAGGGAAAACTCAATCCATTACAAGAGAGTAGAGGGGGAGAAACATCATAAGATCCAACTATAATAGCAAAGCTCGCGATACGTCAAGATCGTATCACCTCAAGAACATGAGAGAGAGAGAGATCAAACACATAGCTACTGGTACATACCCTCAGCCCCGAGGGTGAACTACTCCCTCCTCGTCATGGAGAGCGCCAGGATGATGAAGATGGCCACCGGTGAGGGATCCCCCCTCCGGCAGGGTGCCAAAACAGGGTCCCGATTGGTTTTTGGTGGCTACAGAGGCTTGCGGCTGCGGATCTCCTGATCTATTCTGTTCCTCGATGGTTTTAGGGTATATTGATATACATAGGTGAAAGAAGTCGGTCAGGGGAGCCACAAGGGGCCCATGAGGGTGGAGGGCGCGCCCAGGGGGGTGGGCGCGCCCCTTGCCTTGTGCCTCCCTCGTTGATCCCCTGACATGCACTCCAAGTCTCCCGGATTGTTTTATTTCCAAAAATAACTCCTGATGACCCACAAGTATATGGGATCTATCGTAGTCCTTTCGGTAAGTAAGAGTGTCGAACCCAACGAGGAGGAGAAGGAAATGATAAGCGGTTTTCAGCAAGGTATTCTCTGCAAGTACTGAAACAAGTGGTAACAGATAGTTTTGTGATAGGATAATTTGTAACGAGCAACAAATAACAAAAGTAAATAAAGTGCGGCAAGGTGGCCCAATCCTTTTTGTAGCAAAGGACAAGCCTGGACAAACTCTTATATAAGGAAAAGTGCTCCCGAGGACACATGGGAATATCGTCAAGCTAGTTTTCATCACGTTCATATGATTCACGTCCGGTACTTTGATAATTTGGTATGTGGGTGGACCGGTGCTTGGGTGCTGTTCTTACTTGAACAAGCATCCCACTTATGATTAACCTCTATTGCAAGCATCCGCAACTACAACAAAAGTATTAAGGTAAACCTAACCATAGCATGAAACATATGGATCCAAATCAGCCCCTTGCGAAGCAACGCATAAACTAGGGTTTAAGCTTCTGTCATTCTAGCAACCCATCATCTAATTATTACTTCCCAATGCCTTCCTCTAGGCCCAAATAATGGTGAAGTGTTATGTAGTCGACATTCACATAACACCACTAGAGGCAAGACAACATACATCTCATCAAAATATCGAACGAATACCAAATTCACATGACTACTAATAGCAAGACTTCTCCCATGTCCTCAGGAACAAACGTAACTACTCACAAAGCATATTCATGTTCATAATCAGAGGGGTATTAATATGCATATAGGATCTGAACATATGATCTTCCACCAAATAAACCAACTAGCATCAACTACAAGGAGTAATCAACACTACTAGCAACCTACTAGTACCAATCCCGGACTTGGAGACAAGAATTGGATACAAGAGATGAACTAGGGTTTGGAGATGAGATGGTGCTGGTGAAGATGTTGATGGAGATTTCCCTCTCCCGATGAGAGGAGCGTTGGTGATGACGATGATGATGATTTCCCCCTCCCGGAGGGAAGTGTTCCCGGCAGAACAGCTCCGCCAGAGCCCTAGATTGATTCCGCCAAGGTTCTGCCTCGTGGCGGCGGAGTTCGTCCCGTAAGCTTGCCCCCGATTTTTTCCAGGGTAAAAGCGATGATATAGCAGAAGATGGCCACCGGAAGCCCACCAGGGGCCCAGGAGATAGGGACGCGCCTGGGGGGGCGCCCCTGCCTCTCGGACAGGTGTGGCCCCTGGCCTATTTCTTTTTCTCATAATTTCTTATAAATTCCAAAAAGTTGTTTCGTGGAATTTCAGGACTTTTGGAGATGTGCAGAATAGGTTTCCAACGTTTGCTCCTTTTCCAGCCAGAATTCCAGCTGCCGGCATCCCCCCTCTTCATGATAAACCTTGTAAAATAAGGGAGAATAGCCATACGTATTGAGATATAATGTGTAATAACAGCCCATAATGCAATACATATTTATATAAAAGCATGATGCAAAATGGACGTATCAACTCCCCCAAGCTTAGACCTCGCATGTCCTCAAGCGGAAGCCGAAATCGAAAAATATGTCCACATGTTTAGAGATAGAGGTGTCGATAAAAATAAAATACGGACATGAGGGCATCATGATCATTCTAATAACAGCAACATATATGGATTTTGTCATATGATTTCCTATGCTCAAGTAATAAGCAATTCACAATATCAAGTATGGTTCAAAAACTTTGTTGGGAACTAACAAACTATAATCTCAGTCATTGAAGCAATTGCAGTTTATCGTAATATCAGAAAGAGTCAATTAATAGAGCTTTTCAGCAAGCTTACATACTCAACTATCTCATAGTCCCCTATAATTATTAACACTCACGCAATACTTGTGGTTATGGACTTTCAGCCGGACACTGAGAAAGATAGGGGCTTACTGTATTGCCTCCCAACATATTCACCTTTAGGTGATGTCAACAATAATAGCCTATGCCAACTTGCATCCAATTGGATATATGTATCATGATCTTTCAAACACGAGGAGCTTGCCAAAGGATAAAAAATAAAAGGGAAAGGTGAGCATCACCTTGACTCAAGCATAAAGTAAAACATAAAGTAAAAGATAGGCCCTTCGCAGAGGGAAGCAGAGGTTGTCATGCGCGTTTAGGTTTGATGCATAAAATCTTAGTGCAAAAGAACGTCACTTTATATTTCCCCTTGTATGTGGACCTTTATTATGCAGTCTGTCGCTTTTATTACTTCCACAACAAGTTTGTACAAAGCTTATTTTCTCTGCACTAATAAGTCATACATATTTAGAGAGCAATTTTTATTGCTTGCACCGATGACAACTTACTTGAAGGATCTTATTCAATCCATAGGTAGGTATGGTGGACTCTCATGGCAAAACTGGGTTTAAGGATATTTGGAAGCACAAGTAGCATCTCTACTTGGTGCCAGGAATTGGGCTAGCATGAGGAGGAAAGGCAAGCTCAACATGTTTGGAAGGTCAATGACAATATACTTTAACTGAGATGTCGGAAGACATAAACCATTATGTTGTCTTCCTTGTCCAACATCAACTCTTTTAGCATGTCATACTTAATGAGTGCTTCATAATCATAAAAGATGTCCAAGATAATATATTTATATGTGAACCCCACTTTCCTTATCACTTCCTATTAATTGCAACGATGACCAAGGCTATGTTCATCAACTCTCAACAATTTTTATGTCTCATACTTTCTATGTGTGAAGTTATCACTATCCATAAGATCAATATGAACTCTTTTATTCTTTCTACTTTCTCAAGATCATAGCATCATCGCAAAGCCCTTGACTCAACACTAATCTTTATTATAGATAGCACACGGACTCGCTTACATAAGGAGATCACAAAGCAAAGCTCAAAACTTCTTGATATCTAAACTTCAATCTACTAGATCAAGATACTGCTAAAAAGGATCGAACTAAATAAAGCGGTAAAGATAGGAGTGTGATGGTGATACGATACCGGGGCACCTCCCCCAAGCTTGGCAGTTGCCAAGGGGAGTGCCCATACCCATGTGATTATTTCTTCGGAGGTGATGGAGGTGGTGATAATGTTCACTTAGTTGATGGCATAGACTTCTCTCTTAATTTGCGCTTGAGGACAGAATTTTGGTCCCTCAAATCATCAATCTCCCACTCCAGGGTTAATATCTTTTTGCATAGGTCTTGCTTATTTTCCTGCAAGAGACGAAAAGGAATAAACTCGATCTTTGGTTTCTTTACCCTATTGGGGAGACTTGACCTTTTTAACTCCACGTGCATGTCCCCAGGTTGAGGTAATGGGGCTTCATCTTCATCTGAGCTCGTCTCCTCCTTCCCCTTAGGTTCATAGTCCTCTTCTTCCTCCGTGGTCCAACCATCGTGCTCCACATCTCCATAGACCTTAGGATTTGCTAGGTAATCATCCACATAGCTTTCTCCTTCCGAATCCTGGGACGACATGTTGATCTGCAACAGGAACAGCTCGAAACAAAAATAGAGGATATTTGCGTGATACGGGAGTCAAAACCTTCGGGAGAATATATAATGAATTTTTACCGACCAAAATACGTAACATACAAGAAAACGGAGTCCGGGAGGCACACGAGGTGCCCACGAGACAGGGGGCGCGCCCTACAGGGGGGGCGCCCTCCTCTTTCGTGGGAGCCTCGTGTCCATTTCAGACTACTTCTTTCTTCCTAAAATTCTTAAATAATCCAAAACTGATGAAAACTGCCATTAGAGTTGTTTTGGAGTCGGTTTACTTACCGTACCACGTACCTATGCCTTTTTGGAGTCTGGAACGTTCTGGAAAGTGTCTCTTATGTATTCCTCAGGGGTTATGGTCTCAATAATATTAGTTTCCACATTAATAGGATTACCTGAAATATAATGTTTAATTCTTTGACCGTTTACCACCCTCGGATTTGTGCCTTCGAAGTTGTTGATTTTTATAGCACCAGAACGATAGACCTCCTCGATATCGTAGGGACCTTCCCATTTTGAGAGAAGTTTTCCTGCAAAAAATCTTAAACGAGAGTTGAACAATAACACATAATCTCCTACGTTAAACTCACGCTTTTGTATCCTTTTATCATGCCAGCGTTTGACTTTTTCGTTGAAAAGCTTGGCATTATCATATGCTTGGGTTCTCCATTCATCAAGTGAGCTAATATCAAACAACCTCTTCTCACCGGCGAGTTTGAAGTCATAATTGAGCTCTTTAATAGCCCAATATGCTTTACGTTCAAGTTCAAGAGGTAAATGACATGCTTTTCCATAAACCATCTTATATGGAGACATACCCATAGGATTTTTGTATGCAGTTCTATAGGCCCATAATGCATCATCAAGTTTTTTGGACCAATTCTTTCTAGATCTATTCGCAGTCTTTTGCAAAATTAATTTGAGCTCTCCATTGCTCAACTCTACTTGACCACTAGACTGTGGGTGATAAGGAGATGCGATTCTATGATTGACATCATACTTAGCAAGTATCTTACGGAAAGCACCATGAATAAAGTGTGAACCACCATCAGTCATAAGATATCTAGGGACTCCAAACCTCGGAAAAATAACTTCCTTAAGCATTTTAATAGAAGTGTTATGATCAGCACTACTAGTTGGAATAGCTTCTACCCACTTAGTAACATAATCAACAACAACTAAAATATGTGTATAACCATTGGAGGCAGGAAAAGGTCCCATATAATCAAAGCCCCAAACATCAAACGGTTCAATAACAAGGGAATAATTCATAGGAATTTTTTGACGTCTACTAATGTTACCTATTCTTTGACATTCATCACAAGATAAAATGAACTTACGAGCATCTTTGAAAAGAGTAGGCCAACAAAAACCGGATTGAAGTACCTTGTGTGCAGTTCTATCTCCAGCATGGTGTCCTCCATAGGATTCAGAGTGACACTTGCGTAGGATTTGTTCATGTTCATGCTCAGGCACACAACGTTTAATAATACCATCTACTCCTTCTTTATAAAGGTGTGGATCATCCCAGAAGTAATGTCTTAAATCATAAAATACCTTTTTCTTTTGCTGGTATGTGAAACTAGGCGCTATATATTTAGCAACAATGTAATTAGCATAATCAGCATACCAAGGAGCAGTACGAGAGGCATTGACAACCGCTAATTGTTCATTAGGAAAACTATCATTAATAGGCAGTGGGTCATCAAGAAAATTCTCTAACCTAGACAAGTTGTCTGCAACAGAGTTCTCAGCTCCCTTTCTATCAATAATATGCAAGCCAAATTCTTGGAGCAAGAGGACCCATCTAATGAGTCTAGGCTTAGCATCTTTCTTTTCCATTAGATATTTAATAGCAGCATGATCAGTGTGAATAGTAAGTTTGGAATCAACAATATAAGGTCTAAACTTAGCACATGCAAATACAACTGCTAAGAACTCTTTTTCAGTAGTAGCATAATTTCTCTGGGCAGTATCAAGAGTCTTACTAGCATACTGGATAACATTCAATTTCTTATCGACTCTTTGCCCTAAAACAACACCTACAGCATAATCACTAGCATCGCACATAATTTCAAAAGGTAAATTCCAATCAGGTGGCTGAACAATAGGTGCAGTGATTAAAGCTTTCTTAAGTGTTTCAAATGCTTCTACACAATCATCATCAAAGACGAAAGGAATATCTTTTTGCAATAAATTAGTCAGTGGCCTAGAGATTTTAGAAAAGTCCTTAATGAACCTCCTATAAAAGCCGGCATGACCAAGGAAACTTCTTATACCTTTTATGTCCTTGGGACATGGCATCTTTTCAATAGCATCAACTTTGGCTTTATCAACTTCAATACCTCTCTCGAAGATCTTGTGCCCCAAGACAATGCCTTCATTAACCATAAAGTGGCACTTTTCCCAATTCAGGATGAGACTAGTGTCTTCGCATCTCTGCAAAACTCGATCAAGGTTGCTCAAACAATCATCAAAAGAGGATCCATAGACGGAGAAATCATCCATGAATACCTCACAAATCTTTTCACAAAATCAGAGAATATAGCCATCATGCATCTTTGAAAGGTAGCAGGTGCATTACATAAACCAAAAGGCGACGCCTATAAGCAAAAGTACCAAAAGGGCGGTAAAAGTAGTTTTAGATTGATCCTTTGCTGACACAGTATTTGAGAGAAGCCGAATAACCGCCTAGAAAGCAAAATGTGTGTGTTTGGATAGCCTTTCTAGCATTTGATCAATAAAAGGTAAAGGGTAATGATCTTTCTTAGTAGCTTTATTTAACTTGCGAAAATCAATTACCATCCTATAACCTGTAATAATTCTTTGCGGGATCAATTCATCTTCATCATTAGGAACAACAGTAATACCTCCCTTTTTGGGGACACAATGGACAGGGTTTACCCATTCACTATCAGCAACGGGATAAATAATACCTGCCTCAAGGAGCTTTAGTATCTCCTTTCTTACCACTTCCTTCATTTTGGGATTTAATCGTCTTTGAGGATCTCTAACCGGTTTGGCATCTTTCTCCACTGAAATTTTGTGTTGACATAATGTGGGACTGATGCCCTTAAGATCATCCAGAGTATATCCAATAGCAGCCCGGTGCTTCTTCAGAGTTTTCAATAATCTTTCTTTTTCTTTCTCTGAAAGGTTAGCACTAATAATAACAAGATATATTTCTTTTTCATCAAGATAAGCATACTTAAGATTATCAGGTAAAGGTTTGAGTTCAAACACGGGATCACCCTTGGGTGGAGGGGGGTCCCCAAGAATTTCAACGGGATGGTTATGTTTCAGCACAGGTTCTTGTTTAAGGAACACTTCATCTATTTCTTCCATTTCCTTCATAAACATATCATTTTCATGGTCTAACAAATAATGTTCTAACGGATCAGTTGGAGGAACAACAATAGAAGCAAGACCAATAATCTCATCTTTACAAGGTGGTTCCCTTTCACGAGGTTGTCTACTAAACTTAGCAAAGTTGAACTCATGAGACATACCATCTATGCCAACAGTGACTACCTTTCTTTTACAATTAATCTTAGCACTAGCAGTATTCAAGAAAGGTCTACCAAAAATAATGGGGCAAAAATCATCTTGTGGGGAAGCAAGGACAAGAAAATCAGCAGGGTACTTAATCTTCCCACACAAGACTTCAACATCTCTAACAATCCCAAAAGGTTTAATGGTGTCCCTATTAGCAAGCTTAATAGTAACATCAATGTCCTCCAATTCAACAGGTGCAATGTCGTGCATAATTTCTTTATATAGATCATAAGGTATCGCACTAGCACTAGCACCCATATCACATAAGCCATGATAGCAATGATCTCCTATTTTAATAGATATAACAGGCATGCCTACAACAGGTCTACGTGTCTTAGTATCGGGTCTAGCAGTATTAGCAGTTTCACCCACGAAAGAGATAACATGCCCATCTAAGTCCTCATCCAAGAGATCTTTAATCATAGCAATACCAAGTTCAACATTAATTTGCTCAGGAGGTGTATAGGTCCTAGTATTACTCTTACGAACAACAGTCAAGGCTTTAGCATGATATTTTATCCTAACAGGAAAAGGGGTTTTTTCAACATAAGCAGTAGGAACAATAGGATCACTATAGGTAATAGTCTTTTCTTCGACTATAATAGTGTAAGGGCATATTTATCCCGTAAGTGTTTTGGTGATTGATGACGATACTTTTGCGGACTAATCGTGTGCTTTGAGTTCCTCAGATGATTCATCTCTAGGCACGTGACGATTCGGTGCCCCTCGGAGACTATTGAAGACGGCGTCGTCCTACGTTTCTTTTTGGTGGATTTGAGTCATAGGAGAGCCGTACTATTAAGAGGGGTCCGCATCGGAAAGGTTAGGGCGGAATCAACACGCACACTTGTCCCTCCTTTCCCTGCACTTTGGAGCTTTCCTTCGTTATCTTGGTTGTGCGGAAATCTGACAACTACCCTGTACTTGCGGTAGTACCGCAGGTACACGCGGTAGTACCGCGGGGTGCCACGGTAGTACCGCTCCTCCGGAGCGGTAGTACCGCGGCTCCCAGGCCTAGTGCCGCTCCGGTGCGGTAGTAGGGGCGGATGTAATTTTTTACATCCGCGCCCACCACGGTAGTACCGCTCGTCCAGCGCGGTAGTACCGCGGAGTCCACGGTAGTACTGCTCCCTATGAGCCGTAGTACCGTGGCCCTCCTACCGAGTACCGTAGTTTCACGGTAGTAGGCACGCGCTACGGTAGTACCGCTCCTCCGGAGCGGTAGTACCGCGTCGGATTTTTGCACTACCGCAGTTTCAGCGGAAGTTGGCACGGATGTAATTTATTTCATCCGCGCCCTTCACAGGCCGTGACTCTCCTGCCTTGCGGTAGTACCGCAAGGGGGCGCGGTAGTACCGCGCAAGCGGTAGTACTGCCCCTTAGTCAGGCTAGTTCCGGCCTGTGCTGCTTCCGCGGTAGTACCATGGTCGGCCACGGTAGTACCGCGCAGCCTCGCGGTAGTACCGCGCCCCTGGAGCGGTAGTACCGCGCGTCGCGGGCTGAATAAGTGGATAACGGTTGGATTTTTTCCCACGACTATATAAGGGGCGTCTTCAACCTCTAGTTGAACACCTCTTCTCTCCCCAAGCTCCATTGTTGCTCCAAGCTCCATTTTGGCCCGATCTCTCTCCCTAGCCAATCAAACTTGTTGATTTGCTCGGGATTGGGTGACAAGGGCCCGATCTATACTTCCACCAGAAGATATTTGATTCCCCCCACTTATCCCTTGTGGATCTTGTTACTCTTGGGTGTTTGAGCATCCTAGACGGTTGAGGTCACCGTGGAGCCATATTCCATTGTGGTGAAGCTTCGTGGTGTTGTTGGGAGCCTCCAATTGTTGTGGAGATTGCCCCAACCTTGTTTGTAAAGGTTCTTGCCGCCTTCAAGGGCACCAATAGTGGAATCACGGCTCTTGCATTGTGCGAGGGCGTGAGGAGATTACGGTGGCCCTAGTGGCTTCTTGGGGAGCATTGTGCCTCCACACCGCTCTAACGGAGACGTACTTCCCCTCAAAAGGAAGGAACTTCGGTAACACATCCTCGTCTCCACCGGCTCCACTCTTGGTTATCTTATCCCTTTACTTGTGCAAGCTTATTTGTGTTCCTATCCTTGCTTGCTCTTGTGCTTGTGTTGGTTGCATCATATAGGTTGTCCACCTAGTTGCACATCTAGACAACCTTTATTATTGCAAAGTTTAAATTGGTAAAGAAAAGCTTAAAAATTGTTAGTTGCCTATTCACCCCCCTCTAGTCAACTATATCGATCCTTTCAATTGGTATCAGAGCCTCGTCTCTTTTTAAGGACTTTACCGTCCAAAGAGTATGGTTGACGTCGTAGATGATGTGGGGGAGCACTCCGGTGCGAATCCAACATCATCTACGGGAGATGGGGGTACCTCGATCTCTCGTGAGGAATTCAATGTGGCATTGGACACATTGAAAAACTCCATGACGAGCTAGGTCAAGGACATGTTTAAGAAATTCCTAGAAGGGCTTAAACTTTCCACCGCACCCGTGAAAGTGGGTGATCCCGCCAACACGGGAGAGGATGCTAACTCCGATAAGGGGGAAGCTACTAGTGAGAAAGCCCCCTCGTCTAGTGGTAAGAATGGCACCGGCATCTTCGCCCATGTGCAACATCCCGTTTATGGTGGACCGATTCCTTCCACTCATTTGAATCATGCCGGTCTACCACGTAAGATTGATAAAAAGGAGGATTTTTATTCTTGGGTTTATCGTTTTAAGCGTCATTTAAATCATGTGAACACTAACCTTTGGAGAATCATTGAAGAAGGTTTCTATACGCATGATCCGAGCAACTTTTCTCCAAGAGAGGTCGTGGACCATCAATTCTATGAGAATGCTCTCTTCATCATCCAAGAAGAAATCCTTCCCGAAGACCTCCCTCATCTCTGGCCATACTCCCGTGCCAAAGATGCTTGGCTCAAGGTGGTTTCCCTTTATCGAGGAAGCGCAAGCATTCAACGCTCCAATTATGAAGTGGTCCAAGATGAAGCCGATGAGTTTGCAATGAAGGAAGAAGAAGAACCTCGTGAGCTATATCGGAGAGTAACCAAGCTTGCTGTCTCCCTCCGGGATCATGGAAGTAAGGACACAGATGACAACTGGATCAAGCGCAAATTTCTCAAGGCAATGATGCCCTACCACAAAGCCATGTCCTCCGTCATCCTTCAACGACCGGACTTCCACACCTTGTCCTCAAGTGATGTGTTGGATGAGTTTGTGGCCATGAGCATATTGGACAAGACCGTCGACAATGCGGTGCTTCGCTTCCAAAGAGTAAAGAAGCCCAACCTCGCTTTGAAGGCCAAGATTTGTGTTGAAGAAGATGGAGAGGAGGAAGAATAAGAGAGCAACCTCGAAGATACTAAGTATGATTATCATGAACACATGGCCCTTGCTTCAAGACAATTTTGGAGCAAGAAGAACTCAAGGCCCAACTTCAACAAGAGAAACTCAAGTGGCACTAAGGGAAAGCAACGAGTGAGGACTTGCTTCAACTGTGGCAATGTGAGTCACTTTGTTGCGGAGTGTCCATATGAGAAGAGGGAACACAATGGTGGCAAGCTCATCCGAAAGGACAAGGCCAAGTCTTTCCCCAACAAGAGCAACTTCCCAAAGAAGACTCCTCACAAAGCCTTGGTGTTTCAAGAAGAGTACAATGAGGATGATGATGATGATGAGGATGGTGAATCGGTTGCCATGGCCTCCGTGGCCATTGCAATGACTCCTCGGGTGTCTCTCTTTGGTTCACCCAATGAAAGCATCACCGCCAAGTGCCTCATGGCTAAAGCCACAAACAAGGTAACCCCCAACATCAAAACTACCATCATCAATCACTCTTCTTTGACGGATTGCATTGATGAACATGAGGGGACTAATGTGGAGGAAAATGAATTTGAGATCTTCATGAGTAAACTCAAGGGCAAATCCAAGAAGCACTTCGTTGCTCTCTTGGAACAACTTGGTGAATCCAATGTCATGATCGAGACTCATGAAGAATCCATCTCTAAGATGGAAGGGCATAGTCGTGACTATGCCGATGAGATTTCGGATCTTTCCAATGCTCTTGAGGAAGAGCGTGGTCTTCGTTTGGCTCTTGAGGAGTCATACAACGATGATCATGCTAAATTAAAGAAAGACCTTGATCATGCTCTTGTTGTGTCTCGTGTGCTTAGCTCTGAGAAGGCAAAGCTTGGAGTTGATCTTGCTAGACTCAACGAGGACTTTGACATTCTCGACAAGGCTCACAAAGTCTTGAAGGGTGCTCATGCTAGTCTCAAAGAGTCTCATGATCAACTCCAAGTGAAGCTAACCAAGGAGAAAGCCACCTTTCCTCATATGATATTGATTGATAATGCAAATGCTACTAACCCTTGTTGTGAGCATGTGCATCTTGTTGAGGATAATGCTAAGTTAAAGGAGCAACTTGAAAAGGGCCTTGTCACATGCATTCAAGGTGAGAAGAACCTTAACGACCTTTTGAGTAATCAAAAGGAAGTTGTAACCAAGGAGGGATTGGGTTCGCGCCCAAGCCCAAGAGCAAGAAGAAGAATGACAAGACCAAGCAACCTCCCCTCTCAAGCAAACTTTTGTGAGGGAGGAGAGGTGCTTCAAGAAGAAGAAGAACCGTGCAAAGGGTGGCAATGTCAAGAAGGACAACGTCACCCCCATGAACATAGCCGCGACTTTAACCCTCTTATGTGTTGTGCCGTGCTAGTGATGGGCATGTTTATGCTAAATTTGTTGGTTCTTCTTATGAGTACATTGAATGGTCTATTTGGGTTCCTAAGACCCTAGTTACTAACATCAAAGGACCCATTACCAAATGGGTACCTAAAACCAAGCATTGATCTCTTGTAGGGGTTTGCTTCCGGTGGGGGATCACGGTTGCTCGATAGTGGAGCAACAAATCATATGACCGGGAGCAAGGACATGGTGGTGGACGTGCAAGAGATACCATCTATGCCCACCGATGTCGAGTGGGGTGATGCATCACATTCTAAGGTATTGGGTCTCGGCAAGGTTGTCATTTCTCATGATCTTACGATCGAGAAAGTCATGCTTGTTGAGTCCCTTGCATACAATTTGCTTTCCGTTCGTCAACTTGCAGTCATGGGTTTTGCTACTTTCTTTGACATTGATACCGTGGCCCTCTTGTGGAGCAAGACTCTTAAAGTAGCCTTTGTTGGGCATGTCGAAAACGGTCTCTATGTGATTAACTTTTCGGAGCGACCCACTAAGACCGCGACATGCCTAATGGCTAAAGTTGACGTGGGATGGCTTTGGCATCGCCGTTTAGCCCATGTCAATATGAGATCTTTGCAAAGTCTTCTCAAGGGGGACCATGTCCGTGGACTAACAAATGTTAGTTTTGCCAAAGACCGTGCTTGCGATTGCTTGTATTGAAGGAAAGCTTCATGAGAAGGCTCACCCTCCCACGACTATCATATACTCAAAGAGACCCTTGGAGCTCCTTCACATGGATCTCTTTGGGCCACCATCATTTGATAGTCTTGGAGGTAGAAAGTATTGCTTGGTGATTGTGGATGACTATTCGAGATACACTTGGGTATATTTCTTCAAGAGGAAGAGTGAGACTCAACAAACCATCATCGACTTTGCAAATGAAGCTCAACGTCAACATAATGCACAGATCTTGACTATAAGAAGTGACAACGGCACCAAGTTCAAGAACTACAACTTGGATGAGTTTCTTAGTGATGAGGGAATCAAGCATCAATATTCTGCACCATATACCCCTCAACAAAATGGTGTTGCGGAGAGAAAGAACCGGACGTTGATGGATGCGGCAAGGACCATGATGGCGGAGTTCAAGTCTCCATACAACTTTTGGGCCGAAGCCATCAACACCGCATGTCATGCATCCAATCGGCTCTATCTCCGCAAAGGCTTGAACAAGACTCCTTATGAGATACTCACCGGCAACAAGCCCAACCTCAAGTACTTCCGGTGTTCGGTGTAAGTGTTTCATTCTCAAGAAAGGTGTTCGTTTGTCTAAATTTGAAGCTAGAGCTCATGAGGACATATTTGTTGGTTATGCTACAAACTCTCATGCTTACCGTGTCCTCAATAAATCCACGGGACTTATTGAGGAAACGTGTAACGTGGAGTTTAATGAGAATAACGGCTCCCAAGTGGAGCAAAGTGGCACTTGTGATGTAGGTGATGAAATTCCTCCCCAAGCCATAAGAAGAATGGGAGTTAGTTTTATCCTACCCATTGAGGAACCCCTTGTGGCCGAAGGAGAAGGACAATGCTCCACTCAAGTGGAGCCATCACCAACCCAAGGCCCACACGCTTCCGAAGAACAAAGTGAAGGCCCTCAACCTCATGAACAAGACCAAGGGCAAGATCGTGCTCAAGACGATGATATCACCTCAAATGATGCCCAAGGTCAAGTTCTCTCCCCCGAGCATGCTCAATATAAAGATCATGCTCAAGACGGCGCTCAAGATGATCAAGTGACCCCTCCTCATCTCACCTCCGAGGAGGAATTAGAGCGTCGTGCCGCCAAGATTGCTTCCAAACTCACCACCAAAGGCCATCTCATGGAGAATGTGGTTGGAAGCCTAAGAAAAGGGGTAAGCACTCGTAGACAATTGGCAAACTATTGTGAACATCACGCGTTTGTCTCTTGTGTTGAACCTCAAAAGGTCTATGAGGCGCTCAAGACTCGGATTGGCTCAATGCCATGCATGAAGAACTCAACAACTTCGAGTACAACAAGGTGTGGAGATTGGTGCCAAGGCCATCGGAGAACCACAACGTCATTTGAACCAAGTGGATTTTCAAGAACAAGCAAGATGCTCATGGGAACATCATTCGCAACAAGGCAAGATTGGTAGCACAAGGCTACTCCCAAGTCGAGGGTATCGACTACGGTGAAACCTTTGCTCCGTTGCTCGCCTTGAATCCATTCGTTTGTTGATTGCTTATGCTTCCCATCACAACTTTAAGTTGCAACAAATGGATGTGAAAAGTGCTTTTCTTAATGGTCCCATTAATGAGTTGGTCTATGTCAAGCAACCCCCCGGGTTCGAGGACCCCTACTTCCCGGATCATGTGTATCAACTTGATAAGGCACTCTATGGCCTTAAACAAGCCCCACGTGCGTGGTATGACCACCTTACCGAGTTGTTACAAGATCGTGGATTTGAAGTGGGGCAAATCGATCCCGCTCTTTTTACTAAGAAGGTCAATGGGGAGTTGTTTGTATGCCAACTATATGTTGATGATATTATCTTTGGTTCTCCTAACAAAGCTTTCAATGAGGAATTTGCCGCTCTCATGACCTCCAAGTTCAAGATGTCTTCGATGGGAGAGTTGAAGTTCTTTCTTGGTTTCGATATCAAACAAAGAAGAGAAGGAACCTTCATCAACCAAGCCAAATACACTCAAGACATGCTCAAAAGATTCAAGCTAAGTGATGTCAAGCCGGCTACTACACCAATGCCCACCAAGTGCCAACTTGACATTGATCCCAATGGTAAAGCGGTGGATCAAAAGGTGGTGGCTCTCGCCGGTCCAATCCCAGCTGTGACACTGGCTCCAAGCGTCTGCGCAACCCCGGTGAAGCACCAGAGGGCTCCTCCTCTGCCCCCAAGCGCCATGTCAAGACAACTGCCAACAAGTTCAAGGAGCCCGCCAAGGGCATGGATGAGATGCCCCAATCTGACTACGTCCGCCTCAGGCAAATTGATCCTTACGTGACCCCTCGTTCCTCTATCAGGGGCTGTGAGCTGTTCTGGAACAAGCATCAAACCAATGTCTATCTGGACGTCATCAAGAACAAGCAGAATACCTATGTGTATGTGAAGTGGATTGACATGCATCACTTGAGGAAGGAGAAGTTTCGTGCCTACTTTGGAGAGGCCCTGGATTTGGTGGAGCAGTTTGGCATTGAGCATGTGATATCTTTTCACCTTGACTATGATCCTGAGCTCATTGGTCAGTTCTTTGCTTCTGTCTACTTTCACCCCAATGAGGAGAGGAGGATGACCTGGATGACAAATGGCCGTAAGTCGATGCTACACGGAAGGAGTTCATGGATTTGCTCCAAGTTCTGATGACGGGCTTGACTCCCCCGTGGGTGTTCGTCCCCATGCCAGCCCTGACTCTGCCAACAAGGACAGGCTTGCACCGTACTATGTTGAGAAGATGCTTCCAAGTGGCAAGATAGGGTTGGTGCTCAACTCTTTTCTGGATATCATGTACCGCATCTTCCGCAACTCCTTGTTCCCTCGCATTGGTGACAAGGACAAGGTCCATGCCTATATGGTGGATATGATGCTCATCTGCGAGGAGGCTCGTTTGTCTCAGACTCAGCCACTTGATATCTCACACATCATGTGGTGTGAGCTTGGTTTGCGGTGTTCAACCGCAAAGTGCCTATCTCACGGCCTTATCTGCTTCTCTGATCTCGAGGACACAGGAGAAGATGTTCCACAGGTGAGGAGTTCCTTGCCCTCGATCGGATTCGCCATGACCCCATCTGTCTGCGTGTCAAACCCAACTGGGCCAACACTCTGCTCGTGCCGAGGCATCTGCTGCTAGGGTTGCTGTTGGAGAGGAGGATCTTGGCGCCAATGTTGATGAGGGCCATGCTTCTAGGCCTTCCTGTGGCTCCTCTATGCCTTATTGGGCCACGGGTGAAGGACAAGATGAAGACTCTTTTCGCATGCAAGCCAAGGGGCGTCTGAGGACTCACGTGGCATCCAAGGAGAGTCGTCGCCGGGACAGAAGATCTTGAAGCTCTATGGTGAGGATGTGTCCAGGGTCTGAGGAGCACATCACTCCAGAGGCCGAGTGGATGGCGAAGCAAGGCTACAAGTGGACTGATTACGAGGAGGACATCGAGGAGTCCATCCTTGCTTTGCCGAGGAGTCCGACGGAGAGGTTGGGACGAGTTCCCTTCTGCTTGAGCCACCGCTTGTGTGTAGGTGTCCTCTCTGCCTTTTTGGCGTCTCGATGCCAAAGGGGAGAGAGCGTGAGATTTGCGTGTCTTGTGTCGTGTTAGTGTTTGGTGTGTTTATTATGTTTCGCTTGAACCTCGTTTGAACCTCGTTTTAGTTGCTTTTCCTTCATATGGTGTAAGACATATGCACTCTATCTATCTTAGCAAGCTTATGTTATATCGTGCTATATGTTGCTTAGATGTTTTTCTTCGGACCTTTGTCTCTAAAATATAGGGGGAGTGGTGATCCTAGTACGTGTGCTATGCAGTCCAAAGCATTCATCCAGAGTGCACACATCTAGGGGGAGCCCGTCTATATTTTGGAGAGGAGGGGTTTGCCCTTGCTCTATATTATTGTATCTTTGTACAAATCCCGTATTGTCATCAATCCACCAAAAAGGGGGAGATTGTAAGGGCATGTTTATCCCGTAAGTGTTTTGGTGATTGATGACGATACTTTTGCGGACTAATCGTGTGCTTTGAGTTCCTCAGATGGTTCATCTCTAGGCACGTGACGATTCGGTGCCTGACGGTGTCCTGGACTAGGGGGTACTCACCACGTCGTCTCCCGATCAGTTGGATTGGGCCGAGGACCCCCGTGGCCGTATACTCATGGGTCAGTCCGGACAGTTGCCGCATACAAGGAAGATTCCACAAGACTTGGCGATCAAGACAAGGACTCCTCCCCACCGGCGTATTCGGCTAGGACTCTTGTTATCCTAGGCCTATGGTGCATTATATAAACCGAGGCCAGGCTAGTCGATAGAGAGAAGAACAACAACCCTTACAATCATACCATAGGCTTCTAGGGTTTAGCCTCCTTGATCTCGTGGTAGATCCACTCTTGTAAACATCCACAATATCAATATCAATCGAGCGGGGCGTGGGTTTTACCTCCATCAAGAGGGCCCGAACCTGGGTAAAACATCGTGTCCCTTGTCTCCTGTTACCATCCGCCTAGACGCACAGTTCGGGACCCCCTACCGAGATCCGCGGTTTTGACACCGACATTGGTGCTTTCATTGAGAGTTCATTGTGTGTCCGCAAAAGGTCGATGGCTCGCTGCAGGTCAACTGCGACTTCGGCATCTTCATCACCAGCTCGACTGGTCACCTTGGTTCGACCAAGGACTGCGCCCTATCTCCGATCGTCATGTTCGGATGAGGGCCTTCATCAACATCAACTCCGATCTCTATCAAGATCATGGAGGGATCATCCAGGGAGCCTGGGGGCTCAACGTCAACATTGCCCTAGGGCGACCGTACTGTTTTTCTGGACGGCGGACTTTGGTCCGCCGTCACCGCCTCCTCAAGCGTCGTTTTAACGATTGCTTCGATGGAATTGTGCGGAATTGAATCTACAACAACCCTGGAAAATTTCATCGAGTTCCGATGGAGGAATCTCTGGCAATCTCCGATATACCGGAGCCGCATTGAATCTGGACGAGAATCCGGACGAGTTTAGGGCGTGGTTTCCAGCTTCTAGCTCGGACTTCCTTTGGAAGATCCAACCGTTGATCGGCTGCGGAATTCCTATATCTACCACCCTCAAAATTTAAGCTCGATCCGACCGTCCAAACTCCGGAACCTTCCGATTAGTGCATCACTTTTCGGATCTGTTTTCTGCGCAAACGAATCCGACCCGAGTTCGCTTTTTTATGAACGGGATTTGGACATCCTTTTGAAGGAAGTTTTGTATGGGGTATTGTGTTTTGTTTCGAACACATCCCACTAACTTTAAGATCTTTTGAACATGATCTTCAACACCATGCGGTGTCAAACCAGTCCGCAATATTGCTCCACAGTTGCCGACCTGCGCTGACATCGTCGTCACTTTGTTGAGCCGAGCTCAACTTCTCCGGATCATCATCTTGGCAAGCCGAACAAGAGTCCGGCATCGCGAAGGATAAATCATCACCAACATCGCCGCCCCACGGATTACTCGGAGCGGGCATACCAGCATCGCCGCACGGTCCCTTCATCAAGCCAGCATCGACCACGTCACGACCTGCATCGGCAGGGCCGCACTACTGCTTCTTCAAGCTAGTGTCCATCACGCCGACCTACTTCGACATCTCGGCTGGACCGGGGGCTTCGCCATCTATTCATCGACCTACTCCGGACACTTCGGCGTCACTAGCCGACCAGGCATGGGTGCGCGGATCAAGTCCCAATTTTAGGAATCACCTTCCTTCGGATTGTTACAACAAATAAACCAGGTCTATCAAATGGTGGCCGCATTATCGACGGTCGCATGATGGTTCAGTCAGTTTCCGTACACAGTTCGGCGAACGCCACGCCTTTATTGCATTACACCGACGACCTGCATCGACATCAACTTCGGCGCCAGGCCATATTTCTTTTACTACTCACTTTGCATAAATTATTTATTATGCAACATTTTTTTTAATTCATATTATTACTATTATCCCGGTATGCACTATTTTTGTGCACAGAAAATGATCCAGCGGACTATATCCTTTAGCGTCACCTCGGTGGGCGGGGGCTTCGTCAACACTTCATTACCCCATGCCGGGACTTGCATCACTCTGCCGTCCTGCATTGACCGTGCTATGTCACCACTTGAGTGCCGAGCTCCTTGCTCGCCACCTCGGGACCGGCTTGGGGATGGAACCTTGTCCGCATCAAGCTCGGACCGCGTCGTCAATACCGAACACATTAACCAGCTAAGTTGCCTTCATGCTCAAAGTTTTAAATTTCTAACTTGTGTTTGGTTCGACCAAGAATTATACTTTTTGTAAAAGTTGCTTGTACAAATTTTCCTTGTCGAAACATTGTTCGCTTTTACACTTGACGCGCTACCAGCTCATTATACTGGGGCTTCTTTAATGAAGCTTATTAGTACGGGCTTTATGCCCAACACATGTGTCACACTTCCGCATGTACCTTTTATTCACCATTATATGCATCGATATGACTTAAGTTTTGGCCAAGCTGGGTTGCTGGCTCTGTGCTTACCCCTCGTTCCCGATTGTTCGGCTAGGAGGTAAAGGAGCACCTCTGCGATTATTCTTGCGGGTCAGCGGGATGTGTACCTCGGACCGGGTGAAGCCGAAAGCTAAGCGTTCTTAAGGGAATACTCGGTCGGTGAACTAAAAGATGATTTTAATTATTTACCCATCTGCCCCGGATGATTTTACGCTTTCATAGCAGCTTTGACATGCACTTTAGGGCATGCATCCCAGCGAAAGGAACCCTTAACGGAACTATTCTCCTGGAAGATGTTTCTTACTACCCATGTAATATAACATAACTAGTTGGGCACTTATGCGACATAGCACTAATGACCCCTCGCCTTGTCTCCATGCATACCACGGTTCTTATATAACCACGAAGGTATTCGGACACACTCCGGACTATTGGGTCCTGAGGTCGAGCGAAAAGGTCCGCTATGACAAACGATCTACAATCCGGCTAGAAGGAATTCTACATGTCACCTTACATTATCAACTTTTACCCAAGTCACTTGGGGGCTCTTATGTTATTTGAGCCGTTTCATACTAAGTGTTTTTCTTCTTAGTCCTTGCAAAGTTTTTATTATTTATCACTCCTTTTCTCGACACGAGTGTGCGGTCACTAACCGGGGAGCCTAATTTCTCTCTCAAAACCGTTAGAGTTTAGTTTTCTAAACGGCCTAATGAGAAGTACTCCGCCTTGGGATGGGAGGCCCGAAGCCATAGGCTGACCCGCTTGAAGTCTTGAGATAGGATGTGTCATGTTAAAGCACGCGAAGCACTTTTTTCTAAAGTCCAATTTTGGATTGGCACGAACACTTGATCTTGTTGGACGTCATGTTTTCTTGGCGTTTTTGGTTTTCAAGCTTTTGGCACTTTTAAACTATTTGTGTGTTTTCAGCACAAGTCTCGCGATCTGCAGCGGACTCCTTTAGAGATTCGGCAAAAACATTCTCGGATATTGCTATATATGCATCGGTTTGGTTGTGTCTTGGTCAATAGTTGGGTTGCCCGGCTCGCGCTTGCCTCCTACGTTCTACTTTGTTCGGCTAGGTGTGCAAAGGAGAACCATCGCGATTGTGCTTCCAGCTCGCATGGTCAAGCACCTCGATGGAGAAAGCCGAAACCGATGTCACAAGAGGTGTAAAACTGGTCAGCGATCCGATGACTATATTAAATGACGGGCCATTCATAAAATTGGCGAAGTGTTTCCGGCTTGACCTCGTTCGTCGCCGAACACTACGGGGGCTAATAACGGCCTCCCAAACTAAATCCTCAATATTTTGCTCTTACATTGGAGCTGAGGTTTCATGATCATGCTTGGCATGACAACCCAAAGAAAGGAACCGATAAGCGGGACTATTTTCTTTGGAAGACATTTCTTACATTACAAGAATATAACATATCTCTCTGCGTAGCTTTGTTTATAAAACCGTATGGCCAGATTGCCTTGTTTGTCATAAATCTTTGCCCTCATAAAGGCTTTATAAAGTAGGACAAACACTCCTCGACTCTTGGCGAGGAGGTTAAGCCGATGGTCGGTCAACAAAGTTTTGTACAATGCGGATCCGAGCATTAATGACATAAAGTGCTTGGATACATTGAGTCATTACACATAATTTGTGATTTTACTATGGATATCGATCCTTAATTGACCACCCGTGCCGCATTAAGGCTCGGGGCTCTTGGGCTTCGGGCTTATTATTTACAAATATTAAAGGGCACATCAATCCCCGATCCGGTGTTGCCACCCGACCCGGTGTCTCGAGGGCTCTTGCATTGCTTGTTCTATGCGAGAAAATTTTAAGTGCAATCTGAGTTTCGAGGAGATTTTGATCCTCGGGTTGGTCGGCCGCACCCAACCTGAGTCTCGAGGACTGAAACGCCGCTTTTGTGTCCCAAGTATTCTGCGAGCTAGAACTTGATCCTTAGACTGATTTTGCAAATCAACTTTGAGTCTCGGCTGACTCGAGGATCAGCGGTCTTATGTCATCCTTCATGTGCATCTCGGGTTTTAGACCGATACCCACCTTGAGGGCTACGGCTATGTATCTCGGCAGAGAATAAATTGCATCAATCAAAATGTTGACAAAAATCGGCCCACATTCGGGTGGTGCACCACCTACAAGCGATCCGACATAAAGCTCGGGACGCTAGTGGCTAGCTCCATAGAGGGCATTTCCGGCATTAAGCTCGGCTAAACTCCTTCAAACTTCTTTGAACAAACGTTGGAGCTCGGATACGTAGTCCGGCGATAGAGCTGGGAAGCAGTCCGGCGTTGGTGCTCGGCTGCAAAAGATACTTCGAATGTAGTCCGGCGTTAGAGCTCGGACGCAAGAGGACATTGCCTCCCGGGAATAACTTCAAACCCGAGGTGTGGCATAAAAATAACAAGGCATTGATAAAGGCCGTAAACTTAAAAGGGCTCCTCGGATACCCGACGTATAAACTCGCTGAATGCATATCGGCGATCCTCAAGATCGAAGATGAGAAGATTTGTTGAACCAGTTTTCAAGACCGGCGACCAAGATGAAGAACAGTTCGGAAGAATCGAGGCGTCCCTAACGAAGACCGGTTCGAGGCTCTTGACGGTGTCTGGACTAGGGGTACTCACCACGTCGTCTCTGATCGGTTGGATTGGGCGAGGACCCCGTGGCGTATACTCATGGGCCAGTCCGGACGGTTGCCGCAACAAGGAAGATTCCACAAGACTTGGCGATCAAGACAAGGACTCCTCCCCACCGGCGTATTCGGCTAGGACACTTGTTATCCTAGGCCTCTGGTGCATTATATAAACCGAGGCCAGGCTAGTCGATAGAGAGAAGAACAACAACCCTTACAATCGTACCATAGGCTAGCTTCTAGGGTTTAGCCTCCTTGATCTCGTGGTAGATCCACTCTTGTAAACATCCACAATATCAATATCAATCGAGCAGGACGTAGGGTTTTACCTCCATCAAGAGGGCCCGAACCTGGGAAAACATCGTGTCCCTTGTCTCCTGTTACCATCCGCCTAGACGCACAGTTCGGGACCCCCTACCCGAGATCCGCCGGTTTTGACACCGACAGTGCCCCTCGGAGACTATTGAAGACGGCGTCGTCCTACGTTTCTTTTTGGTGGATTTGAGTCGTAGGAGAGCCATACTATTAAGAGGGGGTCCGCGTCGGAAAGGTTAGGGCGGAATCAACACATACACTTGTCCCTCCTTTCCCTGCACTTTGGAGCTTCCCTTCGTTATCTTGGTTGTGCGGAAATCTGACAACTACTACTGTACTTGCGGTAGTACCGCAGGTACACGCGGTAGTACCGCTGGGTGCCACGGTAGTACCGCTCCTTTGGAGCGGTAGTACCGCAGCTCCCAGGCCTAGTGCCGCTCCGGTGCGGTAGTAGGGGCGGATGTAATTTTCTACATCCGCGCATACCACGATAGTACCGCGGAGTCCACGGTAGTACTGCTCCCTATGAGCCGTAGTACCGTGGCCCTCCTACCGAGCACCGTAGTTTCACGGTAGTAGGCAGGCGCTACGGTAGTACCGCTCCTCCGGAGCGATAGTACCGCGTCAGATTTTTGCACTACCGCAGTTTCAGCGGAAGTTGGCACGGATGTAATTTATTTCATCGCGCCTTCCCGACCGTGACTCTCACGCCTTGCGGTAGTACCGCAAGAAGCGCGATAATACCGCAAGCGGTAGTACTGCCCTTAGTCGAGCTAGTTCGGCCTGTTCTTTGTCGCGGTAGTACCGTGGTCGGCCACGGTAGTACCGCGCAGCCTCGCGGTAGTACCGCGCCCCTGGAGCGGTAGTACCGCGTGTCGCGGGCTGAATAAGTGGATAACGGTTGGATTTTTTCCCACGACTATATAAGGGGCGTGTTCAACCTCTAGTTGACCACCTCTTCTCTCCCCAAGCTCCATTGTTGCTCCAAGCTCCATTTTGGCCCGATCTCTCTCCCTAGCCAATTAAACTTGTTGATTTGCTCGGGATTGGGTTACAAGGGCCCGATCTATACTTCCACCACAAGATATTTGATTCCCCCCACTTATCCCTTGTGGATCTTGTTACTCTTGGGTGTTTGAGCATCCTAGACGGTTGAGGTCACCATGGAGCCATATTCCATTGTGGTGAAGCTTCGTGGTGTTGTTGGGAGCCTCCAATTAAGTTATGGAGATTGCCCCAACCTTGTTTGTAAAGGTTGGTTGCACCTTCAAGGGCACCAATAGTGGAATCACGGCTCTTGCATTGTCTTGAGGGCGTGAGGAGATTACGGTGGCCCTAGTGGCTTCTTGGGGAGCATTGTGCCTCCACACCGCTCTAACGGAGACGTACTTCCCCTCAAAAGGAAGGAACTTCGGTAACACATCCTCGTCTCCACCGGCTCCACTCTTGGTTATCTTATCCCTTTACTTGTGCAAGCTTATTTGTGTTCCTATCCTTGCTTGCTCTTGTGCTTGTGTTGGTTGCATCATATGGGTTGTCCACCTAGTTGCACATCTAGACAACCTTTATTATTGCAAAGTTTAAATTGGTAAAGAAAAGCTTAAAAATTGTTAGTTGCCTATTCACCCCCTCCCTCTAGTCAACTATATCGATCCTTTCAAATAGGTGCAACTACTTTCACTTCAGGAGGATTATATTTAAACCACTTCTCTTTAGGGAGATCAACATGAGTAGCAAAGGATTCACAAAAAATAGCTACGATCTCAGAGTCAAGTCCATACTTAGCGCTAAATCCACGAAAAACATCGGTATCCATATAAGATTTAACACAATCGAACTTAGGTGTCATACCTGACTCCTTACCATCGTTGGAACCCCAATCTTCAGAGTTGCGTTTAGTTCTTTCCAATAAGTCCCATTTGAAATCAATAGTCTTCAGCATATAAGAACCAGCACAGGAAGTATCGAGCAGGTTGCGATTATTAAGAGAAAGCCGAGCATAAAAATTCTGAATAATCATTTCCTGAGAGAGCTCATGATTGGGGCATGAATATAACATTGACTTAAGACTCCCCCAAGCTTGAGCGATGCTTTCTCCTTCGCGAGGCCAGAAATTATATATATGTAATTACGATCACGATGAACAAGATGCATAGGATAGATCTTCTGGTGAAATTCCAACTTCAATCGCTTATAATTCCAAGATCACGTATCATCACATAGCCTATACCATGTCAATGCATCTCCCTTCAAAGATAAAGGGAAGACCTTCCTTTTAACAACATCATCGGGAATACCTGCAAGCTTAAATAATCCACAAACTTCATCCACAAAGATAAGGTGTAAATCGGGATGCAATGTTCCGTCTCCTGCAAAAGGATTAGCTAGCAGTTTTTCTATCATACCCGAAGGAATCTCAAAGTGAATATTTTCATAAAGTTCAGTAGGTTGAGGAGCATCTCTTTGCTCTACTGGTTGGGGTGAAGACAACCCAAACAAGCCCCTCAAAGGATTAAGTTCCATAGTGACAAGTGACAGAAAATTTCAGCACGATATATAAATGTTTCCTTACCAAGTTCCACTCACCAAAAGCGCTACGCTCCCCGGCAATGGCACCAGAAAAGAGTCTTGATGACGCACAAGTATAGGGGATCTATCGTAGTCCTTTCGATAAGTAAGAGTGTCGAACCCAACGAGGAGGAGAAGGAAATGATAAGCGGTTTTCAGCAAGGTATTCTCTGCAAGTACTGAAACAAGTGGTAACAGATAGTTTTGTGATAGGATAATTTGTAACGAGCAACAAATAACAAAAGTAAATAAAGTGTAGCAAGGTGGCCCAATCCTTTTTGTAGCAAAGGACAAGCCTGGACAAACTCTTATATAAGGAAAAGCGCTCCCGAGGACACATGGGAATATCATCAAGCTAGTTTTCATCATGTTCATATGATTCGCGTTCGGTACTTTGGTAATTTGGTATGTGGGTGTACCGGTGCTTGGGTGCTGTTCTTACTTGAACAAGCATCCCACTTATGATTAACCTCTATTGCAAGCATCCGCAACTACAACAAAAGTATTAAGGTAAACCTAACCATAGCATGAAACATATGGATCCAAATCAGCCCCTTGCGAAACAACACATAAACTAGGGTTTAAGCTTCTGTCACTCTAGCAACCCATCATCTACTTATTACTTCCCAATGCCTTCCTCTAGGCCCAAATAATGGTGAAGTGTTATGTAGTCGACGTTCACATAACACCACTAGAGGCTAGACAACATACATCTCATCAAAATATCGAACGAATACCAAATTCACATGACTACTAATAGCAAGACTTCTCCCATGTCTTCAGGAATAAACGTAACTACTCACAAAGCATATTCATGTTCATAATCAGAGGGGTATTAATATGCATATAGGATCTGAACATATGATCTTCCACCAAATAAACCAACTACCATCAACTACAATGAGTAATCAACACTACTAGCAACCTACTAGTACCAATCTCGGACTTGGAGACAAGAATTGGATACAAGAGATGAACTAGGGTTTGGAGATGAGATGGTGCTGGTGAAGATGTTGATGGAGATTGCCCTCTCCCGATGAGAGGAGCGTTGGTGATGACGACGATGATGATTTCCCCTCCAGGGAAGTGTCCCCAATGAAACAGCTCCGCCAGAGCCCTAGATTGATTCATGAGGTTCCGCCTCGTGGCGGCGGAGTTTCGTCCGTAAGCTTGCCCCGATTTTTCCAGGTAAAAGCATGATATAGCAGAAGATGGCCACCGGAAGCCCACCAGGGGGCCCAGAGATAGGGCGCCCTCTAGGGGGGCTGTCTCTGGGCAGGTGTGGGCCCCGGCCTATTTCTTTGCTCATAATTTCTTATAAATTCCAAAAAGTTGTTTCGTGGAGTTTCAGGACTTTTGCAGATGTGCAGAATAGGTTTCCAACGTTTGCTCCTTTTCCAGCCAGAATTCCAGCTGCCGGCATCCCCCCTCTTCATGATAAACCTTCTAAATAAGGGAGAATAGACATAAGTATTGAGACATAATGTGTAATAACAGCCCATAATGCAATAAATATTGATATAAAAGCATGATGCAAAATGGACGTATCAACTCCCCCGAAGGTTTCATTCCGTTTGGACTCCGTTTGATATTCCTTTTCTTCGAAACACTGAAACAAGGGAAAAAACAGGAACTGACACTGGGCTCTGGGTTAATAGGTTAGTCCCAAAAGTGATATAAAAGTGTTTAATAAAGCTCATAAACATCCAAGATGGATAATATAATAGCATGGAACAATAAAAAATTATAGATACGTTGGAGACGTATCAGCATCCCCAAGCTTAATTCCTGCTCGTCCTCGAGTAGGTAAATGATAAAACAGAATTTTTGATGTGGAATGCTTCTTAGCATAATTCTCAATGTAAATCTTTTTATTGTGGCATGAATATTTAGATTTGAAAGATTCAAGATAAAATTTTAATGTTGACATAAAAACAATAATACTTCAAACATGCTAACCTAGCAATTATGTGTTATCAAAATAACATAGCCAAAGAAAGCTTATCCCTACAAAATCATATAGTTAGGCCATGTTTCAATATTGTCACACAAACGTCCTCATCTTGTATAACCCCGATGACAAGCCGAGCAATTGGTTCATACTTTTAACGCGCTTCAGCCTTTTCAACTCTTACACAATACATGAGTGCAAGCCATGGATATAGCACTATGGGTGGAGTAGAGTATAATGATGGGGGTTACGAGAGAAGACAAAAAGGTAGAAAGTCTCACATTGACGCGGCTAATCAATAGGCTATGGAGATGCCCATCAATTGATGTCAATGAGAGGAGTAGGGATTGCCATGCAACGGATGCACTAGAGCTATAAATGTATGAAAGCTCAACAAAGGAAACTAAGTGGGTGTGCATCCAACTTGCTTGCTCACGAAGACCTAGGGCATTTTGAGGAAGCCCATCATTGGAATATACAAGCCAAGTTATATAATGTAAAATTCCCACTAGTATATGAAAGTGACAACATAGGAGACTCTCTATCATAAAAATCATGGTGCTACTTTGAAGCACAAGTGTGGTAAAAGGATAGTAGCATTGTCCCTTCTCTCTTTTCTCTCATTTTTTTGTTTGGCCGCCTCTTTTTTTATGGCCTCTCTCTCTCTTTTTTTAGTCCAAAGTCTCATCCCGACTTGTGGGGAATCATAGTCTCCATCATCATTTCCTCACTAGGACAATGCTCTAACAATGATGATCATCACACTTCTATTTACTTACAACTCAAGAATTACAACTGAATACTTAGAACAAAAATATTACTCTATATGAATGCCTCCGGCGGTGTACTGGGATGTGCAATGACTCATGAGTGACATGTATGAAAGAATTATGAGTGGTGGCTTTGCCACAAATACAATGTCAACTACATGATCATGCAAAGCAATATGACAATGATGAAGTGTGTCATAATAAACGGAACGGTGGAAAGTTGCATGGCAATACATCTCGGAATGGCTATGGAAATGCCATGATAGGTAGGTGTGGTGGCTGTTTTGAGGAAGATATAAGGAGGTTTATGTGTGATAGAGCGTATCATATCACGGGGTTTGGATGCACCGGCGAAGTTTGCACCAACTCTCAAGGTGAGAAAGGGCAATGCGCGGTACCGTAGAGGCTAGAAAATTGTGGAAGGTTGAGAGTGCGTATAATCCATGGACTCACATTAGTCATGAAGAACTCATATACTTATTGCAAAAGTTTATTAGCCCTCGAAGAAAAGTACTACTACGCATGCCCTAGAGGGATAGATTGGTAGGAAAAGACCATCGCTCATCCCCGACCACCACTCATAAGGAAAGCAATAAAATAACACCTATGTGTCAAAATTGCTACACAACTTTTACCATACATGCATGCTGCGGGACTTGCCGACTTTAACACAAGTACTTCTCAATTTCACAATTACTCAACTAGCACACTCTAATATTACCACCTTTATATCTCAAAACACTTATCGAGTATCTAACTTCTCATGATATTCAATGAACCTAATATGGAAGATTAATTTCACAATTAAAGCAAATTACCATGCTGATTAAGACTCTCAAAATGATATAAGTGAAGCATGAGAGTTCATCTATTTCTTCAAAATAAATCCACCGCCGTGCTCTAAAAGATATAAGTGAAGCACTAGAGCAAACAACAAACTACTCCGAAAGATATAAGTGAAGATCAGTGAGTAGTCAAATAATTATGTAACTACGTGAAGACTCTAACATTTAAGAATTTCAGATCTTGGTATTTTATTCAAACAGCAAGCAAAACAAAATAAAATAAAATGACGCTCCAAGCAAAACACATATCCTGTGGTGAATAAAAATATAGCTCCAAGTAAAGTTACCGATGAACGAAGACGAAAGAGGGGATGCCATCCGGGGCATCCCCAAGCTTAGGCTCTTGGTTATCCTTGAATATTACCTTGGGGTGCCTTGGGCATCCCCAAGATTAGGCTCTTGCCACTCCTTATTCCATAGTCCATCGAATCTTTACCCAAAACTTGAAAACTCCACAACACAAAACTCAACAGAAAACTCGTAAGCTCCGTTAGCGAAAGAAAAGAAAACACCACTTCAAGGTACTGTATTGAACTCATTCTTTATTTATATTGGTGTTAAACCTACTGTATTCCATCTTCCCTATGGTTTATAAACTCTTTTACTAGCCATAGATTCATTAAAATAAGTAAACAACACACGAAAAACAGAATCTGTCAAAAACAGAACAGTCTGTAGTAATCTGTAACTAACGCAAACTTCCGGAACTCCAACAATTCTACCAAAATATGAAGACCTAGAAAATTTGTTTAATGATCTTATGCGATTGGAATCAGTATTTTATCACGTTCTGGTGACTTTTCACAATTGTTTTCGTGAACAAAAAGTTTCTGGAACTTTCAGCAAGATAAAATAACTATCATCCAAGAAGATCCTATAGGTCTTACTTGGCACAAACACTAATTAAAACATAAAACCACATCTTAACAGAAGCTAGATGGATTATTTATTCCTAAACAGAACCGAAAAGCAAAAAACTAAAATAAAGTTGGGTTACCTCCCAACAAGCGCTAACGTTTAACGCCCCTAGCTAGGCATAATGATTTCAATGATGCTCACATAAAAGATAAGAATTGAAACATAAAGAGAGCATCATGAAGAATATGACTAGCACATTTAAGTCTAACCCACTTCCTATGCATTGGGATTTTGTGAGCAAACAACTTATGGGAACAATAATCAACTAGCATAGGAACGCAAAACAAGCATAACTTCAAAACTTTAAGCACATAGAGAGGAAACTTGATATTATTGCAATTTCTACAAGCATATGTTCCTCCCTCATAATAATTTTCAGTAGCATCATGAATAAATTCAACAATATAACCAGCACCTAAAGCATTCTTTTCATGATCTACAAGCATAGAAAATTTACTACTCTCCACATAAGCAAATTTATTCTCTGTCGGAATAGTGGGAGTATCATAAGAGACTTGAATACTATAAATTGTTTCCACATTAAAAGAGTAATGTTTAGAAAAAGGGTAATCATAATCATGGCAAATTTTATAAATATAATCATCACTACTTTTTATAGCATAAGTTTCATCACAATAATCATCATAAGTAGCAACTTTGTTCTCATCATAATCGATTGAAACCTCTTCCAAGATAGTGGAATCATTACTAAATAAAGTCATGACCTCTCCAAATCCACTTTCATAAATATAATCATCATAAGTAGGAGGCATGCTATCATCATTATAAATTTGCATATCAAAACTATGGAGACTAAAAATATCATCTTCATTAAACATAGCATCCCCAAGCTTGGGACAAACATTAATTGCAGCAAATATATTCTCAAAAACATCATCTTCATCAAACATAGCATCCCCAAGCTTGGGCCTTTTCATATCATAAGCATAGCCACTCTCATCATTAATAGTATGGATAGCACCAATAGTATAACGATTATCATCATCACAATGAGTGATAGGAGCAACATCATTTGGGAGAGATACCTTTCTACCTTTGCTTCTTCGTCTTTCCTTTTTCTTCTTCACATCGTGTGTGGGTTTAACCCTCTTTTTTGAGCTCCTTATTGATGAGATTGGTTGAATAGAAGGCTCCTCCTCGTTACCTGATTCATCATAAGAAATAATAGGAGGATATTGGGAAGTCTCTTCCCTTCAATTAGTAATCTCGTCATCTTCTATTTGTTTTCTTTTCTTTATGTAATTGGCAATATAAGGATTTTCAATGCAATTCACCGCACAATACATATAAATTTCTTCTAGATCAAAATCAAGAAGTTTATAACGGGTAAATTCTGGAAGATAGTTAGTTATACGTTTCATTTCTTCATAGCCCATAAGCAAACTAAGTTCATAATGATGTGCAAGAGAAATCAAGTCATCACAATTTTTGGACACGATTAGATCATGAAACAATTTGCATCGGATAGTTAGATGACCACGTTCATTGCAAAGTTCACAAGTACGGCTAAGAAAATTTAAATTTTCAGCACAAACATCTAGCCTTTCTTGCAACCATTTAGTTTCTAAGTACGTATGCCTCTTACAAAATCTATCTTCCCTTTTTGGTATGTATTTGCAAACTATATGCACTCCACAAAAGTCGACATGCTTATAAGTGATATTTTCATCATGACTAGTGCAATCATAATTAGTACCATGGATATTAAAGGAGTTCATACTAACAACATTACAATCATGCTCATCATTCAAAGATTTGGTGCCAAACATTTTAATGCATTCTTCTTCTAACACTTTGGCACAATTTTCTTTTCCATCATACTCATGAAAGATATTAAAAATATGAAGCGTATGAGGTAAACTCAATTCCATTTTTTGTAGTTTTCTTTTATAAACTAAACTAGTGCTAAAACAAGAAACAAAAAGATTCGATTGCAAGATCTAAAGATATACCTTCAAGCACTCACCTCCCCGGCAACGGCGCCAGAAACGTGCTTGATGTCTACTACACAACCTTCTTCTTGTAGAAGTTGTTGGGCCTCCAAGTGCAGAGGTTTGTAGGACAGTAGCAAATTTCCCTCAAGTGGATGACCTAAGGTTTATCAATCCGTGGGAGGCATAGGATGAAGATGGTCTCTCTCGAACAACCCTGCAACCAAATAACAAAGAGTCTCTTGTGTCCCCAACACACCCAATACAATGGTAAATTGTATAGGTGCACTAGTTCGGCGAAGAGATGGTGATACAAGTGCAATATGGATGGTAGATATAGGTTTTTGTAATCTGAAAATATAAAAACATCAAGGTAACTAATGATAAAAGTGAGCGTAAATGGTATTGCAATGCTAGGAAACAAGGCCTAGGGTTCATACTTTCACTAGTGCAAGTTCTCTCAACAATAATAACATAATTGGATCATATAACTATCCCTCAACATGCAACAAAGAGTCACTCCAAAGACACCAATAGCGGAGAACAAACGAAGAGATTATGGTAGGGTACGAAACCACCTCAAAGTTATTCTTTCGGATCGATCTATTCAAGAGTTCGTACTAGAATAACACCTTAAGATACAAATCAACCAAAACCCTAATGTCACCTAGATACTCCAATGTCACCTCAAGTATCCGTGGGTATGATTATACGATATGCATCACACAATCTCAGATTCATCTATTCAAACCAACACAAAGTACTTCAAAGAGTGCCCCAAAGTTTCTACCGGAGAGTCAAGACGAAAACGTGTGCCAACCCCTATGCATAGGTTCATGGGCGGAACCATAAGTTGATCACCAAAACATACATCAAGTGAATCAATAGAATACCCCATTGTCACCACGGGTATCCCACACAAGACATACATCAAGTGTTCTCAAATCCTTAAAGACTCAATCCGATAAGATAACTTCAAAGGGAAAACTCAATCCATTACAAGAGAGTAGAGGGGGAGAAACATCATAAGATCCAACTATAATAGCAAAGCTCGCGATACATCAAGATCGTATCACCTCAAGAACACGAGAGAGAGAGAGAGAGAGAGAGAGAGAGAGAGAGAGAGAGAGAGAGAGAGAGAGATCAAACACATAGCTACTAGTACATACCCTCAGCCCGGGGTGAACTACTCCTCCTCGTCATGGAGAGCGCCGAGATGATGAAGATGGCCACGGTGAGGATCCCCCCCCGTGAGTCTTTGGAGCAGGTCTCGATTGGTTTTTGGTGGCTACAGAGGCTTGCGGCGGCGGAACTCCTGATCTATTCTATTCCCCGATGGTTTTAGGGTGTATTGATATATATAGGCAAAAGAAGTCGGTCAGGGGGGCCACGAGGGGCCCACGAGGGTGGAGGGCGTGCCCAGGGGGGTGGGTGCGCCCCCTGCCTCGTGCCTCCCTCGTTGATCCCCTGACGTGCACTCCAAGTCTCCCGGATTGCTTTCTTTCCAAAAATAACTCCCCCAAAGGTTTCATTCCGTTTGGACTCTGTTTGATATTCCTTTTCTTCGAAACACTGAAACAAGGGAAAAAACAGGAACTGGCACTGGGCTTTGGGTTAATAGGTTAGTCCCAAAAGTGATACAAAAGTGTTTAATAAAGCCCATAAAATCCAAGATGGATAATATAATAGCATGAAACAATCAAAAATTATAGATACGTTGGAGACGTATCATCGGCCCATGGAAAGCCTATTAACGGCTTGTTCGTATATAGCCCATTTACGACCCGCTAACTCACGGCCCGTTACGCCCTATCGGAATTAAGCCCAGTAGCTTCATCTGGGCCGTCCAATATGATTCCAACCTGCTGTAACTTCCGGCCCATGTATGGCCCATGATGTCTTTCAGCCCATACGAGGCCATTAGTAACTCTTGGCCCATTAACGGCCCGTGGTGAATCTTGCCCGCAATGAACAGTGTACCGCTATATACCCATTAACGACCCATTATTCCATTGGGCCGTTTCCAACCCGTGTTATCTTTCGGCCTTCTCAGGGTCCATTTATTCTTGGGCTATTTCCAGCATTCCGTTACTTACGACCCTTTACTGGCCTTTTCTGCTTGTGGGCCAAATTCAGCCCGTGGTTACAATCGGCCCGTTTGCGGCCCATTAATCCGTTGGGCCGTTTTAATAGCGTCATCAAATACGGCTGATTAACGGCGGCCCGTTATTGTCAGCCCATGAACGGACGGTTCCAAATCAAGCCCGTTTACGGCCCATAATGCGGTCTGTTATTGGCCCATGTTTGGCCGATCGATCATACGGCCCGTCGAAGGCCCATTGATGCTACGACCCGTAGAAGGCCCATTGTTTGTACGGCCCGTAGGAGGCTCATGGTAACTACAGTAAATATTTAGCCCATGGTTATTGTGCCCTAGTTTTAAAAAATAGGTTATTGCAGCCACTAGCAAACCGCAGAAAAAGAACTGCACTGACTACAAGCAAACAAATAAACAAGACAACAAGGAAATAAATAAGCAAGCAACTTATGCTAGGCTATCACGACTATTACACATATTACATCCACTGGGCATCAAAGTTCGCCACCAGTGCAAATATAGGGAACAAAACAACATATCATATACACTGGTTGTCAAAGTTGGCGACCAGTGCAAAAAAACGCCACAGCAAAAGAAGTCCAGAACTAAAACCACTTCAGAAGAGCTCAAAAAACAATATCCTAGGTACCCACAATGCTGGCAAGATGCTTAGCAAGCTTATTATCTTTCTCTTGTTTGGTGCTTAAATCCTCCAGCGCTTGCTGTTGCACCAGAAAGTATGCATCTGAATTCTGTAGGGACTTCCTCAGTCCTTCAGCTTCCTATCGCAGCACATCTTATCGATGTCTTTCAACTTGAAGTTGAGACTCAAGAAGATGAACTGATTCAGGTAGCGAGTTCGAAGAGCTTGTGCCAGCAGTAGTGGCTAGTAACTCGAACACTACATCAAGACATGACTTTTGGGTTCTCTCACTGTCGTCAAGATAGTTTTTATCAGCTTTCTTGGAGACCAACCGGGATATCTCACTATCTTGAACCTTATCTGCATTACTTCCTTTACCATTGCATAACGGGGTACTATTCTCCAATATTTTGTCCGCATTCCAAAAGAGAAACAAGCAGACACATCACAGGTTTACCATGTTGTATATGAAACTCATTTTGGTAAATCAGTTCAGTAGTAAAGTGGACAGGATAACAACATGAAACAAACATATATCTATGTACCATGGTCACTTTATAGTCTATATCATTCTTGTTTTTGTTTCCAAATCAAGATAGAGACATAGTTCAAAAAATATTTGTTCAAGACAAAGCAGAATAGACAGAATATAAGTGTGGGAAACTGTAGAGCAACAACAACACTTGTAATATGCATGACATGAGAACATAACTGTTTATTCAATTGAAACTGAAATCAACATAGAGCAAGTTACAACAGCAAACCAGATAAAGAAACGTGTTTAAAACATACCTGTTGCGCCATTGGAGTTCCAATTCCATCCTTCAAATTTGAAAATAGTTGGTATGAGTAAATACAGTGGTGCAAGAGCAAAGGAGTATGAACCATAGCTACAGAACCTGACCTGAGAACAAATTTTTTCTCCTTTAAGCGTTGAGTTGGGATTCGGCGTGGTGGTCCTCATGCTTTGGGCACTGTAGTTCCCTTACTAACTGCTCGTGTTTGGGTGCTCTGTGGTGGAGACGGTGCTGTGTCAACTGGAACTGGGTTACTATCTGCTGCGATTGGGGTTAGAAGGGGTGTAGCTGATTCTCTGTCCAACTGGTAGGGGTACAATCTGCGTGAGTCTGGGTTATGTGTGGTGGGGCTGGTTCTTGGGCAAGTACAACTGTGGTTCTATCTGCATCAATTGGTAGCACTATCTTTTCTGAACACCATGTTGTTACTCCCTTAGATACTGTCATCACCCTCTCCAATTCAAATGGCTGATAAACAAGAAAATTAATTGAATGTACAGACATTGTATGATAGACCGGTGCAATGGATAGTGGGGAATAAAAGAGGGCACGAAATAATTCACAGTTATGTTGTCTAACCAAACAGGATAGCATGACACAATTTCACATATATGATGGCTAACTAAACAGGATAGCATGACATAATTTCACATTATGATGGCTAACTAAAAAAGATGGAAAGACATAGTTCAAAATATGATGACTATGTAAACAGGATGACATGATATAACTATATAATGTGCTTATTAAATAGGTTGGCATGCCATAATTCACATACATTCCGCCTATGGAAACATGATAGCATGATATAATTCCCGGATAGAATGACATAATTCAAAAATGATGATTGTAAACACTAAACGTGATGAGATGATATAACTATATGATGTCTTTATTAAATGGGTTTCCATGCCATAATTCAAATAGATGATGTGTATGTAACATGATGGCATGATATAATTCAAATATATGATTTATATAGTAAGCAAGTGAGCAGATGGCAATCCATATATGATGTAAAAAATAAGCAATGCAAGACAACATGCATGACATGGCTAATATAACCCTGCCAAGTTTGAGCATAGACCTCATGGGGAAATAGGACTGGTCATCAGTCTCTGAATTCTCCTTTGAGGAGCTCTCTGTAACCAGCAAGATGTCTGCTTTAGGAGGTAGCATTATCTGCTCTGAATACCTTGTTTTCACTCCAGATACTTCCATCACCGCTTCAAATGGCTGATGCACAGGAAGAGTAGTTGAATATACAAACGTTGTCGACACATACATGATTCACATAATGATGATTGGCTAAACAAGATAACATTGCATAATTCACATATATAATGTCTTGCAACAAGATGGCAATGCATAATTCACATATATGGTAATTAGACACAAAACATGTGGCATTCACACAAAGCATGTCTAAACTAATCAAATGACATAGCAATGCAAGACACCATACGCACGATATAAGCAACACAACACTGCCCAAGTTAAAGCATACACCTCGGGGGGGGGGATAGGACTGGTCATCTGTATCTTAATCCTCCTCTGAGGAGCTATCCGTAACCAGCGAGATATGCGCTTCCTTAGATAGCATAGTCTGCTCTGAAGACCTTGTTTTCACTCCAGAATTTTGCATTGCCGTGTCAAATGGCTGATGCACACGAAGAGTAGTTGAATGTACTAACATTGTTGATAAATGTAATACGTAACAAAAAAAGGATGGCCTGATATAATTCACATATAAGATGACTGTCTAAGCAGGATGGCATTGCAAAATTGACATATATGATGCCTGGCTAAACAAGATGGCATTGCATAATCCACATAAACAATGAATAAACTAAACATATGGCATTCACACAAAGCATGTCTAAACTAAGCAGATGACATATTTGATGTATAAAGTAAGCAATGCAAGGCACCATATGCACGATATAAACAACATCAGCATGCCAAGTTAGAGCAAAGACCTCAGGGGATAAATAGGAGTGGTCTTCTCCTTCTGAATCCCCCAGAAAAGATATCTTCCTCTTGATTACAATCTGAAATGGGTGGAGGGGGGCTGCATTTGCGCCTACCATGGGTCGATGTCTGCATGAAATTTTATTGCCATGCAAGGCTCGTCTCTTTTGCTCTACATGTTCAGTTCCACTGTGTACAATAACTGACATGCATAGGAATAAAACATAGTGAGATTATGTAAGGAGTGCATGCAGAAATCCAGAGTGATGGTAGCAATATGTGGATAGACCCAAAACCAATGATAGCAAGAAGATAATGGCTTCAGTTAAAAAAATATAGATAATGGCTTCTTTACTGTTTGTTTCCCATCCAACACGAAACTCATAGTAGACACCAGAGATTAACCAGATAGTAGATAGATACTACTGATTGCGGCCCTGATATGTACCCCACAACAATTTAAAAACTCAAGTTTGACCATTAGTTTGGAGCTGACTCAGAGTCTAATCGGTGAACATGACGATAAAGTAGCATGTAATATTAAGCGATGCATAACATAAGAAGACACGAAAGAGTGTGACCTCTCTTGCGGACCCATATAGTCCTCGAGGTCATCTGCTCGGTTGATGATGGTAATGCAGTTGTTATGGCTGCCGGTGGCGGGGAAGAAGATCTGAGGCGGTGAAAGACAGTCTGGAGGTCGGTTTCTTGCTGTGCTGGACCCTTCTGTCGTTGGAGTAGCTGAGCTGGGGTGGACGATGGCGCAGCAGGAGCGGGACAAACCACACAAGGTTTTCTTGACAACTATCTGTAAGAGAAGTAATTATGTAAGGGCTCGTTTGAATTGGAGGATTCTAACAAAGCAGGGATAGAAAATACACAGTAGTAGGATAGGAATGCACGTGCAAAACAGAGAATTTAAAAACATAGGATTTCTACCAATCTGGGTGTTTGGTTCACAAGAATTGGAAGATCACAAGATGCAAAGAAGCATGGTGAGATTAAGTCAAACCACAAGAAAATGTACGGTTATAATGCTATTATGCTACTATCTCTTAGTCTTGTGCTTCATGAATAGGAATTTGAAAAGGAGGACACGTGGATATTAAAATTCCTATGGTTTTTCTTTCAAGGAGACAGTAAAGGAACAAATCCTACAGTTTTCCTTTGCTCCATTCCTTTGAACCAAATGCATGAATAGTAGTACCATAGGAAACTTTCCAATTCCTGTGTTTTTCCTTCACTTTTCCTTTCAAGCACTGGCGATTCTAGTAGGCAAGCTTGAGCAAGGAAAAGCCTACACTCAAAAAAGTTTTTGTGTTACTTCTACTACTTTGGACCCAGGCCACTGCCCTACTAGCTCAACTCCCAGGCACATCGACAAATGCACAACTCAAACACATATAGATAAATAATGATGGCATTCAAAAGAGTCCATCACGGATAGCTAAGTTGCCTGGTACCTCACTGCTTGTGATATAGTAGGAGAAACTAATCGTATTTCATGTTACTACGTGTGCTCGATGGACAATATATATATATATATATATATATATATATATATATATATATATATATATATATATATATATATATATAACATGTAGAGTAAAAATAGATGCAACAAGTGTACAACCTCTTTAGCGAAGCCATGTCGATCTTAGCGTGATTGGGTTGGTTGGTGAGGATGATCTGGCTGGCTTGGCTGTCGGAGGAGGGGAAGAAGATCTTAATCATCTTGAGATGGAGCCCGGGGTATTTCTCCGCCGTGATGGAGGGTTTCGTCGTTGGAGCAGCTCCGTTGAGTTGTACGACACCGAGGCTGAAGCAGGACAAGACAGATAACGTTAACCTGAGTGGAATTCTAATAAGATCTCCAATAGATGATGTAAAATACATAACCACAAAGTGCTAGATGTAAAATACATCAGCCGTTCATCTCTGAACTTAACTGTCGAAACTGAACTTAACTGTCGAAACTGAATTTTGCTGTCGAAACTAAATCTTACTGTCGAAACTGAACGCACTAGTAGCGGTAGCGCGTGCGACAGCTGGGGCAACTGGTCGTGTATCAGTTCATCTTCAACCTCCACCCCCTGAGCCTCCAGCCACCACCGGCCAAACCAACACCCACCGCCGCCCGCGGCCGTCGGTGCGCTGCCATGCCCGCCCCGAAACCACTCCCCACCGCCGGTCCGCCACCGCCCCGGCCATCCCTCTAGGCCCCCCGTGCCGAGATTTTTCTCTGGTGATCCCCACGCCACCGCCCCACCACCGCCCCCACCCTGAACCCTAAGATAGATAGTGGGGTACCTCTCCGACGAGCCCCGCTCCCCGCTGCGGGTGGTTCTTCCTTAACTCCAGCGAGCCCCCGACCCCCTGAAAATTGACTGACCCAAAAGTCGATTCAGTCGACTGAAGTGTAGCTAAATCGGAGCAACATCGTAAGAAAGAGCAAGAGCGAGAGTAGCAGCAAGAGCAAGAGCAAGAGCAGACCAAGCAGGGGACCGAGAGCAAGAGCAGAGCAGCAGCGCGAGCGAGAGATAAAGCAGAAGCAACTCCTACTGATGTGGGCGTCACCACCGAGGGAGTGACGCCGTGGAGGAAGTGGGCCGGCGACGCCGCCGTGGATGGAGCCGCGCCATGTCGGCTCGAGACCGAGTGCCGGCAGCACCGTGAGATCGAATCAAGAAGAAAATGTGGTGATTAGTGTACAACCTCTTTGGTGGCGCCGATTAGGCCTCAGCTTCATCCGAGGAAATGGTGATAATGCTTATCTTCCGGTGGTGCAGGTGAAGACGGCGGTGTGGGAGTGGAGGTGGCGCGAAAGACGAGGGGAATGTCGGGGCAGCTCCTTGGAGGTGGAGGGCGGGGTGGCTGAACCGGCGGGACGACGAGATCGATGATGGATCCTCACCTGGTACGGTGGATGAGGGACGTCGTGGTGTTGCTATGGACGACATCGTCGGGGAAGAGGCACCGGCTGGGTGGCAGATGGAGGAGGGTGCGGGGCTTCGCTGGTTTTCGAGGCCTCGGTGTATGAATGGGTGGGCTGATGGGATGGGAGTGGGGAACCATGGCTTAGGGACACGCTTATCCGAAATGTGGGGTAAGTTACGAAAGTACCCCCACCGATTTGAGCTAGGCGATTCTTTCGGTTCAGGGGTATCATGGGCATTTCGCGTGTCGGGATTTCGCAGGAGGTGGGAGTTTTCGCGCGCGTTGTAATTTTGGGATAGGAAGGCGCGGGTTCAGATGGAGGGAGTTTTCGGAGCACAACGAGACAAATATATATCTTAAATATTTCATGGTAACAAGGCGTGGGTTGAAATTTCTGGACAAGCCTAATGTGTACTGTACCAAATCAATTCGCACTTCCGTCGATGAAAAAATAAAAAGAAATCAATTTGCACCACACAAGAGAGTCTAGTCCCGTGTACTATACCAAATCAATTCGCACTACAAATGCCATTCAAAACTTTGAATTCATGTTATGTTCAATTAAAATATTTTGCTATGTGTATAATGCATGCAACCTGCTACTCAAATGAACGTTTTAGTTCATTCCAAACGTATAGACTACCGCTTCAATATGAACTAAATTTGAATTCGTTTCTCTATTTGAATAAGATCTACAATAATGATTGTTGTGAAGTCAAACCATTTGAATTTTTTTCTCTATTTTAATAAGATCTACAATCATCGTTATTGTCAAGTTAAACTGTCGTTTGTGTATTATCATCACAGCACACCACATGATTACTGTCGAGTTAGATATGAACTATGTGTACTATATGAACTTGAACTCGATTTTTTGAATCCACTTTATGTTGATTTCAAATCATTTCAAGCTCTAGCTAGATCTTCACAAACTAAACCATGTCTCATATGTATAATGTGTTTATCACATAATGTATGGTTCCCCGCCCCCTACGCCTACAAGTATTTAGATGTGAGTTGCAAACACCACACATTACCACAAATTCAAATAAAATGTGAGATTGTTCGATATATAGTATTGTTTAGATTGTTCGATATTTAGTTGTAAGCTGAAAATGCCACACATTATCACAAATTCAAATAAAATGTGAGATGGTCCGATGTATAGTATGGTTTAGATTGTTCGACATTTAGCTGTGAGTTGCAAACGCCATGCATGATCACATTATGGTATAACACGGGCAAAACCACAACACGCGTATCACCGCTATATTCATGCATGCATGTGTTTATAATACTATACTCTCCTATTCAAATATATGAATCCAGTTTCATATCAAATTATGATCTTTGTTAGTCTCTTACACCCACATAATCCTCTAACCTTTGTAGCTAGCATTAACTTTCTCTCGTGCATGCACACGCCCTCCTCGCCCTACCCCTCCTCAGCATTCTATCCATCGCGCACGTTCATTTTTTATGTCGTTCTCCCACAGTCTCCACAACTCCTTTCCGACACACACCGATCGATAAACCTCTCCAGCGATGTCTACCTACAACATACACACGCACCTTCCATCTCCTCCTTTCTGTGTCCATGCCTAGTGTCTCTCATATGGTCCCACACACGTGTGAACTCTCGCCCCTCTTTTCATCGATCTCACAATCGCACACTCCTCCCCCTATCTAGCTAGTAGCTCGGCCTCTCGCACCACCTCCTAGCTCCATTCTCTCTGTCTGCACGTCTCGCTGGGCCTTATTTGCCTCTAACAAATGGATGTACACCGACCGATCTCCCGCTATACATATAGCTAGCTAGGTCCTTACAGCTCGTTTTTTTCCACGCGTCGATCGATCTACCTCATTAGTTATGTCTCTCCCTTCCTACGACAAACAACAATTGATCTAATGATCTAGTTACGTTTGCTTACCAAACACATGGTTCCCCTTCATCATTCATGCATGCGTCCCGACACATCTATCACGCACGAGCACACACGAAACACACCCCACTCTTATTGATAATATTGCGTTCTACCCTCGGTTTGTCCAAGAGGCCTCTCCCACCATCTTGAGAAGCAACTCCATCACCCATCCAGCACTCTACCCTCTCCTCCCTCTCTCCTTGTGGCCTTGGGTAATTAGGCTACAAAGTGAACCTCTGCTAATGATGCCATGCCACCCGATTTACATTGCTAATCTCGCGTTAGTTCGAGACCGGTTGATTCAAATTCTAAATCAAACAAACAATAAAAGTTTTGAATGTTAAAACTAAAATGTTCAAAAGTAGAGCCAAATAATTCATAAGTAAATCCGTGAAAAAACCACATTGTTATAAAATGCTTAAATGCTTTAAAATAAATAAAACAACAGCAAAACAATTATTAAAAGCCTCTTATAATTTATAAAGTGTTAAACTATTTTTTGTTGGGGTACCCAAATTGTAGTGGCAGGAATATATTTAGTAATGCTAACTTAGAGACTATTTTTGTAGTTTATAATACTAAACATAAAAGAAACTAGAATTAAAACAGAAGTAGAAAATTAGAAAAGGAATGAAAAAAATAGAAAAAGCCCCCCTCTCCCCGGGCCGTTTGGCCCACAAATATCTGTGGCCGCCCAGCCTTGGCCTATATGGCCCCCACACCCCTGAGACCTAACCCTAGCGACCTCCCCACTCCTCCCACTCGACCCCCTCACTCCCCTCGCCATCCCTCGCGCCGCCGCATGCCCAGAGGCGAATCGCCTCGTGCCCGACACCCCCTCGCACGCCTCTCCTCCCTCCGTTTGCCCCCACTCCTCCCCCCGATCCACCTCGTCTTCCACCCCGCCCCGAGTGGATCTGGTTCGGGGGCAACCGACGCCCCCGACCCTGCCCGTCGCCCGCCCTGCCGCGCCTCCGTCCTCCGTGGCTTCACCTCGCCGGCGCTGCTTCGCCGTCGGATCGCCCCGTCTCCCCCGCCTCTGCTTCACCCAGCGCCGTCGGACGTCCTCCCAGACCCACTCCCCGCGGGTCTTCACCACGCCTCGCCGCCGCCGCCCGGGCGCCTCCGCCTCGACCCGTCGCCGCTTAGCTTCGCCTCCGTCTCGATCTGCCTCGCGGACTTCCTCCCCAGCGTCGCCGTCGTCCCGACCTCCGTCAAGCCCATTGCCCCGACCCACCTTGCCCAGACGGTGAGGCCACGGCCTACCTCTCCTCCTCCCGCGTCACGCGCCCTCACTCGTGACGCCTCTGTCATTGCCTCACCGACGCCGCCCCTGTTCCTCTGTGACCACAGCCGCCATGCCCACGGCCGCCTCCCGGCGCCAAGGCCAAGCCAAGTGGTTCCCTTGGGGTTGGCGCCCGTGAACCCTAGCCCGTTACCACTAGCGTCACCGCCCGTTAAGACCCCCCTTATGACAATGACAGATGGGGCCCGCCCTTAGAACAAAAAAATGAAAATAATAAAGTAAACAATTAATTAATTAGTGAATTAATTAAGTTAATTAACTCTGTTTAGTTGATATAATTAACCAATTAGTTTAATTAAACAGTAATTAGATTAGTTAAACTCTAATTAGCATAAACAGAATATGACGGCTGGGACCCACACGTCAATTGACCAGTCAACACCTCTGTTGACTGCTGACGTCATGATGACGTTAGCATACACTGTTCTGGATAATGTTGAATTAAAATATTTAAATTAATCCTAAAAATGATTTAAAACTTTAAAAATTAATATAAAATAAACCGTAGCTCAGATGGAAAAACTTTCTACATGAAAGTTGCTCAGAACGACGAGACGAATCCGGATGGGCAGCCCGTTCGTCCGCCACGCGTCCCTAGCATAGTGAACCTGCAACATTTCACCTCCGGTTCCTCTGTCCGAAAACACGGAACGCCGGCGATACTTTCCCGGATGTTTCCCCCTTCACTGGGATCACCTCATACCTCGTTAGGGCACCCCTAGCACCGATACTTGTCATGTCATGCGACGCTATGCATCTATTTGCTTAAGTATTTATTGTTTCTTCCCCCTCTTCTCTCGCTAGACACCGAGACCGACGCCGCTGCTACCCAGTACGACTACGGAGTTGATTTACCCCTCTTTCTTGCGAGCAAGCAGGCAAGCCCCCTTGATCACTAGATATCGCCTATTCTTCTCTCTGCTTGCATTAGAGTAGTGTAGCATATTCTTGCTTTGATTAATCCTATCTTGCAGCATAGCCGATCCTTGCTACTCTTTGTTGTTACCTTTACCGCTATCCTCTTGCTTAGTATAGGATGCTAGTGTTCCATCAAGGGCCCTACACTCTTTTCCGCTGCGCCATGCTATACTCTTTGGGCTGTGATCACTTGGGAGGTGATCACGAGCATATCTATATACTTTACACTATTACATTACTCGTGATATTGTTCGAGATGGGGCTGAAAGGACAGTGGCTCCATCCCAGTGAGGTGGGCTGGGTTCCCGACGGCCCCAGATCGTTACTACTGTGGCGGGCGGCAGGGCAGGTTGAGACCACCTAGGAGAGAGGTGGGCTGGCCTGGTCGGCGTTCGCAGATACTTAACACGCTTAACGAGATCTTGGTATTTGATCGAGTCGGCCATTTGGTCTATACGCACTAACCAACTCTGAGGGAACAGATTATGGGCACTCGGCGTCGTGGTATCGGCCGGCACTTCGTGGCGTCGGCGATCGAGCGCGCGCACCGGATTGGATGGAACGCTGCTAGGCTAGGTGCTGCTCGGCAGCGTCATAGCGTCGGGTGTGCTAAGGCGATGGGCCCAGACCCTGTCTGTGGCGCTTAGGTTTAGACCGGCGCGTCTTGACCTCTCTGTTGTGCCTAGGTGGGGCTGCGGCGTGTTGATCTTCCGTGGCGGGCATGGCCCGAGAAAGTGTGTCCGACCAAATGGGATCAAGCGTGTTGGGTTATGTGGTGCACCCTGCAGGTGAAGTTAATCTATTGAATAGCCGTGATCTTGGTAACATGATGACTTGGAGTTGTACCTTGACCTTCCGACAACTAGAACTGGATACTTAATAAAACACACCCTTCCAAGTGCGGATACAACCGGTGGTGGCTCTCTAACAAGGCATTGAGGAGGGATCGCCGAGTAGGATTATGCTATGCGATGCTACTTGGAGGACTTGATCTACTCTCTTCTACATGTTTGCAAGGCGGAGGCTGCGAGCGTAGTCTTGACGAGATTAGCTATCCCCTCTTATTACGGCATTCTGCAGCTCAGGTCCATGATATGGCCCTTTACACATATACCCATGCATATGTAGTGTAGCTCCTTGCTTGCGAGTACTTTGGATGAGTACTCACGGTTGCCTTGTTCCCCCTTTTCCCCCTTTCTTTACTCGATTGCTGCAACCAGACGACGGAGCCATGAGCCAGACGCCACTATCGACGACGACTCCTACTACACGGAGGTGCCTACTACTACGCAGCAGCCCGCCGGCGGCGACCGAGGAGTAGTTAGGAGGATCCCGAGCGGGGAGGCTGCGCCTCTTCGATCTGTAGCCCAGTTTGTGTTAGCCTTCTTAAGGCAAACTTGTTTAACTTATGTCTGTACTCAGATATTGTTGCTTCCGCTGACTCGTCTATGATCGAGCACTTGTATTCGAGACCTCGAGGCCCCTGGCTTGTATTATGATGCTTGTATGACTTATTTATGTTTTAGAGTTGTGTTGTGATATCTTCCCGTGAGTCCCTGATCTTGATTGTACACGTTTGCATGCATGATTAGTGTACGATTGAATCGGGGGCGTCACACTCCTCTCTCTATCTCTCTGTCAATGACTCCCACACAAAAAACACGGCATGCTTGTCACACGAATGCAGGAATGTATAAAAGTTTATTTTCCTCTCATTAATCATAACGTGAGGGTGGTGTAGCTGCTTAGCCTGTTCGCTCATCAAACCTGAGGTCTCGAGTTCGATAACCACACTTGAGCATAATTTTGTTTTTGTTCGACTTCTTTCTTCCACCCAATGACAGGTAGGCCCCGCATGACAGAGACAGAAAGTTATCTAGGGCGGTGCCAGGAGGATTCTTTGACTGGTCAAAATGGATGGATACGGAGCTATACGATCTCGTAGTGACCGTATAATCACCTCATCACGTATATAGTGACCGTATTCTTGAGTACAGTGATCAAAGTGAACTTAGCAATTACTCTCAATACGCCCTAGTTTCTTAGCACCCGTTGTAATTCTTAGTACATACGGTGGCACATTGACTTAGGCCGAATACAAGTGCCCAAAATATTTAAAATTGGAGGATGGTGCAGCCCACCTTTCCAATATTTTGACCGTGTGTGGTTCAGTTGTTGTTCACTTCGGAGGGTCGTATACCACATGTGAACGTTAGTAAGCGCGACCGGGAGGCGTGCACTGTTAATTGCGAGTTGACTCCTTCGAGTGTTAAATTTTCTTCACGTATTAGCATTGCCCCTAGTATTTTTCTTCATTGCATCAAATGAAGAGTTTCATTTCACGCAAAATTTAAAATGATTTTTATGGAGAGAAAAATAAAACCACTCCATCTATATACGCTGCAGCCTCAGTGCTTCTTATCTAGGGTTTGCACTCTTCACACTCTCTCTACTATATATATACATGCTAGAGCTTCAGCGCTTGTAATTGCTCTCTTCACACTCTCTCACCCTCTCCAGATCTAAACAAGAATTCGTTGGCCTATCTCTCTCTCCCCTCACTACTGGTCAAAGAGACGGCATGATCCGTTCGCGGGGAAGGGAAGGAGGCTTAACGCTGTCGCCGTCGGTGAGGGAAGGAATCCACTATCGGCGCAACTGTTCTCTTTCACCCAGTGGCGACGCGAGAGGGCCTCCGACCCCTTCTTCCTCGCCGCCGTACATAGTGTGGGAAGAACGGCCTCCGGTCGCCCACCGAACCACACCCCAATTTACTTATTCCACATGCATTGCTCTAGCTGCATGTGGGCCTTTTCCGCTTCTGCACTCGAATCTAGGTGTTGGATTAAACAGGAAAGTAGTGGGGAAAGTTGTATAGAATGAATCTAGGACGTGGTTCAAAGAGGAAATGAATAGGGGCAAGTAGTGGGGAAAGTTGTATAGCATGAATCTAGGACGTGGTTCAAAAAGGAAAGGAAGGGGGAAAGTTGTGGGGAAAGTTGTATCTCATGAATCTAGGATGTGGTTCAAAGAGTAAAGGGGGGAAAGTTGTATAACATGAATCTAGGACGTGATTCAAAGAGGAAAGGAATGGGGAAAGTACTAGTACAGACTGGCCATCCAGCACCTACGTTGGTCGAAAAGGGAAAACAATGACAAATGCATTACACACATCTGTAACAAACTGATCTTTTTGTTTTGGGGGACAAGGTTATAGAGTTTGAGCAGGACTAGATTTGCTCCGCTCACATAGGGAAAGGTGTCTAAAGATAACAAAACTGGGACCAACACAAATATGCTCCTTGGTTGTTTGTTCTTTGTTGCAACGGACTGTGCATCACCCCTTCATACATCGGTAGATGCACATGGTGCTGATGCATCCACTGTCCTGTGCAACTCTTTAGCTGTTGTTAATCTAAGGCCCTGTTTGGTTAAAAAGTCCTAGGACTTTTTTTAGTCCCAACTAAAAAGTCCCTAGTCCCTACCTATTTGGTTCCAAGGACTAAACATGGACTAGAGGTTATTAAATGACATGTTAAAAGACCATGTTACCCCTAGTAATGAACAAATAGAGATAAGGTGCGATGCGGGGCAGGGGCAACTGTTGGAAAAAGTCCCAAAAGACTCTCCCCCGGGGTCTTCTTTATTTAGTCCCAAATGCCCACTTTTAGTCCCTAAAAGTCCCTCCTGTTTGGTTTAGATGGGACTAAAAGGGACTTTTTTTAGTCCTACACCGAAAAGTCCCTGTAAACAAACACCCTCTAATAATGTCGCTGGAAAATTGATGCAATGCCACAGTTAAAAGAAAATTACATGTTTAATGAGTTTTATTGTTAATATAATCTCTCTATTAATATTAGTCAATGCCACTGTTTGAGAAATGCTACTATCTTGCTTTCTTTCCCATTTAGATAAGTTAGATGATTCTTTTTGTTGGCTCCTGTGTCATCCACCGTTATTGACCACTAGTTGTTTCCTTTGCACATATGTGTAAACAGGGTTATCTACTTCACCTCGTTCCTATTGTGACCTTTTGTTCCACTGCACAAAACACTTTTGTTTTAAGAGTGTTTTGTGCAGTTCAACCAAAATGTCACACTGACAATGTTGCTTGATTGCTGGATCTTAGTGGAACTGCACAAGAGGAGATCTTACTTCCTATCAGTGTTGGAAAATTTGGTTCAGGTCTTCTTCTTGTGAGTTGTTTGAATTCCGCGTCCTGAGAGGTCAGTACTAGCCTTCTTTCACATGATTGTGCAGTGTGCTTTCATATGTTGTGCTACTTGTATGGTAAAGTTGCTTGATTTTAGTGAACTGCACAAATGGAGACAAGACTTCCAATCTGTATGTGCACCGCAATATCCCATTGAGGTAACATAAGGATATCCCATTGGGGCGGCGCCTCGGCGGAGCCGGCGATGTCCTCTACCTCGTCGTTGGCTCGGAGGTTCCTCAACGAAGAAGGGCCTCGCCGAAGCCGGCGAAATCCTTTGCCTCGGTGCCGGCGGGGCGGGGCATCAGCGGAGCCGACGGTGTCCTCTGCCTCATTTTTGGTGCCGCGGGGCCTCGGTGGAGCAGGGCCTCATCGACGCCAGCGGAGCGAGGACTCCTCGGAGCAGGCATTGTCCTCTGCCTCGTCCTCGGTCTTGCCAAACAGCGCCTCGCCCGCTTCATCGCCCTCTTTGTAGGCGGCCACAGCCTCCGCTACCGCATGCTTGTCTTGCCCGGCCGAGGCGGCCCTCGCGGTGGAGCGGTACGAGTCGAGCAGCGCCTCCTGCTCTGCCCGCTCCGCGGTGATTTGCTCCTCCGCCTGCAGGTGCTCCTGGAGGAGATGGTGGTTGTAGGCGGTGTCGGCCTGCGCCTCCCGGAACTGCTCCTCACGCTTCTGCCTCACCGTGTCCATGTATTGGGCATAGCATGGCCCTCGCTGATGGTCATGGTGCAATGCACCAGCGAGGATGGCGCGGAGGAGGGGGTTGACGCTGGATCGTCAACTACCATGTTCTCCATTGGGACGTCGCCGTCCACCGGCTGCCTGCCGGCTTGGTCCGTCGTCCGCCCTTCCCGAAGAGCGCTGGAGCGCGAGGAAGCCATGGTGGGCAGTAGTGCTGTGGACAGGAGAAAGGGAACGAAGGCGGATGACTACGGCTATGGCCGACCCAACAGTTTATATAGCAATGGTGTGCGGTGGAGGGACGAACGTGTGGCGCCGGAGTAGCCGCCTTGGCAACCTGTATCATTAATGTGGGTGGCAAACGAACGGACGGACGGCACTTGTGTCATTTGAAGGCGGAGCAATCGCATGCACTGGGAAGCGGGGCGGGAGGCGCTGACCGTTTCGGGCGGAAAGCGCGCGCGCGCGAGGGAGGCGGTCTGGGTGGGTGATATGTCTCCAATGTATCTATAATTTATGAAGTATTCATGCTGTTATTTTATCATTCTTTGATGTTTTACAATCATTTTATAACACCTTTATATCATTTTTTGGGACTAACCTATTGACCCAGTGCCCAGTGCTAGTTGCTGTTTTTTGCTTGTTTTTTATATCACAGGGAATCAGTACCAAATGGAGTCCAAACGCAACGAAACTCCACGGAGATTTTTTATGGGCCAGAAGACATCCATTAGGCCAGAGCAGCACCTGGGGGTGCCCCGAGGAGGGCACAACCCACCAGGGCACGCCGGGCCCCCCTGGCGCGCCCAGGTGGGTTGTTCCCATCTCAGTGGCCTCCCGTACCCCCTCTTTGCACTATAAATTCCCAAATATTCCGAAACCCTTCGGGGTTAACCTAGATCAGAAGTTCCACCACCGCAAGGTATCTGTATCCACGAAAACCAATCTAGACCCTGTTCCGGCACCCTGCCGGAGGGGTGAATCATCTTCGGTGGCCATCTTCATCATCCCGGCGGCCACCACAATGAGGAGGGAGTAGTCCACTGTCGGTGTCAAAACCGGCGGATCTCGGGTAGGGGGTCCCGAACTGTGCGTCTAGGCGGATGGTAACAGGAGACAAGGGACACGATGTTTTTACCCAGGTTCGGACCCTCTCGATGGAGGTAATACCCTACTCCTGCTTGATTAATATTGATGATATGGGTAGTACAAGAGTGGATCTACCACGAGATCAGAGAGGCTAAACCCTAGAAGCTAGCCTATGGTATGATTGTTGTTAGTCCTCACGGACTAGAACCCTCAGTTTATATAGACACCGGATAGGGTTAGGGTTATCTGAGTCGGTTACAATGGTAGGAGATCTACATATCCGTATCGCCAAGCTTGCCTTCCACGCCAAGGAAAGTCCCATCCGGACACGGGCGAAGTTTTCAATCTTGTATCTTCATAGTCCGAGTCCGCCAACTGTGATAGTTCGACTATCCGGACACCCCTAATCAGGACTCCCTCGGTAGCCCTCTGAACCAGGCTTCAATGACGAGTAGTCCGCGCGCGCATATTGTCTTCGGCATTGCAAGGCGGGTTCCTCCTCCGAATACTTCATAGAAGATTTTGAACACAAGGATTGTGTCCGGCTCTGCAAAACAAGTTCCACATACCACCGTAGAGAGAATAACTTTTGCACAGATCTGCTGATGTATTCCGCGGCGTGACACCACACCACGGCCAGGCCTTCATACGAATCGCTTTTACCGTTCCACCTCAGCGCGTTTAGCGAGGCGGTTTCCTTGGCACGTCTTATCAAAGCAGAGATCGTGCCCCCTTATTCCGGGATCCCCATCAATACGGACGTGGGTAACCCAACCGCGCCATTGATTACGGCGCTTGGGAGATAAGCGAGTTTTACTAGGCTGGCGGGGGACGCATAGCTTCGTCCATCCATATAAGGGGATAAGGATCCACCTTTTCACCTACGCCTTCTTCCTCCTTTCCTCATCCATTTCCGTGTTGGGGAACGTTGTGGAAAATTAAAATTTTTCCTACGGTTTCACCAAGATCCATCTATGAGTTCATCTAAGCAACGAGTCAAGGGAGTGAGTTTGCATCTACATACCACTTGTAGATCGCGTGCAGAAGCGCTCGAGGCGGTGATGATGGAGTCGTACTCAACGTGATTCCATCACCGATGACCAAGTGCTGAGCGGACAGCACCTCCGCGTTCAACACACGTACGGTACGGGTGACGTCTCCTCCGTCTTGATCCAGCAAGGGGGAAGGAGAGGTTGAGGAAGACAGCTCCACCGGCAGCGCGATGGCGTGATGATGGTGGAGAAGCGATCTCGGCAGGCTTCACGAGCACACAACGGAGGAGGAGAGGTGTTGGGAGGGAGGCTGCGCCTTGGCTTGGGTGCGGCTGCCCTCCCCTCACCCCTATATTTATAGGGGGAAGGGAGAAGGGGGCCGGCCCCTCTAGATGGCATCTAGAGGGGGGGGGCAAGGGGAGGGGTGGCTTGCCCCCCAAGCAAAGGGGGCGCCCCCCTCTAGGGTTCCCCCCCCCCAACCCTAGGCGCATGGGCCCAGGGGGGCGCCCAGCCCACCAGGGGCTGGCTGCTATCCCCATGCAGCCCATGTGGCCCCCGGGAGGGGTGGCCCCTCCCGGTGGACCTCCGGAACCCTTCCGGTGGCCCCGTACAATCTTGCATGCGCCCCGAAACTTTCCAAAGTCCGTTTGACAACTTCCCATATATAAATCTTTACCTCCGACCCTTCCGAACTCCTCGTGGCGTCAGGATCTCATCCGGACTCGAACAATATTCGGTAATCACATACAAGTCTTCCTAATAACCCTAAGCGTCACCGAACCTTAAGTGTAGACCCTACGGGTTCGGGAGACATCTGAACATGACCGGGACGCTCTTAGGTCAATAATCAATAGCGGGATCTGGATACCCATGTTGGCTCCCACATGCTCCTCGATGATGTCATCGGATGAACCACGATGTCGAGGATTCAAGCAACCCCGTATACTATTCCCTTTGTCGACGGTATGTTACTTGCCCGAGACTCGATCGTCGGTATCCCAATACCTTGTTCAGTCTCGTTACGGCAAGTCACTTTACTCGTATCCGTAATGCATGATCCCGTGACGGACACTTGGTCACTTTGAGCTCATTATGATGATGCACTACCGAGTGGGCCCGTGATACCTCTCCGTGTCACGGAGTGACAAATCCATCTCGATCCGTGTCAACCCAATGAGACACTTTCGAGATACCGTAGTGCACCTTTATAGTCACCCGATTCGTTGTGACGTTTGGTACACCCAAAGCACTCCTACGGTATCCGGGAGTTACACGATCTCATGGTCTAAGGAAGAGATACTTGACATTGTAAAAGCTCTAGCAAAACGAACTACACAATCTTGTGCTATGCTTAGGATTGGGTCTTGTCCATCACATCATTCTCCTAATGATGTGATCCCGTCATCAACGACATCCAATGTCCATAGTCAGGAAACCATGACTATCTATTGACCAACGAGCTAGTCAACTAGAGGCTCACTAGGGACGTATTGTAGTCTATGTATTCACACATGTATTACGATTTTTGGATAATACAATTATAGCATGAATAAAAGACAATTATCATGAACAAGGAAATATAATAATAATGCTTTTATTATTGCCTCTAGGGCATATTTCCAACAGTCTCCCACTTGCACTAGAGTCAATAATCTAGTTACATTGTGATGAATCGAACACCCATAGAGTTACGGTGTTGATCATGTTTTGCCCATGAAGAGGTTTAGTCAGCGGATCTGCGACATTCATATCCGTATGCACTTTACAAATTTCTATGTCTCCATCCCTGAACATTTTCACGGATGGAGTTGAAGCGACGCTTGATGTGCTGGTCTTCTTGTGAAACCTGGCTCCTTGGCAAGTGCAATAGCTCCAGTGTTGTCACAGAAGAGTTTGATTGGCCCCGACGCATTGGGTATGACTCCTAGGTCGGTGATGAACTCCTTCACCCAAATTGCTTCATGCGCTGCCTCCGAGGCTGCCATGTACTCCGCTTCACATGTAGATCCCGCCACGACGCTCTGCTTGCAGCTGCACCAGCTTACTGCTCCACCATTCAACATATACACGATCCGGTTTGTGACTTAGAGTCATCGGATCGTGTCGAAGCTAGCATCGGCGTAACCCTTTACTGACGAGCCCTTCGTCACCTCCATAAACGAAACATGTCCTTTGTCCTTTTCGGTACTTTAGGATATTCTTGACATTGTCCAAAGTTCCTTGCGGGATTACTTTGGTATCTTCCTACCAAACTTATGGCAAGGTTTACATCAGGTCAGGTACACAGATGGCATACATAATAGATCCTATGGCTGAAGCATAGGGGATGACACTCATCTCTTCTTTATCTTTTGTCGTGGTCGGGCATTGAGCTGAGCTCAATCTCACACCTTGCAAGACAGAGCAAGAACCCTTTCTTGGACTGATCCATTTTGAACTTCTTCAAAATCTTATCAAGGTATGTGCTTTGTGAAAGACCTATGAGGCGTCTCGATCTATTTCTATAGATCTTGATGCCTAATATATAAGCAACTTCTCCAAGGTCCTTCATTGAAAAACACTTATTCAAGTAGGCCTTAATGCTGTCCAAGAATTCTATATCATTTCCCATCAAAAGTATGTCATCTACATATAATATGAGAAATGCTACAGAGCTCCCACTCACTTTCTTGTAAACGCAGGCTTCTCCATAAGTCTCAAGATAAACCCAAACGCTTTGATCATCTCATCAAAGCGAATGTTCTAACTCCGAGATGCTTGCACCAGCCCATAAATGGATCGCTGGAGCTTGCATACTTTGTCGACATTCTTAGGATCGACAAAACCTTCCGGCTGCATCATATACAGCTCTTCCTTAAGATAACCGTTAAGGAACGCTGTTTTGACGTCCATCTGCCATATCTCATAATCATACTATGCGGCAATTGCTAACATGATTCAGACGGACTTAAGTTTCGCTACGGGAGAGAAAGTCTCATCGTAGTCAATCCCTTGAACTTGCCGATAACCCTTAGCGACAAGTCGAGCTTTATAGATGGTGACATTACCATCCGCGTCCGTCTTCTTCTTAAAGATCCATTTGTTTTCTATCGCTCGCCGATCATCGGGCAAGTCAGTCAAAGTCCATACTTTGTTTTCATACATGGATTCTATCTCGGATTTTATGGCTTCTAGCCATTTGTTGGAATCTGGGCCCGCCATCGCTTCTTCATAGTTCAAGGTTCACCGTTTTCTAACAACATGATTTCCGGGACGGGTTGCGTACCACTGCAGTGCGGAACGTGTCCTTGTGGACCTCTGAAGTTCAAGAGCAACTTGATCCGAAGTACCTTGATCATCATCATTAATTTCCTCTTGATTAGTGTAGGCATCACAAGAACATTTTCTGAGCTGCACTACTATCCTGTTCAAGAGGTAGTACTTCATCGAGTTCTACTTTCCTCCCACTTACTTCTTTCGAGAGAAACTCTTTTCGAGAAAGGATCCGTTCTTGGCAACAAAGATCTTGCCCTCGGATCTTAAGTAGAAGGTATACCCAATGGTTTCCTTAGGGTATCCTATGAAGACGCATTTTCCGACTTGGGTTCGAGCTTTTCAGGTTGAAGTTTCTTGACATAAGCATCACATCCCCAAACTTTTAGAAGCGACGACTTAGGTTTCTTCCCAAACCATAATTCATACGGTGTCGTCTCAGCGGATTTAGGCGGTGCCCTATTTAAAGTGAATGTAGCTGTCTCTAGGCGTATCCCCAAAA
>CM038676.1:345166905-345405029 GCA_021605205.1 Aegilops longissima | reverse complement strand
GGTGTCAGTAATTTATACCTAACTCGTGACAAGGGACAAAAGTCATCAATGACCGTCTCGGTCGCTGAAACGATTAAGCAGGGACCGTCAAGGCGTCTCCGTTTGCCACGATGGTAGCTCGTCGGCGCCGCTTATCGCTGCTCCCGCTGGCTGCACAGCCCGTGACACGATGCTTGGGAGAGCCCGTGGTGACACGTTGGCGGGTGAGCTGGAGCGGAGATGAAGAGGTCACTTGCCGCGGTGAGTACCTTGTCGCAAGCAGGGCTCTTGTCGGCTACGGAGCTTATCGCTCACCAAACCTTCGACAAGCTCCTTGCGGGGCCTTGTTTCCTATGCCTGAGTGGTCTTCCGGCAAGCTCCTCTTGCCGGGCCTTGATACTTTGTTCTTGAATGGCTCCAAAAGGCGGCTGAGATCTTGGCGGTCATCGGGCCAGCCCTTGTGAGGTGCTATAACTGCCCAGTGCATCGAGTTCGGGATACTAGGGTACCCCTACTCTAGTACACCGACAGAGCCCCGGGCCTGGGCCACCACAGCGCCAAGCTCTGTTGGGCCAGGCCCAAAATAGTGCTGCAGGCACGCACGGTCTTGATTACGCTGTTATTAGCCTTGGACCCACCACGTCTCCCATTTAAGCAGCACGCACCGGACGTGGCGTCGTGGGGAGATCGTGGGGAGCTTTCTTTAATGGGAAAAATCGGGCCCGTCCCTTTCCCCTTTCTTCTCGAGCCCAAAGGCGGCGCTCCGCCCCTCCATTGTCACCGGTGCCACCAGCGCCGTCGGCTTTCTCCACCACCCCTCCCTATGGCTCAAGGCCGACAAGGGAAAAGCGTGAAATCGGCGAGGCGCGGCTCATGGCGCTGCGGAAGGAGCGGGCCCTCTTGATCCTCTGCTCAACAGAGGAAGGAGTTGCGGGCTGCTGTACTACCTCTTACGGTCGGCGGAGACCCGTGCGCACTCGCCGCACGAGCGAGGTCATCTCCGCCGCCACATCTGCTAAGGTCTCCGCCGGGTACCCTTCTTCGCGATTTTCTTCCCTTGGCTCTGCCCGCCCTTTTCTAATTTTTCTGCGATGTCGCGAACACATATGGCCTCCGCCTCCTTGACTTCACCCCAGCGCCATCCTCACCATGGCCGTTTTTGCACATCTCTGCGAGAACTTAGCCGGGTCCATCCAAATGTCGCACTTTTCGCCACTACTTCTCACCCAGCGAGAGAGGAGAGCCGCTTACGGAGGGATTGCATGGACCTCTGGGATCGGCAAGAAGGAAGCGATCTTGATGGAGACTTGCGCAGCAAGTGGGAGGAGTGGAGAGCTGGCTGGTGTTGGATCTTAGAGGAGGAGCCACAGCCTTTCACCGCCTCGCGCAGACACCCATAGTTCGCGGCAACCATTGGAGCAACTTGGCGCCAAGGGCGACAAGTTGAAGATTGCCACGACTAGGATTTTCGCGTCTCCGACAAGCGAGGGGCTTACCGTAGGAGCGTTATGCGGACTTCGCCGCGCCGCATTGCGCCTTTGCAGGGAGAGGGAGGCCTGCTTGAATTCGAGCACGCTGGCGGATATCATGAGGCTGCGCCCAGGTCTGAATTGGAATTTCACTACCTTGGAGCTTGGCGGCATGCTGCGGGGAGTTGTTCAAGCTCAAGCGGATAACCCGGTGGTGCATGTTACCGAGGGAGTTGTGCCCTTGTGCAACAAATCGTCGGCAGACAAGCATCCGAGCGATAATGCCGTTGTGTGATTCCCATGGAATCGTTCCGACTTAGCGAGTGAACCCGAGCGACATCGTGCAGCAGTTCTTTGACAACTTGGTTGAAGTGCCGATCCGCGCCCGGCAAGCGGCGGCTCACCCGCGACACCACCGAATGGAGATGGTGCGCGCCCACGAGTTGGAGGAGGCTGCGAGGCTGCTGCCGCCCGGCATATTTGGATTCCTTGTCGAAGAAGTGGAGGCGGCCGGCGGCAAGCCTTGCCGACCGGGAAGAGTTAAATCGGGAGGAGGAGCAGCCCGAGCCGACAATGAACAGCGAGCCTGCCGGGGCGCCTCTCCTCCGCCGCCAAGTAGCTTGCCGCAAGAGGGCCCGCTGTGCCGCCAATGAGACGCCTCCAAGGCTGGAGAAGTGGCGGGCGGTTTATGGTCCAACAGATCGCCTCGCGCCGCCCGGCCGCTCCATGGCCGCAAGCCTTGTTGCAGCTGGGCGCCTCATTCTGCCACGGCTGACAGGCGCGAGGTCTTCTGGAGTCGCGGCCTCGCACTCCGCCAAGCGTCGAGGGAGTCTTCTCCCCCAATCTGTCATGTACCGAGCAGAGTTTGATCTCTCCGCCCTCGGCTCCGAGGAAGAAGAGGAAGAGTAAGATCTTGTCGCTGCTACTTGTAATCTTCAATTTATTGCTTTATCTTATATCTGGTGGTTCCTCTCAACCTTCTTCTTCAGGGCGTTAGCTCGGAGGGCCCCCAAGAGGGCCAAGACGCCGGTGGTTGTCGCCTCAGATGACTCCCGCGCCCGACAGGGGCACGTCTGGAACTCCCTTGCCGGACCGGCAACCCTTCAACAAAGCAGCCCCAAAGACAGGCCCCCCCCGTAAGTGTTTGGTTTACTTTTCGTGGTTTGGTGTGCTTGGGTGCTTCTCCGTCCGACATCTGGTTTGTCTGAATCTTGTAGGAGCAGAGCAGCCACATCATGGAGCACCGGAGGCTACTCCCGAGGTCCAGCCTCATCGGGAGGCTCCGGAGGTCACCCAAAATTGCTTGCTTCAACCTCGCCACCAAGGGAGAATTCTCCGCCAAGGGGCGCTCTCCGGCAAGGAGGTCTCTCAGACAAGGGATCTTCTCCGGCAAGAGGCAGCGCCGACAACCCTCCGGTGGTGGAGGCGCGGCAACATACCCTATTGCAGTAATCTTCTTGTTTGAGAATTTCCCTTGGGTTCTTTTCTCTTGTTCTTCTCTTTCGAACATTTGCTTTACTTGTGCTTTCTTCTTATGACCATCAGATCCAGCTGCCGGAGATCCGATGGAGACTGAAACTGCCGGCGAGAATGGCGCCGTGGCGAAATATCAACGCCGCCAACCTGGAGAAGGAGAATTTGGGCCGACGGGCCCGGGCCAAGCAGGAGGCCCGCCAAGACTCTTTGGGGCGAGGGCTGGGAGGAATCCGGCGATCGACCGATGGCCTGAGGCCTAGGAGGCGTGGCGCTGCACCGGATCCGATCCTCTCGCCACCGACGCGCGCGACTCAAGAGCCCCAGCCCGGCGCCTATCCCAAGGCGGCGAGGGTGTCTTTATCAAGCTCCCCGGGCATCAAGCTCGAGGCACCGGCTGAGGGGAGACCTTGACAGCGGAACTTCTTGCCTCCTGAGCTGTCGCTGGTCGATGCTCGAGCAGCAGCAACAATGAGCTGAGGAGGAGCAGCCGCCAAGAAGGAAGCTGAGACGAGGTGGCTCAGCTGGAGTCCACCCTCGAAGAGCGCCGAGGAGGTCGCGGATTGAAGCGCTGGCGTGAGAAGGACGCCTACACCCTTGGCGAGCTGCAAGGTCGCTTTCTGAAAAGATCAAGGAGATCGATGCTGCCAAGGGCGTAAAGGCGGATCTGGAGCTGGCTGACCACCACAGCGGAGGCGTTGAATGGCGCAAGGAACGGGAAGCGGGCTCTCTGGAAAAGATCAAGGCCCGAGGAGTTCTTTGTCGAATGCTGTGACCGCCCAGAATAATCTTGAGACAACATAATGCACCGAGATGAAGGTCTTGTGGACACGCGCGCCGACATTCATAATGAGCTGATGGAGCTGGGATGAAAGATCTTGGGTACTCCACCGCGAGAAGCTCCAACCCAGCGTCAAGCTCAGCCTATTCTTCAAAGGCGTGTTGGCGGGTATCCAGCGGCTCGGGAAGAGGTTCCAAAGCAATGGCTGGAGGAATCACGTCAAGTCTGCCGAGGCTCTCCAGAAGGTGTTGATGAAGGTGGCCTTCCGCAACCCAGGCGTCGACTTCACCAAAGCCCTCAAGTCCCTGCCTCCATCCGCCGATGTTGAAGCGCTCAAAGCCCTTGTCGCACCCATTGTGGACAGGGTGAGTGGAGTTAAGAGGCTCGAGGGCGACCGCGTGGACTAGGCCGCCAAGTCTATCTTTTATCTTGTCGCTGTAGATCATGTTTAGATAAAAAGTCTATTAGATCCACGACAAGTTATTATGTAATATACACTATCTTAGGCAATCGAATGCAATGTTATTTCCTTTACTCGATTTCTTCCTTTGTATGTTTATACCCTCACGCTTCGAGGGAACTTGTCGATTGCAAACACCTTTGTCATGGCGCCGAAAGTGCGGAACTTCAAGACCTCGTTTGGCGATGCCGCCTCCGACAAAGCAACCTTGTCGCAACTAGTTGCAACACACTTAAGTTGTTGAGCGGACTCGAAACAAAGTAAGGGCAAGCGATCGATGAGTCGGTTCCTCCGCCACATGGTTTTCCATACAAAGTACTATTGTTCGAGGAAGATAACTTTAAAATTTAAAACTGGTCGTTTAAACTTAGCAACTTAGCTTTTACGTTGTCCATTTTCCGGCAAGGCGACAGGTTCCTCGGCGACGCTTGGCGCCCACACCATTATCTTCTCCTTCCCCCCCGGTGAACTTGTGGGTGGATGAACTTTCTTCTTGTTTGAGAAGAAAGAAGAGAAAATAAAGTTATGGAGCCTAATGGCTCGTCATCACTTACCGGGTGCGGATGCTGCACAAAATGTTAGTAAACACATGCATATATGATTATGAGGGCATGTATTGACAAGTTGTGCGCAACACATAGGCTTTACTGATGCACGGGGTCTGCGCCCGGCTTTGTACAAAGGATTACATGCAACAGCGGCAAGACTTGTATTAAAGGGTGGTTGCCGAACAGGTTCCGCAACCGCGCTTTATGGGTAGAACTTGCGAAGATGCTCTATATTCCAGGAATTGCTCACCGGAACGCTATCTTCGGTCTCAAGGCGGACAACGCCGGTCCTAGTGACTCGTTTCACCCGATAAGGGCCTTCCACTTCAAGGCCAACTTGTTGGAATTCTTGGCGGATTGAATGCGCCAAGAACAAGGTCGCCTTCCTCGAAGCTTCGGCATTAACTTTGCGGCTATGGTAGCGACGCAAAGCTTGCTGGTAACGAGCAGCTCGTGCAACAGCAGCTGAAGGCGATCTTCCTCGAGGAGCAGCGTCATCTTGCCGCAGCTGCTCTTGCTCAAGCTCATCATAGGCGAGCACTCGAGGTGACCCGCACACGAGTTCCGTGGGGAACTGCCTCTGCTCCGTAGACTAGAGCGAAGGTGTCTCGCCGTGGCTCGACGGCGTTGTCCCGATCGACCAAAGAACCACCGCAGCTCCTCGATCCAGATTTCTTCCACGCTTGCGCAGCTTGTCGAAAAGTTCGGTTTTGAGTCCCCGCAGCACTTCAGCTTGTTTGCTCTCTCGCTGACCGCTGCTTCTCGGATGAGCAATGAAGCAAAGCAGATCTTGGCGCCAAGATCTTGGGCGATCGCATGAAGGTGCGGCTCGTGAACTGTGTGCCGTTGTCGGTAATGATTTCGTTAGGAATCCCAAAACGGCAAACAATTGACCAAGAACTTGATGCGATCGCGGCTGTCACCTTCCTCACGGTTCCACTTCTTCGCCACTTTGTGAACTTGTCGATTGCGACATACAAGTACTCAAAGCCCCGATGGCTCGGGAAAGGGCCGAGGATGTCGAGCCCTGCATCGAGAAGGGCCAGGATAAAGGGATCGTCCGGAGAGCTTGAGCTGGTTGGTGTATCTGTTTGGAATGGAACTGCACGCTTCACACTTTGTTACTTGTGCAGTTGCATCTCGGAGGCTTCGGCCGAAGAAACCTTGCCGGAAAGCTTTGCGGCAAGTGCTCTTGCGCCAATGTGGTGACCACATATGCCTCCATGTATCTCTGCCAACAGCTTCATCCATCTTCCCGCAAATGCACTTCAATTTCACACCGCTGAGTCTTCTTCTATACAGGATGTTGTCAACAAACTGGTACATACTTGATCGCCGTGCTACTTTTTCCGCTTCTTCTTGCTCTTGGGGAAGTTCTCCGTCTCAAGGAAATGGACGATTTGTCAGTGCCCATGCCGGAGCTTGTGGCTCGACAACAAGGACTAAAGGCTCTTCTATCATCGAGGGAACATCAGCTTCTCGGCGAGAACACGTGGGTCCGCCGAGTTGATGATCCCGACAAGCTTGCCGGAGCGAACTTGTCGGGAGCGCTTGCTTCAACGATACAAACTGATGGTTTGTCGGAGCAGACTGCTCCTCAGTGATATTTGTGTTGATTTTAGGGACCTTCTTGGCGGCGGCTTCAGGGAGCTCTGCCGGAAAGTAGTCGCCGGAAACCAGTTTTCTCTTCTTGCTCTGTCCTGTTGATGGTGTTACGGTTGGCTGAGTCAGCTTGAGCACAAAAATTCCTGGTTCCATTGTGTAACTTAAGTGTGGCACATTTGGAGAGGCCATCAGCTATATCATTCTGAGCTCTTGGAACGTGTTCCATCTGCAGGCCTTCAAAGTGCTCTTCTAGCTTTCTCACTTCATCGACGTAGGCTTCCATCAACGGACTTTGATAATCTTTATTTACTTGTTGGACGACAAGTTGTGAGTCCCCCCTGACAATGAGCTTCTTGATCCCAAGGTCTACCGCAATCCTGAGACCGGCAAGCAAACCTTCATACTCTGCAGTATTGTTTGTTGCTTGTTCCTTGGGAAAGTGCATCTGGACTATGTACTTGAGATGCTCTCCGTGGGTGCGATAAGCAAGCCCGCACCGCGCGCTTGCAGCGAGAAAGCACCATCAAAGTACATCAGCCACTCTTTATTTGCCTCTTTGACGGGATGCTCGCTCTGGAATTTCTTCATCTTGCGCTACGCCCACTCAGCTATGAATTCCGCCAATGCTCGCTCTGGATAGTTGAAGTGCTTTCAAACTTGAGGCCAAAGTCGACAGTTCCAAAGTGCCCACTCGACAATCCTGCCTGTTGCTTCTGGATTTTGCAATATCCTCTTCAACGGAAAGCGAGTGACAACTGTTATCTCGTGTGCTTGGAAGTAATGGCGCAGCTTTCTCGAGGCCATGAGGAGGCCGAAAAGTAACTTTTGCACACTAGAGTACCTCGACCTAGCCCCTTGCAAAAGGGAACTGACAAAGTAAACCGGGCGCTGCACCATCTTCTTCTGTATCTTGTCGCAACCCTGCGCTGATCTGCCCTTGTCGGGACCAGAGCTTGACGGGCGAAGCCCCATGCTTGTCGCCGGATGCGCTTTGCCTCGGCTGTCGGCTCATCATCCGCTCCTCTCTACTACTAACGCAGCACTAACCACTTGATTGGTTGCCGCTATATACAGCAGCAACTTCTCTTGTGGCCTAGGTGCGACAAGTATTGGAGCGGAGGAGGTATTTCTTTAAGTCTCGCAGCGCAGCCTCCGCTTCGAGTCCATTTCATTGGACCTGCCTTTTCAAAATCTTGAAAATGGCGGGGTGCATTCAGCAGACTTAGAAATGAACTCTGCCGAGAGCAGCCACGCAACCGCAAGTCTTCGACATCCTTGACGCGCTTTGGTGCTTCGATCTGCTCAATGGCCTTGATCTTGTCGGGATTGGCTTCAATTCCGCCGAGATGAAAAAGAACCCGAGAAGCTTGCCGGAAGGAACTCCAAACACGCACTTCTCGGGTTGAGCTTGAGGTTGATCTTGCGCAGATTTGCAAATGTCTCATCCAAATCCTGAATCAGAGTCGCTTTGTCCTTTTCTTGACCACTATGTCATCCATGTAGGCTTCTACATTTCGTGTATCCGTGGTTCAAAGGCATCATGGACTACCCTTGCAAAGGTTGATCCGCATTCTTCAAACCGAAAGGCATCCGTATGAAGCAAAGACGCGCTACATGGTGTAATGAATGCGGTTTTCTTCATCCTCTTCGCCATGAAGATCCGACGATATCCTGAATATGCATCAAGAAACGAAAGCAGATCACATCCAGCCGTGGAGTCAACAATCTGGTCGATACGTGGCAAGGGAAGTGGGTCTTTGGGACAAGCTTTATTAACATCGGTGAAGTCAATACAAAGTCTTCATTTCCCATTAGCCTTATGCATAACTACCGGATTGGCCAACCACGGGATGGAGGACTCCTCCGACAAGCCCCGCCGCTTCTAACTTCTTGATTTCTTCTCGCTATGAACTCTTGGCGCCCAACGCCTGCTTTCCTAACTTTTTGCTTGACGGCCGCGCGTGAGGACAGACAGCTAGGTGATGCTCAATTACTTTCCTGAACACTGGGATGTCGATGGTTGCCATGCAAACACATCGACATTCGCCCGCAGGAAAGCAACGAGCTCGCCTTCCTATTTAGGATCAAGCGTGGCACTGATGGTGAAGGTACCGCCAGTGCCGTCCTCCTTGGCGGGCACCTTCTTGGTCTTCGGCAGAGCTGCCATCGTCTTCTTGCACTTGCCGGTGGAGCTCGATGGTGCGTCCTCGACGGTAGCGCAGCACTCCGAAGAGGTGCGCTTGCCGGAGTGGGCAACAGAGCTCTTGCCGGACTTGGTGGTCTTCTTCTTCCCCCCAGGAGCTTCAGCGGCAAGTGGTTTGCTATCCGTGGCGGCTGCTGCATCCCGGTAAATCTTGTCGGCGCAGATAAGTGCATCCTTCTTATCGCCATGGACAGAAATGACGCTTATCGGGCCGGGCATCTTGAGTAGGTTGTAAGCATAATGAGAGGCGGCCATGAACTTGGCGAGTGCTGGACGGCCAAGTATGCCATTGTAGGGCAATGGGAAATCGGCGACGTCAAACGTGACCTCTCGTTATGAAGTTGAGCTCGCCGTCAATGTTACCGCAACGTGATCTTCCCTTTGGGCTTGCTCCTTCCGGGTTGATTCCTTGAAAGTACCAGTTTTTTGAGCTCGCTGTCGGGATTTGAAGCTTTTGGAGCACCGCAGAGGAGATTAGGTTCAGGCCGGCCCGCCGTCAACCAACATCTTTGTGACTTTGAGGTTGCGGATGGTTGGTGAGACCAACATCGGCAAGCACCGACCGCAGTGATGCGATCTGGGTGGTCCTCAATGTCAAAGATGATGGGCGGCTGGACCACTTTGAGGTTTGCGCGACTCTATGGAGGGTTCTGCTGCATTCACCTCACGATCCATTTCTTGAGTTGGCGGTGCGAGATATGAAGAGAAGCACCACCGCCAACGCAAAGGACCTCTGCTGCCTTTTGAAACTCTTGCTTGTCCGCTTCATCGCCTTCCATGTCTTCGCTGCCTTCATCTTCGTCTTCTTCCTTGTCGCGACCACGGGAGGTCTGTCTCCTGTCCGCTGCTTGGCCTTGCCGGCCCCTCCCGACCGGTCTCTTCTTACTTGCTGTACTGCACCTTCTTGGGCCTTCTCCTTGTCTCGCCGCTCAGATTCAGCTCTCAGTAGCTCAACAAGCTGCTCGACTTTCTTGCAGCTCGAGATCGTGGCCCTTGGTGCGGTGGATTTTACAAGATCGCTTGTTGAGCTGTCGGGCTTGTCGGCGGCCGCCATAGCTTGGCGGTCGGCGTCAACGACAACCTCCTTGCCGGAGCCACCAGCCTTGGCTTTGTTGGCGGCACCATCCTTGCCGGACTGCTCGACAACTAGTACTTCTTGGTTTTCTTCCTCCTGTTGTTTCGCCACGGCTCTTTCTTGCCGGGCGATCTCCTCACCGCCGACTCTGCCCCACATTCTCTCCCGGAGTCTTCTTCCTTCTTCAGCGTGCATACTTGTCGGCCAGTATGAGCTCACCGACGCCTTTCACTTTGCACATTGCCATCTCCTCCTCATCCTGCGGTTTCATACATTCCGATGAAATGCACTAATCACCTTGGCAGGTGGACGCGTCTGGATGTTGTAGTGCACTCGATCAATCTCCGGATGAACTTGCGCAGGACTCTCCTCCTTCGGGCAAGCAGGTGGAGGTCACCTGGCCGTGAGGCTTGTGGTCACCGTGAAGGCGCCAACAAACCGTGGCACAAATCTGCCCAAGAAGAAATAGAGCTGTCCGGCAAGTGCATGAGCCAAGACCGACGCTTGGCTTGAGCACCGAGGAAAGTAGTTGGCAAGGATCTTGTCATCTCGCTCCCCGCAGCTTGCACCGCGATGGTGTAGATCTTGAGGAACTCCGATGGGTGTGTCCCGCCATCATACTTTTCTCCGCACATCTGGTTTGAAGTTTTCTTGTCGGGCCACCGGACTTGCCGCAGCTCTCGAGTGAACGCAGGACAACCTCATCACAGACGGTAAGTCGCTGGTTCTTCGGGCGCATGCATATCGACGAAGGCCCGGCGCGTTGGTCTGATTGACGGCGCTTTCTTCGGGCGCCGATACGGGTTCGGCGCCTTCTTCTTGCCGTTCTCGGAGAACTTGGCGCTGGTCGCGACGAAGCTCGCAGATCCGGCGACGCTGTGGAGTCGCATTGCCGGGTGGATCCGGCGGGTCGGCGATCTTGGCCTTCGGGAGGGGAGTGCACGGTGGCTGCACCCCGCAAGTCTCGTCGCCATCAGCTCGCGCCTTGTCGCTTACCGCTGCTGCGAGGCACTCGGCTTCATGGGACGCCGCCGTTGGCGAAGCCGATGAGACTCAATTGTGGCCTCCATTCGTCGACCTTGTTGGCCGTTGGAGGGTAGTCTAGAAGTAGCTGTGCTCTTGCCAAGGCTTCGCTGGTGTGGTGGGTGGCAATGGCGACGAGCGAGGAACGGAGGTGCCTGACTCCAACCAAGTTAGGAGGAGCAGCATCCCGCCTAAGCGACCGCACTCCACTCGCATCGCATCTTTGAGGTGCATGCGGGTCTCGAGGGCCTCGGGATCCTCCAGCTTGGCCTTGATCCAACGAGCGATGGTGCCGCGAGCATCATGATCTTTGTCGGTCCCGCGCCTCCTGCGAAGGACGCGTGCGGACTTCGGACGCCGACGCCTGTGCTGCCTTGTCCTTGGACCTGGCGGCATTGTGGGCTCTCTCGACGACGCTGTTCCTCCTTAAAGTTTCCCCACCACCGACAGCTCCGGTGGTGGTGGGTTCTGACGCGACGGTTTCGCTGCTGTCAAGACTTCTTCTTCGGCGCCATGTTGACGAAGATGTTGATGAAGTTGCTCGTGTGACCGCCGGATCGGGTTCACACAGCCTCGACGCCCCCTACCTGGCGCGCCAAAGATGTCGGGGAAGCTGATCGTGTCCCACGAACACCTATGGGACCTGGGTCCCTTGTGGTTCGGAGGGGAGCGGAGATTGCACAAAGAGCGGATCGAGGCGATGCACACGAGCGGATTTACCCAGCTTCGGAGCTCTCCGGAGAGATAATACTCCTACCGCTTCTCTGTGGATTATCTTGTGTTCTTGCTAGGGAGTAATGGGAGCTACAAGACCTAGCCTGAGTGTGGTTTCGTATGAGTATGATGAACTAAGCCGGAGCTGGACCGAACCCTTACTACGTTGCACTTGGGCCTCCTTTTATAGGCACAAAGGGGTCACCACATGTGGCAAGTAGACAAGGGTAAAATGGTAAAAACATAGGTTGGTACACCGCTTTGTACAGTGTACAGTAATTTATACCTAACTCTGACGGCAAGGGACAAAAGTCATCAATGCCCGCCTCACCACCGAACAAAGGTAACAGGACCGCTGGCGCGCTCCGCTTGCCACGATGGTAGCTCGTCAACCGCCGCTTATCGCTGCTCCCGCTGGCTGCACAGCCCGTCGACACGCTGCAGCTTGGGAGAGCCCTGTGGTGACACGCTGGCGGGTGAGCTGGAGCGAGATGAAGAGAGGTCACTTGTCATGCCGGGCTCTTGTCGCGCTGGAGCTTATCGCCACCAAACCTTCCAGCAAGCTCCCTTGCCGGGCCTTGTTTCCTTTGCATACTGAGTGGTCTTCCGCAAGCTCCTCTTGCCGGGCCTTGATTACTTTGTTCTTGAATGGCTCCAAAGGAGCCGCTTGAGATCTTAGCGGTCATCGCGCCAGCCTTGCTGCAGGTGCTACAACTGCCCGTGCATGAGTTCGGGATACTAGGGTACCCCTACTCTAGTACACCGACAATAACCATGAAACTTGTCATCTTGATCTTAATTCTCAATCACATGATAGTTATTTTGTTGAGTTTGCTCCCACTATTGTTCATGAGAAGAATTTTGCTTATGTGGAGAGTAATAAAATTTCTATGCTTGTAGATCATGAAAAGAATGCTTTAGGTGCTGGTTATATTTTTGAATTCATTCATGATTCTACTAAAAATTATTATGAGGGAGGAATGTATGCTTGTCGGAGTTGCAATAATATCAAGTTTCCTCTCGATGTGCTTAAAGTTTTGAAGTTATGCTTGTTTTGCCTTCCTATGCTAGTTGATTATTGTTCCCATAAGTTGTTTTCTCACAAAATCCCTATGCATAGGAAGTGGGTTAGACTTAAATTTGCTAGTCATATTCTTCTTGATGCTCTCTTTATATTTCAATTCTTATCTTTTATGTGAGCATCATTGAAATCATCATGCCTAGCTAGGGGCGTTAAACGTTAGCGCTGGTTGGGAGGAAACCCAATTTTATTTTAGTTTCTTGATTTTTGGTTCTGTTTAGTAATAAATAATCCATCTAGACTCTGGTTATATGTGGTTTTATGTTTTAATTAGTGTTTGTGCCAAGTAGAACCTTTGGGAAGACTTGGGTGAAGTCTTTATGATCATGCTCTAAAAAAACAGAAACTTTAACGCTCACGAGATTAGCTTCAACTTTTTACTGGAGAGTGCTATTTAGTTGATCCTTTTTTCAGATGATTACTAGCCAAATGCCTCAGATCCACCAATTTATTTGAGAATTTTTGGAGTTCCAGAAGTATACGCTTGATACAGATTACTACAGACTGTTCTGTTTTGGACAGATTATGTTTTCATTGTGTTGCTTGTTTATTTTGATAAATCTATGGCTAGTAAAATAGTTTATAAACTATAGAGAAGTTGGAATACAGTAGGTTTAACACCAATATAAATAAAGAATGAGTTCATTACAGTATCTTGAAGTGGTGTTTTGTTTTCTTTCGCTAACGTAGCTCACGAGATTTTCTGTTAAGTTTTGTGTTGTGAAGTTTTCAAGTTTTGGGTAAAATATTCGATGGACTATGGAATAAGGAGTGGAAATAGCCTAAGCTTGGGGGTGCCCAAGTCACCCCAAGGTAATATTCAAGGGCAACCAAGGGCCTAAGCTTGGGGATGCCCCGGAAGGCATCCCCTCTTTTGTCTTCGTCTATCGGTAACTTTACTTGGTGCTATATTTTTATTCACCACATCATATGTGTTTTGCTTGGAGCGTCATTTTACTTTATTTAGCTTTGCTTGCTGTTATTTAGATTAACTTTTTGCATCTTTTATTTCAATAAAATTGGCATTGATAGCCTTTACTATGCCTATTTTACAAGTCTACATGTTGCTGTTTGAAAACAGAAAGTTTACCGCTGTTGCAAAAATTCCCTAGAAAATTCAAAATGTGATAAAATGTTGAAACCTTTTGAATAATAAGCTCTGATAAATTTACTACGGTGGGAGTTTTCTTTCATAATTTTTGGAGCTAGGGAAGTATGGATCTTGCTGCATTCTTTACAGACTGTCCTGTTTAGGCAGATTGCTGTTATGTTTGCATTGTTTGCATATGTTTGCTTGTTTAATGATTCTATTTGATGATATGACAATTAAATATGCAGAGGCATTTAGTATGCAATGTTGAATAATAATTTTATTGATTTGCTACAGTAGAGAATGATAAGGTTTTGCGTGGATTTATACTAACTTATCTCACGAGTATTTGTTGAGTTTTGTGTGGATGAAGCTTTTGAGATTTAGGGAGACCGTGATATGAGAGGAATTAAGGAGACACAAAAGCTCAAGATAATATTTCAAGAAGTCTCAAGCATCTAAGCTTGGGGATGCCCCGGTAGGCATCCCACCTTTCTTCTTCAACAGGTATCGGTTAGTATCGGTTGAGCCTAAGTTTTTGCTTCTTCACATGATGTTTGCTATTCTTAGATGTCATTTTATTTTGTTTTGCTTGCTGTTTGAATAAAATACCAAGATCTGAAAGTCTTAAATGTTAGAGAGTCTTCGCATATTTACATAATTATTCGACTACTCATTGATCTTCACTTATATCTTTTTGGAGTAGTTTGTCATTTGCTCGTGTGCTTCACTTATATCCTATGAGTAAATGGTTGAATGAATTGAATATCATAAATCTGAAATTACATATGATTAATATGCTTATCCCATGGGGAGTAATGACTTAACATATAAGTAGTAGAGGTGGTAAATTTTTTTAAGGTTAGCAAACATTGTATTAGTCACTCAAACAATTCATGAAAGAATATTGAAGGAAGAGAGATTTCACATATAAATATACTATCCTGGACATCTTCTATGATTGTGATCGCCATTAATTATTTTCAAACCTGAGCAAATTAGTTGAAGTTGGACAAGGAAGACAACATAATGAGTTATGCTTGGGTATATTTTTATAGAAGTTATATTGTTATGGATCCTCTAACATGTGGTGCTTGCTATTTAGAATCCTTTGCTAGCCAAAATATCTCAGATCGGCGGGAATACTGCTTGTGCATCCAAAATCCTTGAACCAAGTTTCTTCCATGAGTGTCCACCATATCTACCTATATGCAGTATTTACCTGCCGCTCCAAGTAAATTTGCATGTGCCAAACTCTAAACCTTCAAATAATAATTTGTTTTGTATGCCCAAATCGCTCATGTAGCGACTAGGGCTAGCAAGATCTTCCATGCTAGGTGGGTTATTCTCACGATGAGTGGACTCCGCTCATCATTCACGAGAAAATGGCTCAGAATCGGGATGCCCAGTCCCATGATCAAAAGATTGAAATCAAATCAAAAATAATTGCAAACAAAACTCCCCCGGGATTGATGTTAGTTGGAGGCGCCCGTTGTTTCGGGCAAGCCATGGATTGATGATTGTTGGTGGATGGGGAGTAAAAATCTTTACCTTTCTGTTTGGGAACCGCCTATAATGTATGTAGTATGGAAGATATTGGCAACTCTTGGTCGTTATGTTGACAATGAAAGCATACCTCTCGAAATTATTTTCATCTCTGTTTTTGCTTCAAGCTATGGCACCTCTGCAAATCCCTGCTTCCCTCTGTGAAGGGCCTATCTTTTACTTTTATGCAAGAGTCAGTAGTATTCCTTCTCATTCCAACCTACTCTTTAGCTGGCAAGCATCATGTGATGGAAATATCTAAGCATATATGGCTATTCAAATATATTTGATCATGAATTATTATTGTTGACAATTATCTATATGATAAATAAGTTGGGAGGCGAAACATTAAGCACCTATCTTTCTCTGTGTTCGATGAATACTATTTGTTCTAAAAATATGCTTTGAGTGGTAGCAATCATGGAAGACTAAATGATAGTTGAGTATGTGAAGTTTGCTGAATCAAAGCTCTGACATAGACTCTTCCTGAAAATAAGATGAATTGTAATTGTTTGATGACTAAATACACGGTTTTTTAGTTTTCAAGAAGGTTTATGATCTATACTTTAACATGTGAATAGTTTGTTACTTGATCATGCAAAGTTTTATGATATGAGCTACTGTTATGACATATAATGATGCTAGAAAAGGTGATTGAAATTATCATTGATCAAACTTATGCACCTGCTAGCATTCACACTTCATAAATTCTTTCTTTTATCATTTACCTACTCGAGGACGAGCAGGAATTAAGCTTGGGGAAGCTAATACGTCTCCAACGTATCTATAATTTATGAAGTATTCATGCTATTATATTATCCATCATGGATGCTTTATGGGCTTTACTATGTACTTTTACATTACTTTTGGGACTAACCTATTGACCCAGAGCCCAGTGCCAGTTTCTATTTTTCCCCTTGTTTCAGTGTTTCGCAGAAAAGGAATATCAAACGGAGTCCAAACGGAATGAAACCTTTGGAAAAATTATTTTTGGAAAGAAAGCAATACGGAGACTTGGAGTGCACGTCAGGGAATCAACGAGGAAGGCGCGAGGCAGGGGGCGCGCCCACCCCCCTAGGTGCGCCCTCCACCCTCGTGGGCCCCTCGTGGCTCCCCTGACGTATTTCTTCCTCCTATATATACCAATATACCCTAAAACCTTCGGGGAACAGAATAGATCGGGAATTCCGCCGCGCAAGCCTCAGTAGCCACCAAAACCAATCGGGACCCTGTTCCAAGCACCGCCGGAGGGGGGAACCTCACCGTGGCCATCTTCATCATCCCAACAAGACTCCATGACGAGGAGGGAGTAGTTCACCCCGGGGCTGAGGGTATGTACCAGTAGCTATGTGTATGATCTCTCTCTCTCTCTCTCTCTCTCTCTCTCTCTCTCTCTCTGTTCTTGAGATGGTACGATCTTGACGTATCGCGAGCTTTGCTATTATAGTTGGATCTTATGATTCTTCTCCCCCTCTACTCTCTTGTAATGGATTGAGATTCCCCTTTGAAGTTATCTTATCGGATTGAGTCTTTTAATGATTTGAGAACACTTTATGTATGTCTTGCGTGGGATACCCGTGGTGACAATGGGGTATTCTATTGATCTACTTGATGTATGTTTTGGTGATCAACTTATGGTTCCGCCCATGAACCTATGCATAGGGGTTGGCACACCTTTTAATCTTGACTCTCCGGTAGAAACTTTGGGGCACTCTTTGAGGTTCTATGTGTTGGTTGAATAGATGAATTTGAGATTGTGTGATGCATATCGTATAATCATACGCACGGATACTTGAGGTGACATTGGAGTATCTAGGTGACATTAGGGTTTTGGTTGATGTGTGTCTTAAGGTGTTATTTTACTACGAACTCTAGGGCTGTTTGTGACACTTATAGGAATAGCCCAATGGATTGATCAGAAAGAATAACTTTGATGTGGTTTCGTACCCTACCATAATCTCTTCGTTTGTTCTCCGCTATTAGTGACTTTGGAGTGACTCTTTGTTGCATGTTGAGGGATAGTTAGATGATCCAATTATGTTATTATTGTAGATAGAACTTGCACTAGTGAAAGTATGAACCCTAGGCCTTGTTTCAACGCATTGCAATACCGTTTACGCTCGCTTTTATCATTAGTTACCATGCTGTTTTTATATTTTCAGATTACAAAAACCTATATCTACCATCCATATTTCACTTGTATCACCATCTCTTCGCCGAACTAGTGCACCTATACAATTTACCATTGTATTGGGTGTGTTGGGGACACAAGAGACTCTTTGTTATTTGGTTGCAGGGTTGTTTGAGAGAGACCATCTTCATCCTACACCTCCCACGGACTGATAAACCTTAGGTCATCTACTGAGGGAAATTTGCTACTGTCCTACAAACCTCTGCACTTGGAGGCCCAACAACGTCTACAAGAAGAAGGTTGTGTAGTAGACATCATGGCCTCTCTATTCTGAATGATATCTCCCAAAGGAGCATAACTTACCACAGTGATGGGGTGACCCTAGAAGTATTGCTTAAGCTTACGGCTCGCCATGAACACCCCATAAACGAGCTTCTGCCAATGTGGATATCTTTGCTTAGACTCAATAAGCACCTCACTGATGTAGTAAACCGGCCATTGAACCGGATGCTCCTTGCCAGCCTCTTTCGCTCGACCACAATTGCAACACTGACAGCACGTGTGTTAGCAGCCACATACAACAATAAGGGTTCCTTATCAATGGGAGCCGCAAGGACCGGCGGCTCAGATAACTGTCTCTTTAAATCTTTAAAGGCAGCGTTAGTGGCATCACTCCAGACAAAGTTGTCTGTTTTCTTCATCATCTGATACAGCGGTATGGCCTTCTCACCTAACCGGCATATGAACCGGCTTAAAGCAGCGATACGACCCGCCAGTCGCTGAACATCATTGACGCACGCCAGCTTAGCCAAAGAGGTGTTTGCCTTGATTTTCTCCGGGTTAGCCTCATTGCCTCTGTTAGAAACCAGAAAACCCAAAAGCTTGCCTACCGGCACGCCAAACACACATTTGTCCGGGTTAAGAATCATTTTGTAGACCCGGAGATTATCAAAGGTTTCCTTCAGATCATCTATCAAGGTCTCCTTCTCTCTGGACTTCACCACAATATCATCCACATAAGCATGAACATTACACCCAATCTGATTATGGAGACAGTTATGCACACATCGTTGATAAGTCGCCTGGGCACTTTTAAGCCCAAAAGGCATAGACACATAATAGAAGGCTCCAAACGGAGTGATGAAAGCCGTCTTCTCCTGGTCCTTAACTGCCATCTTGATCTGATGATAACTAGAATAATCATCCAAGAAACTCAAATGCTCACAACCCGCTGTAGCATCAATGATCTGATCTATACGGGGGAGAGCGAAAGGATCAGCCGGACAAGCCTTGTTTAAGTCCGCGTAATCCACACACATACGCCAGGTGCCGTTCTTTTTAAGTACAAGCACCGAGTTAGCCAACCACTCTGGGTGAAAAACTTCAACAATAAACCCGGCCGCCAAGAGCCGGGCCACCTCCTCACTGATAGCTTTGCGCCTCTCCTTGTTAAACCGCCAAAGAAACTGCCTGACCGACTTAAACTTTGGATCAATATTGAGAGTGTGCTCAGCGAGTTCTCTCGGTACACCCGGCATGTCAGAAGGTTTCCATGCAAAGATGTCCCGGTTCTCACGGATGAACTCGACAAGCGCGCTTTACTATTTGGGATCCAGATTGGCATCGACTTAAATTTCATCACCGACTCGTGTTCCGTGGTTGGCTTCTTCAGAGACGTCATGTCTGTCGGGTCAACATTATCCTTATAAAACTTCAACTCCTCTGCTGCACAAACAGATTCAGCATAAGCAGCATCACCTTCCTCACATTCTAGGGCTATCATCCGACTCCCATGTACCGTGATGGTGCCCTTGTGACCCGGCATCTTGAGCTGCAAATAAACATAACACGGCCGTGCCATGAACTTGGCATAAGCCGGCCGTCCAAATAGAGCGTGATATGGGCTCTTGATCTTGACCACTTCAAAGGTTAATTTCTCAGCCCTAGAGTCATGCTCATCTCAGAAGGCTACCTCCAGTTGAATCTTACCCACTGGGTATGCCGACTTACCAGACACCACTCCATGGAAAACAGTGTTGGATGTCTTAAGATTTTTATCAGTCAGCCCCATACGATGGAAGGTTTCATAATAGAGGATGTTGATGCTGCTGCCTCCATCCATGAGTACTTTAGTGAATTTATATCCACCCACTTGATGTGCCACCACCAAAGCCAACTGACCCGGATTGTCGACCCGTGGAGGGTGATCTTCCCTGCTCCATACAATGGGCTGCTCTGACCACCTGAAATAATGAGGGACTGCCGGCTCAACTGCGTTCATAGCCCTTTTGTGAAGCTTCTGGTCTCATTTGCATAGACTAGTGGTGAACACATGATACTGTCCACTATTCAGCTGCTTTGGATTGCTCTGATAACCCGATTGCTGCTGTTGCTGACCTCCTTGGCCAGACTGTTTGATTATAACCACCTTGATTTCGTTGAAAGCCAGAACTTGAGCCGCCTCCCGAGCCATGAAAACCGCCTCCACCTGAGCCACCGCCAGGCCCATGGTTGCCGTCGAACATGTTAGAATTTTTGAAAGCCTTCAATATCGCACAATATTTCCATAGGCGAGTGGCTGGCCTTTCCCGAGTGCCGTGTCTTGGATAGGGCTCATTGAGCTATTGCTCAAGAGTAGGACCTGACCCGCCAGACCGAGGGGGCAGCCTCCTCTTGCGTCGTTGATTGTTACCCTGTGAATTGGTGTTAGCCACAAACTCCGGGTTACCGTCGGCCTTATGTTTATTGCCTCCCTGACTCGCCGGGTTATGGTGATGACCCTTTCCATTGCCGTTCTTCTTTCCCTTCCCTATCTTCTCTTCATCAGACGTGGGATCCTTGGTACTATCAAAATCGGCATATTTGACTAGAGCTGCCATCAGCTGGCCCATGTCATTACAATCACGCTTGAGCCGCCCCAGCTTCTGTTTCAGAGGTTCAAATCGGCAATTTTTCTCCAACATTAAGACCGCAGAGCCGGCATCCATCTTATCAGATGAATGTATTATCTCCTTGACCCGGCGCACCCAATGGGTCGTGGACTCACCTTCCTCTTGCTTGCAATTAGTTAAATCTACAATTGACATGGGCTGCTTGCATGTGTCCTTGAAGTTCTAAATAAACCGGGCTTTTAACTCTTCCCATGAACGAATGGAGTTAGGCGGAAGCCCCTTCAGCCAAGTGCAGGCCGTTCCATCCAACATCATGGTGAAGTACTTGGCCATTGCCGCATCACTGACCTTCAACAATTCCATGGCCATCTCATAGCTTTCAATCCACGCCCCAGGCTGTAAATCGGCTGTGTAATTCGGCACCTTTCGAGGTCCCTTGAAATCCATGGGCAAACGCTCATTACGCAGAGCCGGTATCAAACAAGGAACACCGCAGGTTCTCGTGGCCACACCTGCCTCAATAGAAGTCGTTGGATAATCCGGGAAGGTTTGGTGAGCCACCCGCTCAGCCTCTTGACGTATCCTGTCCTATATCGGATTATGCCCACCTGGCTGGTTACGGCGCTGGGCGTTGCTTGATACGGCCGCCGAATCCATATGTCTGTTGTAACTTGGGCTCCGGCTTGGGCGAGGAGTCGAATGAATCCTGTCTCGACTATAAGAATAAGCCTCCTGCTGCGCCAGAGCCGTCTGAAGAAGTTCTCTGACCCTTCGCGTCTCAACTGTTGTTGGAGAGTCGCCATCCACTAGGAGAGCCGCCAAACGCGCCGACGCAGCGATCAGGTTTTCCAAAGGGTTGGAAAAATGACCCGGTGGTGTTGGTACGTAGCGAGCAGTATCCTTGTGAGGAGGTTCCATCACTCAGGGCTGAACCGGCGCCCCCGCTCCGGGTGTTATAAACCGGTTTGCCTCCGGCGGGTTACTAGGGCCGGCTCCGAGTGTGCAGAAGAGAGTCCGAGGATCATAAACCGGAGGCCGATGGGATTGAGCCTTCTGGTGCCTCCTCCTCATCACCTCATTAGACGCGTTCAGATTCATCATAAGCTGGAAAGCCTCTGACTGGATGTGCTGAGCTCGAGCATCCAAAGCCGCCCGTTCTGCGGCCAATCTGGTGTCCTCAGCTGCTAGGGCTTCTTTGGCTCGGGCTACCTCCTCACGTACCCATGCTACCTCTGCATCATGCTCAGCCTGATCCACCGGAATAACTGTGGCGGTTAACAGGGCCGTCAATCTGTCCATGAGATCAGTCAACACCTGAGCTGGCGGGCGCACAGGGCATCTTGCCCCAGCCGCTCCTGACCCAGAAGTTATTGCTGCCGCAGCCATAGAGTTTTGACCGGGTTGAGTGCCAGCCATGAAGATCCCTACTATGCTCAGTGGCTCAAAGGGGTCCGGAATACTGCTGCCATCGGAACAGCCGCCAAGCCCACCGTCTTGTAATTGGTATAACGAATCCGTCTCACCAGTGGACGACTCACCATCAGAGTAGATGGCCGTCTCACCACCATCCACGGATCCTTCAGAAAATTCCCCTCCGTGGATGCAACCCACGAAGGCACACTTCATGGTGGGCTGAGCCCGGGCGGGTCTCGCACGCTGAGCCGTCTTGATGATGTCGGTGCCGATGTTCGGCTCAGGGCCCGGCTCGCTGATGACCCACAAGTATAGGGGATCTATCGTAGTCCTTTCGATAAGTAAGAGTGTCGAACCCAACGAGGAGCAAAAGGAAATGATAAGCGGTTTTCAGCAAGGTATTCTCCGCAAGTACTGAAATAAGTGGTAACGGGTAGTTTTGTGATAGGATAAATTGTAACGAGCAACAAGTAACAAAAGTAAATAAAGTGCAGCAAGGTGGCCCAATCCTTTTGTAGCAAAGGACAAGCCTGGACAAACTCTTATATAAGGAAAAGCGCTCCCGAGGACACATGGGAATATCGTCAAGCTAGTTTTCATCACGTTCATATGATTCGCTTTCGGTACTTTGATAATTTGATATGTGGTGGACGGTGCTTGGGTGCTGTTCTTACTTGAACAAGCATCCCACTTATGATTAACCTTTATTGCAAGCATCCGCAACTACAACAAAAGTATTAAGGTAAACCTAACCATAGCATTAAACATATGGATCCAAATCAGCCCCTTACGGCAACGATAAACTAGGGTTTAAGCTTCATCACTCTAGCAACCCATCATCTACTTATTACTTCCCAATGCCTTCCTCTAGGCCCAAATAATGGTGAAGTGTTATGTAGTCGACGCTCACATAACACCACTAGAGGCTAGAAAACATACATCTCATCAAAATATTGAACGAATACCAAATTCACATGACTACTAATAGCAAGACTTCTCCCATGTCCTCGTGAACAAACGTAATTACTCACAAAGCATATTCATGTTCATAATCGAGGGTATTAATATGCATAAAGGATCTGAACATATGATCTTCCACCAAATAAACCAACTAGCATCAACTACAAGGAGTAATCAACACTACTAGCAACCTACTAGTACCAATCCCGGACTTGGAGACAAGAATTGGATACAAGAGATGAACTAGGGTTTTGAGAGGAGATGGTGCTGGCGAAGATATTGATGGAGATTGCCCTATCCCGATGAGAGGAGCGTTGGTGATGACGATGGTGTCGGAGTAATGGGCCACGGGTAGGCTAACCCGAGCCCCTGAACCTTTCAAGACATCGGGGCAGGCTGCGCCCCTCAAGACCCCAAGATAAAGAGCCGCTTTTTGAGAGTCGGCGGCAAGGCCGCCGACTGCCCCTAACGGCCGAGTCCCAGGGACGACTTCGAGATAAGCCGACTCCTAACTGGCGGCTTCGAGAGAAGCTGGCTATGGGGAGTCGGCCCGCGACTCCGACCACCTCCTGCCTTCGCAATGATGGACGGGATGGGGTACGGCCACCGCGCGACCCATTCTCGTCCCTGCTTATGAGGCAGGCATGGCCACAAAGGCACCGCATCAATGGAGATCTCCATCCGCGCTGCATGTTGCCATGCTAGCCTCGACATCAGCCCCGCGGGCGGCGCCAGGCTCACGACGGCCTCATCTCACGACCCAGAGACGGCGGGTCCCACCTATCAGCGGGGGTAAAGAAGACGGCGAGAGCGCCACAAGACGGACCCATTGGGAGTCGGCCCCCAGGAGTCGGCTAGCCCCTCCCACGGGCCCCGCACGCCATTAACCAGAAAAGACGGGGAATGGCAACAATGATCGCTCGTCAGGCGGCGGCACTGTTGCCATGACCCCATGACCAAGTCATCGTCATTAGAAGCATCGGCTCAGAATCCGCAGCCGGCAAGACCCGCCCCATGGACAGGCTGTCGGCTCCGCATCGGGCTCGTTAGCGGGCCCACCACCGGCGGGCCCCAAGAGTCGGCGGAGAAGACGGCGGCCTGAGAGACAGACGACTGGGACCCGCGCCCAGCCGGATTACCATTGTACCCCTGAGTGGTAGGCCTATATAAGCCCCCAGGGCACCCATGCAAAGGGGGATCCATTTTTAGCACTAGGCCAGATCATATAGGAAGGAGGGAGCTAGCCTTGCCTTCTCCTACCTCCAGGAAACAGCTCAAGGAGCAACCTTGTACCCACTTTGCCATAGTGATCATGCGGAGACCCCACAGAGCAGCAGTAGGGGTGTTATCTCCACGGAGAGCCCTGAAGCTGGGTAAGATCCGCCGGCGTGCATGTCTTCGCCTCATCCCGTTTCCAGGCATCGGCGACGTTCTACTCGCCCCCACCATGATAAGCCATCCCTTGGCATATGTCGCACCCAACCCCCGACATTTTGCGCCCACCGTGGGGGGAGGTGCACCGTCGTCCGGAGACCTGCTCTGGACGGGAACCCTTTTTCTCCTTGGCGAGCGCAGCCAGCTCGGCACGCCAGAAGGAGTCTGCGCCGACGCGCTGCACGGCACTGAGATCGCCTGCGCAGCCAGCTACCTCGCCGAACTTGTCAGCGAGGTTCGCCTCTCCGACGAGCCTGCGTCCGACGCAGGCACGGGCGGCCCCGAGAGCCTCCTCGCGGGCCTCCTTGACCAACTCCACGTCACCGGCGAGCCTGCCGTGGACTTGGAGTCCGTAGGCTCTACCGACCCAATGCTGGTCGACTCCGACACCGCGTCGCTCGACACGTTCCCCACCAACGTGGTGGTCTACGACGAGCCGCTCCCTCGCGCGGAAAGCGGCGGAAGCACCGTCACAGAGGTGCTCGTCATCGGTCATGGCGAGCATTCCGGTGATGGAGCTCATGACCCACTCGACGCGGCTCTGCAAGACCTGACCGTGCCTATTTCGGAAGGCGTTGACGCCGAGACGCTGGAGGCGCGCCGCCTTCAGCTCGTCGAAGGCGCGAAGAAGCTGGCAAGCATGAGACACTTGTCAGAAGCCTACCAGCGTGAGATGGATCACGTTGTGGGCAGCTCACCGGCCCCAACTGGGCCTAGCCGCCTAGGCGCGGTCCAGCAGCGCGGCGTGGCCATCGCCAACCTGTTCGGGGCCAATCGCCTGCGGTACACCACGCCCGAGAACATCTGCGCGCCAGCGGCGGCGGACGAAGCCAGACAACCGAGGGTGAAGAGCGCCGCCGATGACGGAGCGAGTCCAGCAGCTCGACGCTGCTGCCGCATGGAACGAAGCCGGCTGCCGCATGTAGGCGCCAAGAACGACAAAACGACGACCTGCCTCCCGCCGAGATCAAGCGCGATGTCTCGGACGACCGTGGCGGTGTCCGCGAAAAAAAGACAAGGATCCGGCTGTCAGCCACAGTCGGACTCACATCACCATCGAGCGCGACCAAGACGGCCGCCCAAGAGCAGTGGAACGGCGGTACGACTATTTGCCTCCTCCTCCTCGCAAAGAAAGGAGAGTCTCCCCGCCACCCGTCGAGCATCCGACTCTCGGCGACCGCCTTGGCCGTCGAGGGGGAGTCAGAGAAAATGACGCCCGCCACCGGATCGATCGACTCCACCGATCCCTGGCGGTGGAAGAAGAAGACGAGTTGGGTTCGCCCTGTTTCGGACCTCGCATCCGAGACGAGCCCTTTCCCAAAGGGTTCACGCTCCCCCGAGATACGCCCAAGTACACCGGCACCGTAAAGCCGGAAGACTGGCTGGTTGACTACTCCACGGCCGTCAACATAGCGAACGGCAACAAGCGTGTTGCCGTAAAGTATGTTCCACTCATGCTCCATGTAACGCCCCCAATGCGGCTATATCTCCCACGTGTCGAGGCACGACTTAGAGGCATAACCGCATTGAAAGCAATGTCGCAAGTGAGGTAATCTTCACACAACCCATGTAATAATTTAAGGGAGAAAGGTACATAGTTGGCTTACAATCGCCACTTCACACAGTACATAATATAACATACATCATTCAAAGTACACTCAAGGTCCGACCACGGAACCAAAATAAAAGAAGATACCCACAAGCTAACACAGATCCCGAATCGTCCCAACTGGGCACCACTCGATCATCTGAAACGACACATAGTAACGACCACGTTCCTCGTCGAACTCCCACTTGAGCTCGGTGGAATCATCTGCCGGCCTCATCGGAACCTCGCAATCGTGTTTGAAGTATCACGTGAGTCACGGGACTCAGCAATCTCACACCCGCGAGATCAAGACTATTTAAGCTTTAGGAGGACATGGTAGTAAAATTGAGCTGCAGCAAGCGACTAGCATATATGGTGGCTACATCGCAAAAGAGAGCGAGAAGAGAAGCAAAGCACGGTCGTGAAACTAGTATTGATCAAGAAGTGATCCTGAACTACTTACGCCGACATAACTCCAACATCGTGTTCACTTCCGGACACCGAGAAGAGACCATCACGGTTACACACGCGGTTGATGTGTATTTCATTTGAGGTCATCTTTGTGTTATCTACAACCGGACATTAACAAATTCCCATCTGCCTCATAACCGCGGCACGGCTTTGAAAGATATTACCTGCGGGGTGTCCCAACTTAGCCCATTATAAGCTCTCACGGTCAACGAAGGATTATTCCTTCACTGGGAAGACCCGATCAATCTCGAATCCCGGACTACAAGACATTTCGACAGCAATAAAACAAGACCAGCAAGACCACCCGACCGCCGACAAATCCCGATAGGAGCTGCACATATCTCGTTCTCGTGGCACACCGGATAAGCGAAGCGTGACAGAACCGACGTAATCCATGTTGCCAAGGAATGGTCCCGACGGTGTTCTAGTTTGGACCAACGCCGGAGGAGCACCGCCCGGGGTTAAATAAGATGACCCTCGGGCTCGCGAAACCCGGGGAAAAGGCTTAGGTGGCAAATGGTAAAACCAAAGTTGGGCCTTTTTGGAGGAGTCTTATTCAAAGCGAACTGTCAAGGGGGTCCCATAAATCACCCAACCGTAAGGAACGCAAAATCAAGGAACATAACACCGTATGACGGAAACTAGGGTGGCAAGAGTGGAACAAAACACTGCATAAGGCCGAGCCTTCCACCCTTTACCAAGTATATAGATGTGTTAAACATAGCAGATATATTTTATATATCGTGATATCCCCAACAAGTAAACATGTTCCAATAGGAACAACATCTCCATGTTCCAACAAGGAACAAATTTCAGCTTCACCTGCAACTAACAACGCTATAAGAGGGGCTGAGCGAAGCGGTAACATAGCCAATCAACGGTTTGCTAGGAAGGGATGGTTAGAGCTGACATGGCAATATGGGTGGCATGATATAGCAAGTGGTAGGCATCGCAGCATAGGCATAGCAAAAGAGCGAGCAACTAGCATAGCAAAGATAGAAGTGATTTCGAGGGTATGATCATCTTGCCTGCAATGTTCTCGAGTTGTCGAAAGCTTTGATCCTCGAAAAGCGTTCTCAACAGGTTCCTCGTAAGCGTTCTCGTCTCCCGGCTCTACCCAAAGCAACAACAACACAAGGAACCACAATAAATCACGGTGCAATGCACAATCAACATGATGCAAAAACATGACATGAAATGCAAGAAGTGATATGCAAAGCGTAAGAGCACTCCGGAAGGTAAAAGGAAAACCAGGCATCATCTTGGCAAACCAAGCATGCCATCGGAAAGATGAGATGATTTCGGTAGAAATCGATATAGAGATCACCGGAAACGGATGCACGGATTGGATATGACGGGCAAAACAAGAAGGGTGAGAAACCTACGATAACATCAAGTTGAACAAGCCATGCATGTGTGCAAACTACCTCATAGCACAAATCAATTAAATATGCCCATTATAAAACAACACCTAATGAAGATGCAAAAGACATGAACACAAACTTGCCCAAATGCAAAAACCAATGACACCACTGAGTTGGTGGGATTTTTCTACCCCAAAAACATATATAATATGTTAGGGTTGCATTAGGGAAAACATCACAAAAATAACAAGTTAAAACCTGCCTAAAAAGGAAGTAGACAGAATAGGCAATTTCCAGATTTGGAAATGTCCAGATTTGGACTTGCCCAAAACAGCAATGGAATCAAACCGGATATGGAAACTAGGGAAAACAGAAAAAAAAAAAATAAATGCACAAGGGGAGGCGCTGAGGCTGACAAGAGGGCCCCACTGTCATAGAGACAGGGGTGAACAGGCTTAAAAGGGGGAAGAAAAAGAGCCCCAGGGGGGATTCGAACCCGGGTCTCCCCGGTGGAAACCTTCCCCTGTTACCACTGGGCTGGTCTTGTGAGTCTCGGAGGAAGGGCTCGACCTGATCTATGCTGCTGCAGAGGAGAAGCACCAAGGGAAAACGAAAATAACAGAGATAAAAAGGGGGAGGGCGCTGGGGTTCGAACCTGTGTCGCCATGTGGAAGAGCGGCCGGTCGACCAGCTCGGCTAGGGAAGGAGTCGGTAGAAGCGGGAAACCAGCGACTTGGTGATCTACCAGGCCCTACCGAGGCGTAAACAACCAGCGATTTACCGGCGAGGACACGGCAGCTACCGGGGGCTCGCGCCCTTGGCCACGACGGGCACGCACGGGAAGACACCACTGAGATGAAGGGACGAACCCGAGAAGAAGAACGCGGCAACTACGCGCGGAGGCACTACTCTGAACTCCAAAAGCTCGAACATGCCGGAGCACGCCGGGCGCGACAAAGACACGGGCCGGCGTCTATTCTACGGGGAGCTAACGATGGCAAGAAGGAGCAGGGAGGAAGGGGGTTATACCTCCTTACCCTAGGGCGAGAATACAGCGAGGGAGACGGGCTGACGGCGACGAGCTCGACCTCTGAAGATCGCCGGGGACTCTGACCGAGAGGAAGACAGGTTCAGGGCGTCGTCGGACTTGTCGCTCCGGGCCTCCGTAGATGACGTCGTGGATGTAGTCGACGACGAGGAAGAAGGTAGACACGGGCCGCCCGGGTCGAGGTGGCCGAGAGGCCGGCGACGGAGACGCAGCCCAGATGCGCTCGGGAACCGAGCGGGCGGCGATCTAGGGGTTTCCTTACCGGGCGCGGCGGCGAGAGGGAGAGGGGAAACCCTAGGCTCGATTTGACGCGGAGGGGGATAAGAAGGGGGCTAGGGCGACGGGATCGTGCTCGTGCTCTCCGAGCTCGGGGTCCCCATGGCGCTGCGAGAGGAGGGGAAAGGTGGGTGCGGAGCACCGGGCGCCACTTGGCAGCGGGGCAGCGATGCCACGTGGTCGGGATCCATCGGGGGTAAGTCTTGCGCTGGTCTTGTGAAAGCAGAAGGAGAGAGCGAGCGGGCTGGCGCTCCTCTCTGGGCTGCGGGCTGCGAGGGGAAACTGGGCCGGCTCGGGAGGCCGAGGCCCAGGTGGAGAGGGGCTGCTGGGCTGCGCTGCTGCTGCTGCCTCTTCTCCCTTTTCCTTTTTCAAAAATAAAAAGGAAGAGAAAGAAAGTGCAGAAAGAAAGGAAAAGATTTAGAGTGAAAGGAAAATATCCCCACACTCCTGGAATTCTCCTCTATTTAAATAATTTGAAATGGACATTTTTAAAGGTAGAAAAATAATGCAAGTTTGGAAATGCTTCAAACTTGTGCCATTTTGAACCTGACCATAACAACTTCAAATGAGGAGATTTTGGGCAGAGAGGTTTAGTGCAACAAGCAAGATTTTTAGGGAGGAGATGAACATTAATTGAAGGAGGGAAAATATATGGCATTTGAAAGAGAAGGAAGTAGAGGGAAGGAGGGGATGGTAATGCAAGAGAGGATGGCACATGCAACCACATGACAAGCAAGGGGAAAAACCACAACCATATGACATGCAAGGGAAAACCACAACCACATGATAGGAAAGGAATGCAAAATGACAATAGGCACAAAATGCAATATGGCAAAAGGAGCAAACAAAGAAAAGAAAACCCAACATAACAAAACCAAAGAGGCCAAGCATGACAAGAACCCACAAGAATTGGATGAGGACAAATTGATATATTGCCCAAAAAGGGGAAGTTTACATCCAGGGTGTTACACTCCAGGGCACGGACTGGATATGGTTGAACAGCCTGAAGCCCCGCAGCATCAACAACTGGGTCGACTTCACCGAAGCCTTCGTCCGCAACTTCACAGGCACGTACAAGCGACCTCCCAAGCCTCGCCAGCTTTCCTTGTCGTGCAAGGCCCCAACGAGTCAACTCGCAACTACCTCACGCGCTGGGCCGAGCTTCGGAACTCCCATGAGGGCGCACGAGGTGCAGGCTATCGAGTACTTCACCGCCGGGGCGTAGAAGGCACCCTCCTCAAGCACAAGCTCCTCTGCGACGAGCCGGAGACCCTCGACGAACTGCTGATCATAGCAGACAAGTACACCACGGACGAATCCTCCATGAAGGCAGAGATTCAAGATAGTGCGACCCGCAAAGTGGCCCCTCAGGCTCCTGTAACTCCGGTGAGACGCCGGTCGGCGACAACAACAGACAATCACAAGCGCAAGGCCGCTGGCCGCTTCCGGCAGCGGCAGGTTGCAACAATAAGACCCAGCGGCCGAGGGGCAGCCTCCACCAAGCGGCGTAAAGGCGACAAGTCCAAGCGGTTGCCGGCCTTCTCTACGAAAGCGCACTCTAGATGGTCCCCCAAGTTCCACAGCGGCGTGAAGCCATCAAACCACACCACCGGAAGTGCCACTGCTCGCCAGATCGCCAAGGAGACGGCCTCCGCCTCCCCCTTTCATTGGGCCACCGCCTCCACCGCCCGCTCAAAGAGTCGGCTGTCGAGCCCGGTCGGCTTGAGACAAGATGAGTACCAGGTAAGAGCACGGAGCCTATGTGGTGTTCATTAGTGTGGTGACGATCGACGCAAAGAAAGGGCTGCAGCAAGAAGAGGTGAATGCAGAGCATCGATACTCCGAGTTCATGCACCGTCCGAGAAGCCTATCGGTTGAGCAGAGCTGATCACCCAGAGGTGATGCCGAGTCCGGGCTCCTACGCCCTGGTCTTGGGTGCCACCTTTGCCACAGATAGGTGGGCCGCTCGCTTCTCGTGAGTGCTGATAGACGGAGGTAGTAGCATCACCATCCTGTACAAGGATACCATGAAGAAGTTAGGAATCAAGCAAAGACAGCTTCAGAACAGCCGGATTGTGTTCCACGACATTGTTCCTGGCCTTTCCTGCTCACCAATCGGCAAGATCCTCGTAGACGTCCTCTTTGGAGACAAAGATCATTTCCGCAGAGAGCCAGTTTGGTTTGAAGTGGTGGACCTCGAAAGTCCGTACCATGCGTTGCTTGACCGACCTGCTTTGGCCAAGTTCATGGCGGTCCCCCACTACGCCTACCTCAAGATGAAGATGCCGAGTTACAAGGGGATTCTGACCATAGCCGACGACTACAGAAATTGTCATTATGCTGGTTGAAAGCAGTCGGCTAGCCGAGTCCCTGGTGATCGCAGCTGAGAAGCGGCTTCTTGATCGGGTTGTGGCGATGGCTGGCAAGCAACCCGAGATATCGCCCAACCCCAAGGAGTCGGAAGCTGAGGGTTCGTTCAAGCCAGCCAAAGAAACGGAGAAGATACCCTTGGACCGGGAGCACCCAGAGAGGTACGCTGTCATAGGTGCAAACCTTGACAGCAAATAGGAAGGCGAGCTCGTCGATTTCATGCGGAGAATCGACATCTTCGCATGGTCCCCTAAAGACATGCTGTGTACCGACGGAATTCGCCGAGCACAAGTTACATGTCCGATCTGATGTGAAGCCCGTCGGGCAGCCCTTGCGCCGCTGTCAAGAGAAGAGAAGAGTTGTTGGAGAAGAGATAGCCCGACTCCTAGCAGCCGGCTTAATTATGGAAGTGTTTTTCCGAATGGTTAGCAAACCAGTCTGGTGTCAAGAAGAACAAGAATGGCGGATGTGTATTGACTACACAAGCCTCAACAAAGCTTGCCCCAAGGACCCATTCGCTCTGCCGAGAATTGATCAGGTGATAAACTCCATAGCCGGATGCGAGCTGTTGAGCTTCTTAGATGCATATTCAGGATATCACCAGATCAAGCTGAACACGGCCGACAGATCAAGACCGCCTTCATCACACCGTTTGGAGCCTACGCCACCGACCATGACGCTCGGCTTAAGGAATCTTTGGCGCCACCTTTCAGCGCCAGATGCGAAGTGCCTCCTCAAGCAACTCGCAGAAAAGCCCACATCTACGTGGACGATGTGGTGGTGAAGACGAAAAGCGTGGAACATCGCCGAAGACCTCAAGGAAACCTTTGAGAACCTACGCCGATTCGAGATCAAGCTCAACCACGAGAAGTGCGTCTTGAGTACCACCGCCAACTCCTTGGCTTCCGGTCTCTGAACGGCATAGAGTGCAACCTCAGAAAGATCAAGGCCATCGAGAGGATGGTGGTACCTAGCCGACTGCTAGATGTGCAAAAGTTCACCGGCTGCTTGGCGTCCATCAGTCGATTCATCAGTCGGCTGGGGGAGAAAGCTCTCCCTTTATACCACCTCATGAAGAAGACCACCTTTTTCGAATGGAACCACAAGGCGGACGAAGCTTTTCTCCAGTTGAAGAAAATGTTGACTACTCCCCTGTGGCCGGGCGGCCCCGACTCCTAAAGAGCCCATGCTCTGACATTGCCGCCACCGGCCGGTAGTCAGCCTGATCATTGTAGTTGAACGCAAGGAGGAAGGCAAGGCGCTACCTGTCCAGAGACCGGTATATTACCTGAGCGAAGTACTCTCGACCTCCAAGCAGAACTACCCCCACTACCAGAAGATGTGCTACGGCGTGCACTTTGCCGCCAAGAAGTTGAAGCCTTACTTTCAAGAGCATCCAATCACTGTGGTTTGCACAGCCCCACTAGCCGAGATCATCGGAAGCCGAGATGCTTCTGGCCGAGTGGCCAAATGGGCCATAGAGCTGGCTCCCTACACCATCTACTACCAGCCCTGCACCGCCATCAAGTTGCAAGCACTGGCCCACTTCCTCGTCGACTGGGCCGAGACACAGTACCTGCTGCCAGCGCCCGACTCCACCCATTGGCGGATGCATTTCGATGGCTCCAAGATGCGCACCGGCTTGGGAGCCGGGGTTGTCCTTACTTCCCCCAAAGGCGACAAGCTCAAATATGCGCTGCAGATCCATTTCGCTGCCTCCAACAACATCGCCGAATACGAGGCGCTCATTCACGGGCTCCGGCTTGCCAAAGAACTTGGCATTCGCCGGATCCTGTGTTATGGCGACTCCGATTTAGTGGTTCAGCAGTCATCTGGCGATTGGGACGCCAAAGATGCAAACATGGCAAGCTACCGTTTCCTTGTACAGCAACTCAGTGGATATTTCGAGGGGTGCGAGTTTCTTCACGTACAAGAAATGACAACGACCAAGCGAACACCACAGCACGAATCGCTCCACCCGCCAAGCAATACCATCCGCGTCGCCCTTGGCGCCTCCTCAAGCCGTCTGTCAAGCCTTCACCAGAATCAGACTCCATCTTTGTGCGGCTCCCCAAGAAGTCGGATCCGACTCAAGAGCCCCAGCAGACGGCACGAGATTTCTTCTGAGATGGCTCCAAGAATGTCGCGATCGGCCAGCCCAGGGACTTCGAACCCGCCCGGGATCTGCGGCGACCAGTCCAAGACTCAGAGCTCGCCGGGGACTGCACCAGTCGGCCCGGGGACTTCATCAATCCAGCAAGCGGCCGCGGACTCCAGCCCGCCGCCTCCCAGCCCAGCCGCCCTCGTCCAAGTCGCAGTGCTGGCAGTTGAAGAAATAGCAGCACCCTCATGGGCCCAGCCCATCCTCAAGTTCCTAGTGAGCAAAGAGCTGCCAACCGATGAAATCTTGGCTCGGCAAGTACAACGCCGAGCGGCAGCCTACACCATAGTCAACAGAGAGCTGGTCAGGCGCAGCGTCACTGGTGTCTACCAGCGTTGCGTCGAGCCAGAGCAAGGCCAAGCAATTCTCAAAGACATCCATCAAGGCGAGTGCGGCCACCATGCGGCCTCAAGAGCACTCATCGCCAAAGCCTTTCGACACGGTTTCTTCTGGCCAACTGCCCTAGAAGAGGCCAAGGAATTAGTCCAAAAATGCAAAGGGTGCCAGAAGTTCCGCTCCAAGCCGCATCAGCCGGCTTCCGCACTCAAGACTATCCCCATCGCCTGGCCCTTTGCGGTTTGGGGCCTGGACATGGTGGGACCATTCAAAACAGCACGAGGCGGCCTAACTCACTTACTTGTCGCGGTGGACAAGTTCACCAAGTGGATAGAAGTAAAGCCCATCAAGAAGTTGAATGGTCCGACTGCAGTGACTTTCATCTCCGACATCATGATTCGGTACGTCATACCACACAACATCATCACCGAAAATGGCACAAATTTTGCCAAAGGCGCCTTGGCCCGTTTCTGCGTGACACAGGGCATCCGACTGGACTTAGCGTCCGTCGCCCATCCGCAGTCAAACGGCCAGGTGGAGTGACCAAACGGCCTCATCCTGTCTGGCATCAAGCCTCGACTGGTCGAACCACTGGAGTGTTTGACCGGCTGTTGGCTTAATGAGTTGCCAGCCATCCTCTGGAGTCCGCGCACGACTCCAAACAAGTCAACCGACTTCACACCTTTCTTCCTCGTCTATGGTGCTGAAGCCGTCATCCCAACAGACATAGAGTTCGACTCCCCGCGAGTCACCATGTACACCAAGGAGGAAGCAGAAGAAGCACGTCAAGACGGTGTCGATCTGCTGGAAGAGGGCTGGCTGTTGGCACTCAGCCGGTCCAGCATGTACCAGCAGAGCCTGCGCCGATACTACAACAGGAAGGTCAGGCCGAGATCTTTCCAAGAGGGAGACCTTGTGCTCCGACTGATCCAGCGAACAGCCGGCCAGCACAAGCTGTCGACGGCTTTGGGAAGCCCCTTCATTATCGCAAAGTGTGAGTAACGACTCCTACTACGATCGACGCCGAAGCCCGAGCATGCAAGAGGGACGACTCCGGCAAAGAGGCGGAACGGGTTATGGAATGCAAATCTTCTCCAAGATTTTACAGTTGATGCAGTATGTACCACGCTACCCTTTGTATTAAAGTACCAAGACTTCGGGCCCCCCGAGACGAGCTTGGGGACTGCCCTTTTTGTTATCTATATGATAAGAATTATGCCTTCGAGTATGCTACTCTTTGTTACGCCGCTCGGCACCGGGTTCGACTAGTCGGCCCGGGACTCGCCATATGCGCTATGGAATGCTTCTTGCAATCGGACAAGTAGTGTGTGGTGCCTAAGCCGTCTCTGTCGAAGCCGCCTTTCGCAGAGCATCGCTTTTAGTGGGCAGGAGTAAGGAAGAATGGGCGCCGCATGAAAAATGGCTAAGGACTCAAAGCATAAACATAGCTTAAGCCGCTTCAGCCTCTCTTCGCAAATCCGACTCTTGAGTAGTCGGCTTGCCTTTCTATCCAACTTGTTAAAAAGACTCTAAAAAATGGCCAAGTACTTGCCTTCCCAAAAGTAGCCAAGCATTTGATCCAGCGGCAGTCCGCAGAACGGTTGTCCAACTGGCAAGGCGGCAACTAAGGTAAGGCGGCAAAGGAAAAAGCCAAAGGAGCAATGAGCAAGGAAAGATAGAATTCAGATAAATATTTACATAACATAGGCCCTTGGCCGAATCTTCAAGCAGAAGTTCAAAATACACCCCGCGGGTGGAATTGTGCGAATTAACAAGTTCTTCAAATAGTACTAAAGCAGATAAAATAAAGGCAAGACGACAGCCTAGGAAGCGGCAGGCGGGTTCGGAGGGTCGGAAGAGACGGCGGTGTCAGGCGCCAGGGCGGCCGGCTGGGCAGTCTCGGCTTGATCGTCTCCGGCGGCAGCCGGCTCGGTCGGGCGTGACTCGTTGCTGGAGGCGCGGTCGAGGTGAGGCTGGTCGCCCGCTCCGTCTTTCGGGCGCCTCCGTCTCACCTCCGTCCTCCGCCTCGCCTTCCTCCTCGGCGCTGAGCCGATCACCTCCGCCGAGTCCTCGTCATAATCCGGTTCATCTCGAACCACTCGGCGGCGCCTCCTGCCGTCTTCAGCCCGCCAGGACGAAGACGCTGGTGTCTCGTAGTCGGCGATCGCCACCAGACGCCGACGAGGGCGTCTTCCACAACTATCGGCTCCGCTGGGCCTCGACCGAGCGTGGCCAGCCGATCAGGTCCAGCCACAGATACCACGCTTGACGAATTCCAAGGCCTGCGCGCTCGGCCGGGTCGAGAACCTTCGAGCCTCAAGGCGGCCAACCGCGACCTCGAGCGGTCGGCGGTCGGTGGAGTCGCAGAATCGCATGTCCGCCACAGGGCATCAATCGCCTGGGCGCCGACACGTTGAAGCCGGCGCAACATCCGATGGGCCGGCCGCAGACGAGTCTCGATGCTCAGAAGCTGCTCATCAAGGGTCCAGGGGGCGTTGGCGGCAATCTCCGCACCATTTGCCCTCCGCGCCTTGCGATCAGCCTCGATGGCTTGAGTGGCCGCCTGCGTGTGGCCAGGGAAGAAGTCTGCCAAGACGAAAAAGAAGCAAGTCAAAAAATCAGGAGTCAGCCCGACTTATAGTCAGCGGCTCAAAGAAAGAAAGTAAAGAAACTCACCGTCGACAATGTCCTCGATCTCATGGAAGCCGGAGGTCAGCAGTGCCTCCTTGTCGGTCCATGAGGAGCGCTCGCTTTCGAACTCGGCCAGGAGAGTAGTCTCTTTCTTCTCCGCCTCGTCCTGCGCCTTCTTAAGCAGCTCCCTTTGCTCGCCGTGTGCAGCAGCCAGCGTCAAGCAGCGCTCTGGGCGAGCTTGCTGCACTCCTCCCCCTTGGCACGCAAGGCGGTGTTGGCTTCGCCCAGCTGCTGCTGAAGAGTGGCGTTGGCCTCTGAAGAATAAAAAGAAAAAGGACGTTAAGTCGTCAACAAAGAAGGTCGCCGGGAAGATCCGGCCCGATCGCTCGCCGATCGGCCGAATCTTGGGGACTACAGCCCGAGGGTGCGCCAGCGCGCCCCCGCGAAGAAGGAGGACTCACTTTGGCTCTCCGACAAGTCGGCAGTCCGCTTGCCTAGCTCCTCAACATTGCGGTTGAAGGCAGTGACGCGGAGGTTGTGATACTCCTATGATAAGTATTTTAGACAAAGGTAAATATTTGGAACTCACGGATGGAGTTCGAGCGCGCTTTCGAGCGGCCCGAAACTTGGGACTACACCCGGTGGAGTGCGTTGCGCTTCACGAGAGAAGAACAAGAAAAACAAAGTCAAAATAAGAAATACCCGGACGGCTGCTCGCGACGCCAGATGCGCCTTGGTGCAGTTCTGGATGGCGTCACCCTCGGCTCGCAGCTTCGCCTGAACGTCCAGAAGCGCCTGGTTCAGCGGGCCTGTGCCGCCTCCTCGCACCCACCCAACGGGCGCGGCGCTCTTCGCCTCGGCGTCTGGGATGGCCGAGCTGGCGGCGCCGGTCTCCAAGGGGCGTGGCGCCGAAATCGCCTTCTCAAGGTGGCGTCGCATTGGCAAGGCGACTTGAAGGAGCAGCTTCGCCACGACCTCGTCCTCAGTCGGCGGCACCGGCGGGTCCACCGGCTGTTTACCTTGCGTGCTCCCAGACGGTGGCGGAGGCGGCGGTGGCGGCACGGCTGTGTCCGACATGGAGGTCTTGCCGCCTTCCCTCTCCATGATGGGGTTCTCGCCACCGGCTCCCCCAGTCTGCCCCGTGAACTCCGGGGTGGCGGCGCGGAGCTTAGCAGGATGACGAGCAACGCCGATTGGCGGTGCGCGGCCTCCTTAGCTCGCCGCTTTGCCGCGATGGCGGCTTCGGCCTCATCCAGCTTCTTTAGGGCGGAGGCCGCCGCCTTCTCGGCCTCCGCCTTCTCCAGGCGGGCGGCTTCTTCCTCGTCGCGCTTCTCCTGCGCGTTCTGCTCCATCGCCTCCCGGAGGTCGGCGGCGGGGTCAATCCGTTGAGTAGTGGCGGACGTCTGCCGACCCCATGATGGAGGCGGCGACCCTCTCAAAAGTAAGGGAGCCACAGCGAGGAAGGCATGTAAAAGATTTGGACAAGATTCACCGAAGAAAACAAGACAAAAGGCGGAAGCACTTACGTAGAGACCATGGCGGCTTTTCACTTCCTTGCGGAAGCGGTTGGCCTTGCGACCGCCTCTTCCCGCAGCGCGGTGGCCGCCCTTGAACTTCTTCGACCGGCCGCCAAGCAAGCTCGGCCCGGCCCGGCGCTTCTTCGCGCCGCCTTGACCATCCAAGCCGGCGGAGGAACTCGCGCTCGGCTGGCCGACCTTTGACTGGTGGCGTGGAGCAACTTCCCCCTCGGCCTCGTCATGAGGCCAGTCGGCAACGGTGGCCGAGGGCCTGAAGCCGCCTGCTCCTCCTCCTCCTCCTTCGGCGTCTGCCTCCATCGCCGCCGCCCCCAAGTCAGGGTCGTCGACGTCGCTCTCCGCTCGGTTGGGGACGAACTGACGGGCCGGTCCCGTGGTGCCGGCTGAAGGCTGGATGAGGGGGGTTCTGACTCGAAAAACCAAAAAAGATCAGAAGTCGGATTCGGCTGAAAAAGAAAACAGAAGAAGAAGAGAGATGACTTACAACAGGCGGGGGGTTGGTGCGTGAGTACGGCTCCTTGCCGAACCGCCAATCCGCCGTGAGATTGCAGTTCGCGATGTAGTTCACCGTGTCCGCCACCTCTGCATGGGGCATGTCCTTGGAGCACATCCGACTTGGGTCCCGGTGGCCGCTCAACCGACAGATCAGATGAGGTCGGCCTTGGAGCGGGAGGACTCGGCGCGCCACGAAGGCGGCCAGCAGATTGGCCCCGTTCAAACCCTCCGACTGTGTCAGCACTCGGAGTCGCGCGACGGTGGCGGCACCAGCGGAGTCAACATCTGGCCGGTGGGACCAGGCTGGGAGCCTCAAGCGGTCGCCCGGCCGTAAGGCGGCAGATTGACCCATCGCATTCCAGGCGGCGTTCTTCACATAAAAATAAGACCGCTGCCACATCTTCACCGACTTAATCAGCGATATGGTGGGAAACGGGTTGTCGGCCACCGATCTCCGCATCACGATGAAGGCACCGCACTGGGATGGCACGCCGGCGACGTGCGTGCCGAGCTTGGACCGGAAGAAGTCACCCCATAGCTCGATGGTGGGGAGAACGCCGAGGAAGCCTTCGCACAAGGTGGCAAAGGCAGCCAGTAGCACCACCGTGTTAGGAGTAAGGTGGTGCGGCTGGAGCCCGTGGAACTCCAAGAAGGAGCGAAAGAAACCGCTCGCCGGCAGCCCTAGGCCGCGCATGAGGTGCGAGCGGAATACGACCCGCTCGCCCTCCTCCGGCGCCGGCGATACTTCCCTCGCCGGCGCAGCGCGGGCCCGCACTAGGTTCTTGCGGGGAGACAACGCTTCTTGCGAAGGAACTCAATGTGGTCGTCGTCAACCTCGGAGCCGTCCCACACGCCGGAGCGCACGACAGGAGGTGCGGCGGCGGAGGAAGAGCTCATCGCTGCGGGCGCGGCGTGGTTCGGCGCGGCGGCAGCGAGAGGAAGAAGAAGCAAGAGGAAGCGAAGGGAGTAGGGAAGATGGGCGCGCGTGCTTCGCCGCCCCCCTCCTCCCGCTTACTTATAGGCTCGTGGGCTGAGAAGCCGATGGGGCGGACGTGGGATTAACTGCGCCCAGGACCCCACGCCCCCCACGATTTACCACACGAAGTTACTGCGCGCAGTTACGACGTGGGAACCCCAACCGTCCGCACGGCTGCAACGGATCCTTCGCGTGCTGAGGCGCAGTAGTGGCGGGTCCCGCCTGACGGCCTGTCCCGTCGCGCGCGTGGGTGGGCAGACTGACCCTGGCGCGTGGCGCCACGCGACGGGTCCGCAATGGGCAGCTGCCTGGAAGCTTATCAGGCACGCTGCCCGGATCCCGCTACGACTTTCAAACTCTTTAAGGGGCAAGACGGCCTACTTTAAGTACGGCTCCAGCTAGTCGGCCTAGAGGAGGACGGCGAGCAAGGCCCAGATTCCACCACCAGAAGGATGAAACTGTTGAGGCTCCTCGACATGTCACCCTCGGCGCCTCACCAGCTTCGGGGACTACTGTCGGAGTAATGGGCCACGGGTAGGCTAACCCGAGCCCCTGAACCTTTCAAGACATCGGGGCAGGCTGCGCCCCTCAAGACCCCAAGATGAAGAGCCGCTTTTTGAGAGTCGGCGGCAAGGCCGCCGACTGCCCCTCACGGCCGAGTCGTGGGCGACTTGAGATAGGCCGACTCCTAATCTGGCGGCTTCAGAGAAGCCGGCTATGGGGAGTCGGCCCGCGACTCCGACCACCTCCTGCCTTCGCAATGATGGGCGGACGGGTGCAGCCACCGCGCGACCCATTCTGCCCCGTTTGCGAAGGGCAGGCATGGCCTGATCTGCGCCGTATCAACGGAGATCTCCATCCGGCAACCTTTGTTGCCATGCCAGCCGACATCAGCCCGAGGCGGCGGCGCCACACGCCTCTGACGGCTGTCTGTCACGACCAGGCGGCGGGTCCCACCTATCGGGGAAGTGTGAAGGCGGCGAGAGCGCCACAAGACGGACCCATTGGGAGTCGGCCCCCAGGAGTCTGCTAGCCCCTCCCACGGGCCCCGCATGCCATTAACCAGACAAGACGGGGAATGGCAACATTGATCGCTCGTCAGGCGGCGGCACTGTTGCCATGACCCCATGACCAAGCCAGAGTCATTAGAAGCACGGCTACAGTAATCCACAGCCGGCAAGACCCACCCGCGGCGGACAGGGCCTGTCGGCTCCGTCACTGGAGCCCGAGGCGGGGCCCACCATCAGCGGGCCCCAGCGGTCAGCCGGAGAAGACGGCGGCTGAGAGAGATGCAGGCTGGGACCCGCGCCCAGCCAGATTACCGTTGTACCCCTGAGGGGTAGGCCTATATAAGCCCCCAGGGCACCCATGCAGGAGGGAGCTAGCCTTGCCTCCTCCTACCTCCAGGAAACAGCTCAAGGAGCAACCTTGTACCCACTTTGCCATAGTGATCATGCGGAGACCCCACAGAGCAAAAGTAGGGGTGTTATCTCCACGGAGAGCCCTGAAGCTGGGTAAGATCCGCCGGCGTGCATGTCTTCGCCTCATCCCGTTTCCAGGCACCGGCGACGTTCTACTCGCCCCCACCATGATAAGCCATCCCTTGGCATATGTCGCACCCAACCCCCGACAGATGGCGATGATTTTCCCCCTCCCGGAGGGAAGTGTCCCCGGCAGAACAGCTCTGCCGGAGCCCTAGATTGGTTCCGCCTCGTGGCGGCGGAGTTTCGTCCCGAAAGGTTGCTTATGATTTTTTCCTCGACGAAAGACCTCATATAGCAGAAGATGGCCATCGGAGAGCCAGCAGGGGCCCACGAGGTAGGGGGCGCGCCCCACCCTCGTGGCAGGTGGGTCCCCTCCGTGAACTTATTCCGCTCAATATTTTTATTATTTCCAAAATGACTTTCATGGAGTTTCAGGACTTTTGGAGTTGTGCAGAATAGGTCTCTAATATTTGCTCCTTTTCCAGCCTAGAATTCCAGGTACCGACATTCTCCCTCCTTATGTAAACCTTGTAAAATAAGAGAGAATAGGCATAAGTATTGTGACATAACGTGTAATAACAGCCCATAATACAATAAATATCGATATAAAAGCATGATGCAAAATGGACGTATCAACTCCCCCAAGCTTAGACGTCGCTTGTCCTCAAGCGGAAGCCGATAACGGTAAATATGTCCCCATGTTTAGAGGTAGAGGTGTCGATAAAAATAAAATACGGACATGAAGGCATCATGATTATTTTCATAACAGCAACATATACAGATATTGTCATATGATTTCTTACGCTCAAGTAATAATCTATTCACAATGCCAAAGTACGAATCATAAACTTTATTGAGAACCAACAAACTATAATCTCACTCATTGAAGCAATTGCAATTTATCATAACATCAGACAGAGTCTATGTCAGAGCTTCATAGCAAGTCCACATAGTCAACTATCATTTAGTCTTTCATAATTGCTAACACTCACGCGATACTTGTGGTTACGGAGTTTTAGTCGGACACAGAGAAAGATAGGGGCTTATAGTTACACCTCCCAACCTTTTACCTCAAGGGTAATGTCAACAATAATAACTCATGCTCCCCTACATCCAATTAGATATATCTATCAGGATCTTTCCAAGACCCTGTGCTTGCCAAAAGATAAAATGTAAAAAGGAAAGGTGAAGATCACCAAGACTCTTGTATAAGGTAGGAGATAATAGTAACATATAGGCCCTTCGCAGAGGGAAGCAGAGGTTGCCATGCGCATTTATGGTTGGATGCACAAAATCTTAATGCGAAAGAACGTCACTTTATATTGCCGCTTGTGATATGAACCTTTATTATGCAGTCCGTCGCTTTTATTTCTTCCACATCACATGATCGTATAAAGTTTATTTTCTCCCACACTAATAAGTCATACGTATTTAGAGAGCAATTTTATTGCTTTGCACCGATGACAACTTACTTGAAGGATCTTACTCAATCCATAGGTAGGTATGGTGGACTCTCATGGCAAAACTGGTTTAAGGGTTTTTGGAAGCACAAGTAGTATCTCTACTTGGTGCTGAGAATTTGGCTAGCATGAGGGGGAAAGGCAAGCTCAACATGTTGGATGATCCATGACAATATACTTTATCTCAGATATAAGAAAACATAACCCATTATGTTGTCTTCCTTGTCCAACCTCAACTCTTTAGCATGTCATGTTTTAATGAGTGCTCCCAATCATAAAAGATGTCCATGATAATATATTTATATGTGAAACCTCTCTTTCCTTATTACTTCCTATTAATTGCAACGATGACCAAAGCTATGTTTGTCAACTCCCAACAACTTTTAATCATCATACTCTTCCTATGTGAAGTCATTACTCTCGATAAGATCAATATGATCTCTTTGTTTCTTTTTATTCTCTTTCTTTTATTCACTCAAGATCATGGCAAAATAATCAAGCCCTTGACTCAACACTAATCTTTATTTTATAGCTCACAGACTCGATTACATAGGGAGATCATAAAGCAAAAACTCAAAACTAGATCATGCCATAAACTTTATTCTACTAGATCAAGATACTACTAATAGGATCGAGCTAAGAAAAAATGTAAAGATAGGAGTGTGTTGGTGATACGATATCGGGGCACCTCCCCCAAGCTTGGCAGTTGCCAAGGGGAGTGTCCATACCCATGTGATTATGTCTCCTTCTTTGTTGATGGTGAATAAGGTGGAGGTGTTGTTGATGATGCGGGCTTGTCGTCCATCTTCCAAGGCATAGGCTCACCATCATAGAAGGATGATCGAGTCTCCGGGATCCTCAAATCTGCAGCCAAACTCATCCTTTTGAATCTATATTCATACTCACAGTTTTGGTTTTGCAGGTCATAGATTTGAGCTTGAAGGTGTTCAATCTTATCATGAAGCTTGAAGATGGCCTCCCCGATGTTGTCAGCATCCAGCTTGTGTTTGTTGGTGAACTCCGCAATCATCATGTGGTTGGAGTTGAGTCCATGTTCCACCATCCCCTGGCACTTGAAAACTTGTTGCTCCATTGCTTCGAGCCTCGCTTCCATGCTTCCGGTCCCCTTCGGTCCCTCAGCATCGTGGATGTGCAGCAACCATCACACATCTCAATGGTTTGAGGGTGTCGCAGCACCTCCGCGAGGTAAGGGTTGATGACCTTCTCGAAGAACTTGTCCTTGGAGGCACTTGGGGACGTCATTGATACTCTAGATCTGTCAGAAAAACAGCTCGAAACAAGAACAGAGGATATTTGCGTGATACAGGAGTCAAAACCTTCGGGAGGTTATATAATAAATTTTTACCGACCAAAATACATATCGTGCAAGAAAACGGAGTCCGTAAGGCACACGAGGTGCCCACGAGGTAGGGGGCGCTCCCAGGGGGTAGGGCGCGCCCTCCACCCTCGTGGGGCCTGTCCTTCCCGGACTGCTACTTATTTTTCTATTTTTCTAAATATTCCAAAACGGAGAAATATTGCCTTAAAAACTGTTTTGGAGTCGGTTTACTTACCGTACCACATACCTATTCCTTTTCGGAGTCTGAAACGTTCTGGAAAGTGTCTCTTATGTATTCCTCCGGGGTTACAGTTTCAATAACATTGGTTTCAAAATTTATGGGATTACCTGAGATATAATGTTTGATTCTTTGACCGTTCACCACCTTCGGATTTGTACCTTCAAAGTTGTTGATCTTTATGGCACCAGAACGATAGACCTCCTCAATAACGTAGGGGCCTTCCTATTTAGAGAGAAGTTTTCCTGCAAAAAATCTTAAACGAGAGTTGTATAGCAATACATAATCACCTACATTAAACTCACGCTTTTGTATCCTTTTATCATGTCATCTTTTAACTTTTTCTTTAAACAACTTGGCATTTTCATAAGCTTGGGTTCTCCATTCATCAGGTGAGCTAATATCAAATAACCTCTTTTCACAGGCAAGTTTGAAATCATAATTGAGCTCTTTGATAACCCAATATGCCTTATGTTCTAGTTCGAGAGGTAAATGACATGCTTTTGCATAAACCATTTTATACGGAGACATACCCATAGGATTTTTATATGCAGTTCTATAAGCCCATAATGCATCATCAAGTTTCTTGGACCAATTCTTTCTAGACCTATTGACAGTCTTTTGAAAAATTAATTTGAGTTCTCTATTACTCAATTCTACTTGACCACTAGACTGTGGGTGATAAGGGGATGCAATTCAATGATTAACATCATACTAGCAAGCATTTTACGGAAAGCACCATGAATAAAGTGTGAACCACCATCAGTCATTAAATATCTAGGGACTCAAAACCTCGGAAAAATAACTTCTTTAAGCATTTTAATAGAAGCGTTATGATCAGCACTACTAGTTGGAATAGCTTCTACCCACTTAGTAACGTAATCAACAACAACTAAAATATGTGTATATCCATTAGAGGCAGGAAAAGGTCCCATATAATCAAAGCCCCAAACATCAAATGGTTCAATAACAAGTGAATAATTCATAGGCATTTCTTGACGCCTACTAATATTACCAATTCTTTGGCATTCATCACAAGATAAGACAAACTTACGGGCATCCTTGAAGAGAGTAGGCCAATAAAAACCGGATTGCAATACCTTATGTGCAGTTCTATCTCCAGCGTGGTGTCCTCCATAAGCTTCAGAGTGACACTTGCGTAGGATCTGTTCCTGTTCATGCTCAGGTACACAACGTCTAATAACACCATCTACTCCTTCTTTATAAAGATGTGGGTCATCCCAAAAGTAATGTCTCAGATCATAGAAAAACTTTTTCTTTTGTTGGTATGTGAAACTAGGTGGTATGAATTTAGCAACGATATAACTAGCATAATCGGCATACCAAGGAGTACTACGAGAAGTACTTATGACATTTAATTTCTCATCGGGAAAGCTATCATCAATAGCTAGTGGGTCATGAAGAACATTTTCTAACCTAGACAAGTTGTCTGCAATAGGGTTCTCAGCTCCCTTTCTACCAACAATATGCAAATCAAATTCTTGTAGCAAGAGAACCCATCTAATAAGTCTAGGTTTAGCATCTTCCTTTTCCATAAGATATTTAATAGAAGCATAATTCGTGTGAATAGTTACTTTAGAATCAACAATATAAGGTCTAAACTTATCACAAGCAAATACAACTGCCAAGAGTTCCTTTTCAGTAGTAGCATAATTTCTTTGAGCATTTCTAAAGTCTTACTAGCATAATGGATAACATTTAATTTGTTATCAACTCTTTGCCCTAGAACAGCACCTCTGACATAATCACTAGCATCACACATAATTTCAAAGGTAAATTCCAATCAGGTGGCTGAACAATAGGTGCAGAGATCAATGCTTTCTTAAGTATTTCAAATGCTTCTACACAATCATCATCAAAGACAAATGGTATATCTTTTTACAATAAATTAGTTAGAGGCCGAGAATTTTTTGAGAAGTCCTTATTGAGCCTCCTATAAAATCCGGCGTGATCAAGGAAACTTCTTATACCTTTGATATCCTTGGGACATGGCATCTTGTCAATAGCATCAACCTTAGCCTTATCAACTTCAATACCTCTTTCAGAAACTTTATGCTCCAAGACAATACCATCATTAACCATAAAGTGGCACTTTTCCCAATTCAAGACAAGATTAGTTTCTTCACATCTCTGCAAAACTCGATCAAGGTTGCTCAAGCAATCGTCAAAAGAGGATCCATAGATGGAGAAATCGTCCATGAAAACCTCACAAATCTTTTCACAAAAGTCAGAGAATATAGCCATCATGCATCTTTGAAAGGTAGCAGGTGCATTACATAAACCAAAAGGCATACGTCTATAAGCAAAAGTACCAAAAGGGCAAGTAAAAGTGGTCTTTGATTGATCTTTAGTTGACACAGGTATTTGAGAGAAACCAGAATAACCATCTAGAAAGCAATAGTGTGTATGTTTGCATAATCTTTCTAGCATTTGATCGATAAAAGGTAAGGGGTAATGATCCTTTTTAGTAGCCTTATTTAATTTACGGAAATCAATTACCATCCTATAACCTGTAATAATTCTTTGTGGAATCAATTCATCTTTATCATTAGGAACAACAGTAATACGTCCCTTCTTAGGGACACAATGGACAGGACTTACCCACTGACTATCAGCAACGGGATAAATTATACCTGCCTCCAGAAGCTTTAGTATTTCTTTTCTTACCACTTCTTTCATCTTGGGATTAAGCCTTCGTTGATGATCACGAACTGGTTTGGCATCTTCTTCCAAATTTATTTTATGTTGACATAGAGTGGGACTAATGCCCTTAAGATCATCAAGAGTATATCCAATAGCAGCACGGTTTTTCTTCAGAGTTTTCAATAATCTCTCTTCTTCATGTTCTGAAAGGTTAGCACTAATAATAACATGATATATCTTCTTTTCATCAAGTTAAGCATATTTCAGATTATCAGGCAACGGTTTAAGCTCAAACACGGGATCACCCTTGGGTGGAGGAGGATCCCCTAGGATTTCAACAGGCAAATTGGGTTTCAGAATGGGTTCCTGTTTAAAGAATACTTCATCTGTTTCCCTTCTTTCATTCATAAACATATCATTTTCATGGTCTAGCAAATATTGTTCTAAAGGATCACTAGGAGGTACGACAATAGAAGCAAGACCTATAATTTCATCCTTACTAGGCAATTCTTCTTCACGGTGTTGTCTACTAAATTTAGAGAAATTAACTCATGAGACATATCACCCAAACCAATAGTAACAACATTCTTTTCGCAGTCTATCCTATCATTAACAGTGTTCAAGAAGGGTCTACCAAATATAATGGGACAAAAGCTATCTTGTGGGGAACCAAGAACAAGAAAATCAGTAGGATATTTAGTTTTCCTACACAAGACTTTAACATCTCTAACAATTCCCATTGGTGAAATAGTATTTATTAGCAAGCTTAATTGTGACATCAATATCTTCTAACTCAGCAGGTGCAATTTCATGCTTAATTTCTTCGTATAAGGCAATAGGTATAACACTAGCACTAGCACCCATATCGCATAAGCCATGATAACAATGATCTCCTATTTTAACAGAAATAACAGGCATGCCTACCATAGGTCTATGTTTATCTTTAGCACAAGGTTTAGCAATTCTAGCAGTTTCACCGCAGAAATGAATAACATGCCCATCAATATTATCAGACAAGAGATCTTTAACAATAGCAATATTAGGTTCAACTTTAATTTGCTTAGGAGGTGCATAAGTTCTAATATTGCTTTTACGGACCACAGTTGAAGCTTTAGCATGATCCTTTATTCTAACAGGGAAGGGTGGTTTCTCAACATAAGAAGTAAGAACAATAGGATCATTATAAGTGACAGTCTTTTCTTCAACTTTAGTAGGTGCAACTACTTTTACTTCTATGGGAGGATGATATTTAAACCACTTCTCCTTGGGGAGGTCAACATAAGTAGCAAAAGATTCACAGAAAGAAGCTACTATCTCAGAGTCAAGTCCATATTTAGTGCTAAATTTACAGAAAACATCAGTATCCATAAAAGATTTAACACAATCAAACTTAGGTGTCATACCTGACTCCTTACCTTCATCGAGATCCCAATCTTCAGAGTTGCGTTTAATTCTATCCAATAAATTCCATTTGAATTCAATAGTCTTCATCATAAAAGAGCCAACACAAGAAGTATCGAGCATGGATTGATTATTATGAGAAAGCCGAGCATAAAAATTCTGAAGAATTATTTCTCTTGAGAGCTCATGATTGGGGAATGAATATAATATTGATTTAAGCCTCCCCCAAGCTTGAGCGATGCTTTCTCCTTCGCGAGGCCAAAAATTATATATATATTGCGATCACGATGAACAAGATGCATAGGATAATACTTCTGATGAAATTCCAATTTCATTCGTTCCATGATCCCATATCATCACATAGCCTATACCATGTCGATGCGTCTCCCTTCAAAGATAAAGGGAAGACCTTCTTCTTAACATCATCATCGGGTATACCCGCAAGATTAAATAATCCACAAACTTCATCCACATAGAGTAGATGTTCATCAGGATGCTTTGTGCCATCTCCTGTAAAAGGATTATCTAGTAGTTTTTCTAACATACCAGAAGGAACTTCAAAAGGAACATTTTCATTTTCAGTGGGTTCAATAGGTTGAGGAGCAACTCTTTGCTCTACTGTTCGGGGTGAAGATACCCCGTACAAGCCCCTCAGAGGATTACTTTCCATAGTAACAAGTGACAGTAAATTTCAGTACACTATATAAATTTTCCCTTACCAAATTCCACCTACCAAAGGCGCTTCACTCCCCGGAAATGGCGCTAGAAAAGAGTCTTGATGACCCACAATAGGGGATCTATCGTAGTCCTTTCGATAAGTAAGAGTGTCGAACCCAACGATGAGCAGAAGGAAATGATAAGCGGTTTTCAGCAAGGTATTCTCTGCAAGTACTGAAATAAGTGGTAACAGATAGTTTTGTGATAGGATAAATTGTAACGAGCAACAAGTAACAAAAGTAAATAAAGTGCAGCAAGGTGGCCCAATCCTTTTGTAGCAAAGGACAAGCCTGGACAAACTCTTATATAAGGAAAAGCGCTCCCGAGGACACATGGGAATATCGTCAAGCTAGTTTTCATCATGTTCATATGATTCGCGTTCGGTACTTTGAAAATTTGATATGTGGGTGGACCGGTGCTTGGGTGCTGTTCTTACTTGAACAAGCATCCCACTTATGATTAACCTCTATTGCATGCGTCCACAACTACAACAAAAGTATTAAGGTAAACCTAACCATAGCACGAAACATATGGATCCAAATCAGCCCCTTACGAAGCAATGCATAAACTAGGGTTTAAGCTTCTGTCACTCTAGCAACCCATCATCTACTTATTACTTCCCAATGCCTTCCTCTAGGCCCAAATAATGGTGAAGTGTTATGTAGTCGATGTTCACATAACACCACTAGAGGCTAGACAACATACATCTCATCAAAATATCGAACGAATACCAAATTCACATGACTACTAATAGCAAGACTTCTCCCATGTCCTCAGAACAGCTCTGCCGGAGCCCTAGATTGGTTCCGCCAAGGTTCCGCCTCGTGGCGGCGGAGTTTCGTCCCGAAAGGTTGCTTATGATTTTTTCCTCGACGAAAGACCTCATATAGCAGAAGATGGCCATCGGAGAGCCAACAGGGGGCCCACGAGGTAGAGGGGCGCATACAGGGGTAGAGGCGCCCCACCCTCGTGGCCAGGTAGGTCCCCCTCTGGTGAACTTCTTCCGCTCAATATTTTTTATTATTTCCAAAAATGACTTTCATGGAGTTTCAAGACTTTTGGAGTTGTGCAGTATAGGTCTACAATATTTGCTCCTTTTCCAGCCTAGAATTCCAGCAGACGGCATTCTCCCTCCTTATGTAAACCTTGTAAAATAATAGAGAATAGGCATAAGTATTGTGACATAACGTGTAATAACAGCCCATAATACAACAAATATCGATATAAAAGCATAATGCAAAATGGACGTATCAACTCCCCCAAGCTTAGACGTCGCTTGTCCTCAAGCGGAAGCCGATAACGATAAATATGTCCCCACGTTTAGAGGTAGAGGTGTCGATAAAAATAAAATAAGGACATGAAGGCATCATGATTATTTTCATAACATTAACATATATAGATATTGTCCTATGATTTCTTACGCTCAAGTAATAATCTATTCACAATGCAAAAGTATGAATCATAAACTTTATTGAGAACCAACAAACTATAATCTCAGTCATTGAAGCAATTGCAATTTATCATAACATCAGACAGAGTCTATGTCAGAGATTTATAGCAAGTCCACATACTCAACTATCATTTAGTCTTTCATAATTGCTAACACTCACGCGATACTTGTGGTTACGGAGTTTTAATCGGACATAGAGAAAGATAGGGGCTTATAGTTTCACCTCCCAACCTTTTACCTCAAGGGTAATGTCAACAATAATAACTCATGCTCCCCTACATCCAATTAGATATATCTATCAGGATCTTTCCAACACCCTGTGCTTGACAAAAGATAAAATGTAAAAAGGAAAGGTGAAGATCACCAAGACTCTTGTATAAGGTAGGAGAAAATAGTAACAGATAGGCCCTTCGCAGAGGGAAGGAGAGGTTGCCATGCGCTTTTATGGTTGGATGCACAAAATCTTAATGCGAAAGAACGTCACTTCATATTGCCACTTGTGATATGAACCTTTATTATGCAGTCCGTCGCTTTTATTTCTTCCACATCACAAGATCGTATAAAGCTTATTTCCCGATGAGAGGAGCGTTGGTGATGACGATGGCAATGATTTCCCCCTCCCAGAGGGAAGTGTCCCCGGCCGAACAGCTCTGCCGGAGCCCTAGATTGGTTCCGCCTCATGGCGGAGTTTCGTCCCGAAAGGTTGCTTATGATTTTTTCCTCGACGAAAGACCTCATATAGCAGAAGATGGCCATCGGAGAGCCAACAGAGGGCCCACGAGGTAGGGGGCGCGCCCTAGGGGGTAGGGCGCGCCCCCCACCCTCATGGCCAGGTGGGTCCCCCTCTGGTGAACTTCTTCCGCTCAATATTTTTTATTATTTCCAAAAATGACTTTCGTGGAGTTTCAGGACTTTTGGAGTTGTGCAGAATAGGTCTCTAATATTTGCTCATTTTCCAGCCCAGAATTCCAGCTGTCGACATTCTCCCTCCTTATGTAAACCTTGTAAAATAAGAGAGAATAGGCATAAGTATTGTGACATAACGTGTAATAACAGCCCATAATACAATAAATATCGATGTAAAAGCATGATGCAAAATGGACGTATCACTCGCCAATCCGGTCGATGAAGACGTGGATTCTGCCGAAGGGGATCCGGTACCCGTACTCAATTGAGCTGGCGTCGGGGCCCCAGCCGGCGTCGTCGATGTAGAGCTTGCCACGACGACTCTTGGTCATCCGGCCCACAGCGTATCCCTTGAGCCCTTTGAGGGAGTCCTGGATTAGGTGGTATCCGGACAACCGGACTGTGTACAACGTCCGAACTATTGAAGCGTGTAGATACAAGACTCAAGACTTCGGCCCGTGTCCGGATCGGACTTTCCTTGGCGTGGAAGGCAAGCTTGGCGATCCGGATATTATATTTCCTTCCTTGTAACCGACTCCATGTAAACCCTAGCCCTCTCCGGTGCCTATATAAACCGGAGAGGTTGGTCCTTAGAAGGCCGATCACAATTACATTCATACCATCATAGGCTAGCTCTTAGGGTTTAGCCTCTACGATCTCGTGGTAGATCTACTCTTGTACTACCCATATCATCAATATTAATCAAGCGGGAAGTAGGGTTTACCTCCATCGAGAGGGCCGAACACAGGTAAACATCTGTGTCACTTGCTTCTCGTTACCATCAGCCTTGATGCACGATCGGGACCCCCTACCCGAGATCCGCCGGTTTTGACACCGACATTGGTGCTTTCATTGAAAGTTCCTCTGTGTCGTTGCTATTAGGCTCGATGGCTCCTTCAACCATAATCAATAACACGATACTGGACAGTCACGACGAGCATGGCTTAGACCTACTATCGGACAAAGCTCGGGGTATCGCCCCCGCATTAGCCTCGGACCTAAATCTGGGGCAGGCCGCGTTGCCTGAGGACGGAGGTCTGGACCCCGCCCCACAGGTCGGGCACTCATCGGCGTTGGAGCCAAACACGTGCCTTACCTCTTTGGTGGCCTATGACTCCGGACCCCCGGATTCGTATCCGGATGTTGAGTCCGGTCCGCGCACTCCCGAACCAGTCAAGCCAGATTGGGCTCCGGTAATGGAATTCACCGCCGCGGACATTTTTCGGCACTCACCCTTTGGCGACATGCTGAACTCGTTGAAAACTCTCTCTTTGACATAAATTTTTGGGCCAAACAACGTCCGGTTCGAGTGGGAAGCAGACGACGAAGAAATTCGTTGCCCACCCACCACCCACTTCATAGCCACGGTCGATGATTTAACCGATGTGCCTGACTTCGACTCCGAAGACATCGACGGTATGGACGACGATGAAGGAGAGGATCACGAGAATCTATGGGCGCGGACTTCCCCTCGTCACACGACGTATACATGGTGGATACGCCCAAAGAGAACAAAGGCGACAGTCCGGATGATAAAACCCCCGGACAAAAGCCAAAGCGACGACGCAGACGCCGTTCTAAGTCCAGCAACAATAAAAATAGTGACAAGAGCACCAGAAGGATCGATAATACAATCAACCCCAAAGGCAACAACGACCATACGGACCCAGCGATGGAGCAGGACGAACCAGGTCACCCTGAACACAGTTCGGAGTAGACGCCCGAGGACAATGATCCTGACGGACGAGGTCATCAAGACGAACCAGCGCAGGAAAATGGTCTGGATAACGATTCAACCCCGGAAAAACACGTGGAACGAGATAACCTCCACAGAAAGCTTACGGCCACCGCAAGAAGCCTAAAGAAGCAGAAGCAACGGCTCAAGGCCGCATTGCAAACGCTCAACCATAGATGGAATAAAGTGCTGAACCTTCGAAGAAAGATCGGCGATGATCGCCATACAAAAGCTATCAAACGCAAGCTACTGCCAGAATTCGACGACGAAGCTGTACCACTTCATAACCACAACAAAGCGGCTACCGATCCACATGAACACCTGAATAAGAAAGCTGGCGCGGCCAGGTCCATTATGGATCCAAAGGACGCACCCCGGCGAAGGACTACGGTCGCCAAAACGATTACGCCAATCGAATACCAGTCCGGAATAAAGACCGGACACAACTACATCTGACGACATGCCACAACACGTCCAGATACAGAGGGGCTGCTCACCCCCTGTGCTTTACCGATGAAGTACTGGACCACGAATTCCCACAGGGCTTTAAACCTGTGAACATAGAGGCATCGATGGAGCAGCAGACCGAAGTGCGGATCGAGGACTTTATCCTACACATACATATGGCTCGTGGGGATGACCTTCACGCCATCAAATACCTCCCCCTCAAGCTGAAAAGCCTCCCCGAAAATTCAATTGGGAGCTGGGAGGAACTCAAGGACGCTTTCAGGGCCAACTTTCAAGGGATCTATGTTTGGCCTCCGGATGCTGACGACCTAAGTCACATAGTCCAACAACCCGGAGAATCCGCTCGCAAGTTTTGGAACAGATTCCTCACTAAGAAGAATAAAATTGTTGATTGTCCGGATGCCGAAGCCTTAGCAGCATTCAAACACAGCATCCGTGACGAGTGGCTAGCCAGACACCTCGGCCAATAAAAGCCAAGGACAATGGCATCCCTAACAAGCCTTATGACCCTCTTTTGTGTGGGAGAAGATAGCTGGCTAGCTCGTAAAGGCACCAGCGACCACAGCACATCCGAAATAAGGGATGGCAACGGGAAGCCACGGCGTCATAAAAACAAACGCCAAAACAAGGAAGAGAGCTCAGATAACACAACGGTTAATGACGGATTCAGGGGCTCTCGACCTAATCAGCAAAATAAGCCATCTAAAGGCAGCAAAGAGGGACCGTCCGATCTGAATAGAGTCCTAGACAGACTATGCAAAATTCATGGCACCCCTGACAAACCTGCAAACCACACGCACAGAGAGTGCTGGGTCTTCAAGCAGGCGGCAAATTAAACGCCGAACACAAGGAGAGGGAAACACCAAGTGAAGGCGAGGATGAACCTCGCCACCGAACACCGAAGGACGAAAAATTCCCGCCAGAGGTTAAAACAGTGAACATGATCCACGCGACTCACACATCCATGAGGAGACACGAACGCTCGCATAGAGACGCGCTTGATATAGAGCCCGTCGTACTCACGCCTAACCGCTGGATGCTTTATCCGATCACTTTCGATAACTTGGATGACCGAACTAGTATTCGGCGCGGAGGATCAAAGGCCTTGGTGCTTGACCAATAATCGACGGATACCGTCTCAACCGCGTCCTTATGGACGGCGGCAACAGTCTCAATTTAATATGTGAGAACACTGTCCGCAGGATGGGGATAGACCCATCCAGAAGTAACCAAAGCAACACCACCTTTGAAGGGGTGATACCAGGCGTTGAAGCCCGTAGCAAAGGCTCCGTCACACTGGAGGTAACATTTGGCTCTCCAGGCAACTCCAGAAGCGAAGAACTACTCTTCACCATCGCACCCTTCCAAAGCGACTATCACGTAGTGCTCGGAAGAACGGCCTTCACTCGCTTCAACGCATTGCCGCACTATGGATACCTTACACTTAAGATGCCCGGTCCACGTGGCGTCATCACCGTTAGCGGACTAACAGAGCGCTCGTCACGCGCAGAGGAACACGCGACGGCCCTCGTGGCCGGACTATAAGCGGCCTCCAACATAAGAAAACATGACTGGTCCTTAAAGACCACATACTCGGCTAGACGAGTCCGGCCGCCCGAATAAAATTGAACTAGGGCACCGTATATGTAATCCCATAGCGGACACCAGGGGCTATCAATACTTAACGCAGTCCCACAGTTGGCTCAACCTTATGGGAAGGCCAACATGTTACACTTTTATGATCCATCGCATACTTATGTTGTGCTCTTCTACGAGTTTTCCTCTTTCCACAGACAACGTTCGCGCGATACCCTTCCAGGATACGGCACAACGGAGACAAAGGCGCAGACGTGCAGCAGGGCCCCGATCAACAGGTTTCTTTTTAGATTAAGCCCCTGTGTAAACCTTTTTTATTGCCTCTAGTTGTTCAACAATCCCATGGGTCTCATACCCACAGAGGATACTACCGTTTTTGGCATCTCGCCACGACAAGTTAACGCACGTACCTGGAAAAACAGGGTTTATAACGAATGGGCATTCTTGAGCCCATCGAGTATTATAAAGTCCGAATACCCTCGGGAGTGTTCGGCGTCATGAGTTTGGCCTTATATGCAGCAGCTCTGAATCATGTCTTTGGTCAAACGTTGGGTTTGCCCGGCTCCTGGGTTTGCCGCCTTACGTTCCATTACTATCGGCTAAGGTGGCCAAAGGAGAACTACTGCGATTGTGCCCTGGTTATTCCGGACGAGCACCTCAGTAGAGAAAGCCGAAAACTGACTGTCATAATGCAGCGAGAGACTATTCAACCACTCGAAGACTTATCGAAATCTTTAGGATTCCTCCGCATTAACGAAGGACCGTTGCCCGGTCATGTACACACGCGCCCGTATTCGGATGCCCGCGAAACGTACCAGGGGCTACATAGTAGCCCCAACATTAATTCCCATGGCTAAGCGAAAGTGTTGCAGCTATATAGTCCGGTTGCCTAGTTCGACGTGCGATCACCTCCTTCATGGACCAAGACGTTGGATCAAGTGTGGTTATGCATATTTATTGCGAACACCCCTGCATTGTTTGCGTGGGGGCTCAAGCTGACGACTGCTATCTTTCGGATTACACATACATACATACATATATATATATATATATATATATATATATATATATATATATATATATATATATATATATATATAAACAACCACAGAGGGACACACCAACACTTTCGGGCAAAAAGTATAAATATAGCCTTATAACCAAAATAACATTGTTTTTATAATAATTCGATTTATGACTCGAATAATACATTCTTCGAGCACTGCGCCTCTATGAGGCGGGCACCTTCTGTGACCTGCGCCAAGTAGTGCTCGGCCGGATATTGGCCCCCCGCCGGATCTTGGGTCGCTATAATATTGGCCTCCATAGCTGTCCAATAGGCTTTAACGCAGGCAAGAGCCATCCGTGCACCCTCTATGGACGCCGACCTCCTCATGGCATTGATCCGAGGCACGGCCCCAAGAAATTGCTGCACCAATCCAAAGTAACTGTCCGGCTTAAGCCCTTCAGGCCAAAGACGGTCTATCACAGACCACATTGCAAGACCGGACAACCTGTGAAGCTCCGCCACAGCAGCCATCTTTTTATTTAATGGCAGCGGGCGAGTGGGAGCATTGAATTGCGACCAGAAAAGCTTCTCCACTTCCCTATCACCCTGACCCTCGAAGAACTTGACAACGTCAGCCGTACTCTTCGCCAAATCCGCATACGCGTCCGCAGGACTCCAGCGCCCATCGAGGGGAGCATATTTCGGACTGAAAAACTTCGTCCGCAGCAAGTTGGAATCTCCAGTCACGATTTTACCGGCCTGTTGAAGCTCCTCCCACGCACACCTGAGCTCGGTCCGTATTTCCTTGCTGGCATTGCGTGCCTTGTCTAGCTCGGCCAAGCTATCCTTATGCTCCCTTTCAAGGAGCTCATACCGGTCAGCAGCATTTTCAACTCAATAGCCATTTCGGCCATCTTTTCTTCGCTTCGGCGATGAGCTCCTTGTTCAGCTCTCAGTTCCTCGGTCGCCTTTAGGGCAGCCGCATTGCTAACCCGAGCTTGTTCCTTGGCTTGACCAAGTTCTGCCTTAGGGCCTCCACGACAGCAGCACCATCTGCAGTCCAAACATCTTACATTAATATCATGCCGCCTCCATATTTTCCTATACAAAGGAAGGCAGAGCACATACCTTGTGACTTGTCCAGCCGCTCGTTCACTAGCGTGATATCGGCATCAATCGATCGAATCTGCCTAGTCAGTTCGGAAACTTCCACGGACTGGTCGGCAATCGGACTCATAGGTACCTGCACACATTTATAGCGCAATCATTGATTTATGATCCCTCGTTTGCCCCTAGGTCGGGCAACCAGTGTCTCAGGGGCTACTGTCTATATGGAGCACACCTAACGCGTGCCTCACAGCCAAAAACATTGTATTCTTCACTACATACCTCAAAGCCTCTGAGCAGACTTGCAAATGCTTCATTCAAACCGCTTGTAGCGGATGAAATCTTCTGGAGCACCGTGCTCATTAATGAGCGGTGCTCCTCCGAGAGCGCAGCCCGCTCCAGTAGGCCCGTTAGTATGTCCGGCCGGACAATGAACTGTGCCAGACCTTTCCCATCACCCCTCGCGGAAGCCAAATGCTCCGAGCTCAGGGTGGCTGATGCGTTGGCCTCCGGCTTCGGTAGATCCGGACTCCTCCGTGACGACACTTCGGTGTCACCCGCTTCGCGAGCCGGAGAGGTAGGTGGGGTCTCTCTCTCCATCATCTCCGGAGGAAGGTCCCCGAGACGAACTCTATTGAGAGGGCTGCTAGCTGAACTGCTAAAGGCTAATCCTGGTTATTGATCTAGCAGGACGCAGTACCTTCGAATTAAAAATCAACTTACAGCTCGGTGGAGGGCTGGCCCGTTGGTGGGCACAATGCGGTGAGGGTGCCCGCTGGGGCAGAGCCCCCTAGTGTTATCTTTTTCCCGGGTCTGGGCATCTCCGTCTCCGAGTCTTCGGAAGCGGCCCTCTTCTTCCCGTGCGGGGAGGAGGCCTTAGCCTCCCCTTCCCGACTATCCTCCTTAGGGGAGGTGACAATTCCCCCGGTCCGGATGCGTAGCGTGTGGGGTTCGGATTCTCCGTCCTTCCCCTTGTCTTTCCCCGGGGGCATCCTGTTGAGTACTCGGTCAAGCATCTTGGCCATGGTAGGGGCGGGCGAGCCCTCGGGAAGTGGTGCCGGACACCTAATTCTCTCCGCCTTGTTGAGCCATTCCTGGACGCGGATGATTTTCAGAATAAACAATCATAACAAATACAAAACACAGTGTGCGGTATCAAGTTTACTTACTTGGTTATCTAGGCGATTGCAGCTTAGGCCCGCATCCTCGATGGTGTCCGGACACTTTACTTTCCGTCCGAAGAATAATTTGCACATCTCTTCGAGCTTCGGGCCGAAGAAGTGCTTGACGGTCCGCGGACCCTCCGGATTGAACTCCCACATCCGGAGAGGCCGGCGTTGGCATGGCAACATCCGCCGGATCAACATCACTCGCATTATGCTGACAAGGTTAATGTCCCTTGCAAGAAGCTCCCGGATGCGATTCTACAGCATTGGTATATCACCAGCGGGTCCCCAATTCCGCCCTACGTCTGTCCAAGATGCCAGCTGTGACAGAGGGCCCGAACGAAACTCGGGGGCAGCCGCCCACTTTGTGCCTCTGGGAGCCGTGACATAAAACCACCTCCGCTGCCATACATCGGATACTTCTGGGAAAGAACCCTCTGGCCACGGGGCATCACCGTTCCTGCTTATTACGGCACCCCTGCACTCCACATGTCTCCCCTCGATCATCTTCGGCGTTACCTTGAAGGTCATGAGCCATAAGCCGAAGTGTGGGGCGGCATGGAGAAAAGCCTCGCACACGATAATAAACGACAAGATGTGGAGGATAGCGTTGGGAGCCAGATCGTGAAAATCCAACCCATAATAGAACAGGAGCCCGCTCACGAAGGGATCAAGGGTGAAACCCAGACCGCGGAGGAAGTGTGGGACGAAAACGACGCACTCATTGGGCGCTGGCGTAGGGATGACCTGCCCTGGAGCAGGAGCCTGTGCCGGATATCTGCGGTCAAGTATCCGACCTCCCTAAGCTTGACAATGTCCTTCTCTTCGATCGAGGAGGCCACCCACCGGCCCTGAGGGTCAGGTCCGGACATATTGGAGGATTCCGGAGGGGTGGAGCTTAGGTTTTGGGTGTTAGAACTCGAGGTGCGAGAAGGCGCGATGAAGGTGAAAAAGGAGGCGTAGGTCTCGACCCCTTTATAAAGAGGGTGAATATCAAGAGTCCCTGGTATGACCGTTTGAGGCTTATCTAAAAAACTCACGGGTTATACCAACAGTCGTCGTGGGGTCACGCGTGCTCGTATTGATGGAAAATCCCGCAATAAGAGGAACACGATCTCTGCCTCGGCGGGACGTGCCAATAAAACCGCCTCGCAACACGAGTCGTGGTGGGGCAGGAAACGTCGGTTCGCGTTGGACCAAGCCCCGATGCAGGGGCATGACGCACGAAGATTTCTAGCAAATCAGATCTATACCATACGAAGATCATCTTGCAGATCCGGACACGATCTACATGTTCGATGACCATTTTGGAGTATTCGGAGGAGGAACCCGCCCTGCAATGCTGAAGACAAGACTGCATGCCGGACTCATCGTCATTGAAGCCTGGTTCAGGGCCTATTGAGGGAGTCCTGGATTAGGGGGTATCCGGACAGCCGGACTATGTACAACGTCCGGACTATTGAAGCGTGAAGATACAAGACTCAAGACTTCGGCCCGTGTCAGGATGGGACTTTCCTTGGCATGGAAGGCAAGCTTGGCGATCCGGATATTATATTTCCTTCCTTGTAACCGACTCCATGTAAACCCTAGCCCTCTCCGGTGCCTATATAAACCGGAGAGGTTGGTCCTTAGAAGGCCGATCACAATTACATTCATACCATCATAGGCTAGCTCTTAGGGTTTAGCCTCTACGATCTCGTGGTAGATCTACTCTTGTACTACCCATATCATCAATATTAATCAAGCAGGAAGTAGGGTTTTACCTCCATCGAGAGGGCCCAAACCTGGGTAAACATCTGTGTCCCTTGCTTCCTGTTACCATCAGCCTTGACGCACAGATCGGGACCCCCTACCCGAGATCCGCCGGTTTTGACACCGACACCCTTCGAAGCTGCCCTTCAAGAACTCAAATCCATCATGCGCTGGCCCCTCGGTGGGCGCCAACTGTCGTGGAATTTTCACGGCAGGTGTCCTCGTGAAAGGACTTAGTCATGGAGCCATCACAACTAGGAAGCTTAAAGGGGTTAAAGCGGGACAAAGGACACGAGGGTTATACTGGTTCGGCCCCTTACGATGAAGGTAAAAGCCTAATCCGGTTGAGGTGGAATTGCTAGGGTTTCGATGACCAAGGAGCGAATCCGCTATGCCTGGCTCTATATTTGTGTTACTTGCCCTAAGCCGCTGGTGGGTCGTCCCCTTATATACACGGGTTGACGCCCCGCGGCCTACAGAGTCCCGGCCGGCTCATAAACAGTGTCCGGCTCGGTGACTAGTTAATCTTGCCTTACAATGCAAGTCATGCTATTATGGCGGTTTATCACTACGGGCCTTAAGTTGCCTTTGGGCTTGGGGCCCTTGACTGAACCACCATCTTCAAGCTTGATATTGGGCTTCATATGATGAATCGCTATAGCGTAACCCGACCCCTCCTGGGTGGGTTACACTAGTAGTTATATCCCCAACAAAGGCGGTCTTGTAATCAATTACCATGGAATGGATTTGTGAATCTTGATGATCTCGACGTTTGTCTCAAAGATGAGAATGAGGTCATAGGAGACTTGCATCGGAATAGGTGTTCGAAGAGTGGTTGCTTGAGTGTCTCCGTCTTCAAGGGGACGAAGATGAGGAAGACTTGCGGATGATCATGATCACACGAATCTCATCCATTTGAGTGGCCAACTTGGCATCAAGGTAGTAACGATTTCGTGCTTCGCATTGTTGCAAGTCGATGGCAAATTGGTCGATGCATTCACTCAAACTTAATTTGCTTGATGCATAGCTTTTTGTAACGTAATGTTGAGTTTTGGTGACGAAGTTGTCAGCGCATTCATTGTCATCGAAGAATGGGTTTGATGTGATTGGCCTATCCATCACAAGACTCAAGCAAAAATGAGTGGGAAAATGAGAAGAATAGTACCAAGTTACCTTTCCCGAAGTTCAAGATGGATCCAATGACCACTCAATATGGAAATGTGGAAGTAGTAGAATTGGTACCAGTTCTTGTCAATCTCACACCTACACAAGTAATGCTTTTTGAAGAGCTTGGTTAGGATGAGTGGCACAAAATTTAAGCAAGTGTAGTCAAGATATTTATAATGTTGAATAAGATTCACAAATTGCAAGTAAGGAAAATAGATCAATAACTATGGTGGCACAAGGAACACGCACATGGATAGATAAGTGTGGTTGGTTAACCAAGGAATGAGCAAAAAATGTGTTTCCATGGAAAAAGCTCGTGTTGCACAACACAAGCGAGAGGCTAGCACTATTGCTTAAATGGTCTAGATACGTACTTTTGCACCAACTTATAAGAGAAACGTGTCGTGTTTCTATCGCAATTATGATATGTATGTATGATCCAGTATGAAGCTCACACAATGATCCAAGATGATCAATGATATGAAGAGGAAATGTAATGTGGCTCGATGATATTGCTATTACTTAGAAGCTCTTTGTTTTCCTCTCCTTTTGCTTAAAAGTTTTTTCTCTTTTTTTGATGTATGATAGTTTTGCCACTTATGTGAGATACTTGATCCAAAATAGCAATGAGATATGCACGAGAGTAACTTATGACACAAGAGATGGTAACAAGATATGTGCATGCAATTGAAGCTATGTGGAGTATGTATGACTAAGGTGCACAAGTAATGTGGCCCATCAATTCTCAAATGGCTAGTCTCGATGGGCAAGTAACACAAAATGATCGAGGTTAACAATGCAATACAAGGGATTGGGAAATGATGTCGTCAAAGTTACCGTTGCCTATGGCCACACTGTCAAATGGTGAATGAGTCATTGTCGATAGCAAGTTTGCGATGATGATGAGTGGCGCTCATGTCGATGACAAAGCCATTCCTAATTAGCCGACATACCGTAGGAAATGGAAAACTGCAACTCAAAATCTCAAAATGGAAAAAATTAGGTAAGAGGCGGAAGGTGGGGTGTAGTGGGCTAACTGAGTAGTATTGCGGAAGGTTGTGGTGGAGGAAATAAGCTAGGATTTTGGAAGTGTTGGTGGAGGATGAGTTTTTTTTAGTTTCCTTAGTCGATAGTGATACGTCTCCATCGTATCTATAATTTTTGATAGTTCCATGCCAATATTATACAACTTTCATATACTTTTGGCAACTTTTTATACTATTTTTGGGACTAACATATTGATGCAGTGCCCAGTGCCAGTTCCTGTTTGTTGCATGTTTTTTGTTTTGCAGAAAATCCATATCAAACGGAGTCCAAATGGGATAAAAACTGAGGGGGATTTTTTTTGGAATATATTTTGATTTTTGGGAAGACGAATCAACACGAGACGATGCCCGAGGGGGCCACGAGGCAGGGGGCGCGCCCCAGGGGGTGGGCGCGCCCCTGACCCTTGTGGCCACCCCATAAGGCAGTTGGTGCCCTTCTTTCGCCGCAAGAAAGCCTATATCCGGATAAAAAATCGTGTCAAAATTTCAGCCCAATCGGAGTTACGGATCTCCGGGAATATAAGAAACGGTGAAAGGCCAGAATCACGAACGCAGAAACAGAGAGAGACAGAGAGACATATCCAATCTCGGAGGGGCTCTCGCCCCTCCCATGCCATGGAAGCCAAGGACCAGAGGGGAAACCCTTCTCTCATCTAGGGAGAAGGTCAAGGAAGAAGAATAAGAAGGGGGGCTCTCTCCCCCTCTCTTCCGGTAGCGCCGGAACACCGCCGGGGCCATCATCGTCACCGCAATCTACACTAACACCTCCGTCATCTTCACCAAAATCTTCATCACCTTCCCCCATCTATCTACAGCGGTCCACTCTCCCACAACCCGCTGCACCCTCTACTTGAACATGGTGCTTTATGCTTCATATTATTATCCAATGATGTGTTGCCATCCTATGATGTCTGAGTAGATTTTCGGTGTCCTATCGGTAATTGGTGAATTGCTATGATTGGTTTAATTTGCTTGTGGTTATGTTGCTGTCCTTTGGTGCCCATCATATGAGCGCGCGCGTGGATCACACCATAGGGTTAGTTGTATGTTGATAGGACTATGTGTTGCAGGGCAAGAGTGACAGAAGCGTCAACCTAGCATAGAAATTGATGCATACGGGATTGAAGGGTGACCAATATATCTTAATGCTATGGTTTGGTTTTACCTTAATGAACGTTAGTAGTTGCGGATGCTTGCTAATATTTCCAATCATAAGTGCATAGAATTCCAAGTCAGGGACGACATGCTAGCAATGGCCTCTCCCACATAAAACTTGCTATCGACATGCTAGCAATCGCAACTCCTACCACCTCTTTTCCACACTCGCTATACTAACTTTATTGCATCTTTACCTAAATAGCCCCTAGTTTTTATTTACGTACTCTTTATATTCTTGCAAACCTATCCCGTTACACCTACAAAGTACTTCTAGTTTCATACTTGTTCTAGGTAAAGTGAACGTAAAGCGTGCATAGAGTTGTATCGGTGGTTGATAGAACTTGAGGGAATATTTGTTCTACCTTTAGCTCCTCGTTGGGTCCGACACTCTTACTTATCGAATGAGGCTACAATTGATCCCCTATACTTGTGGGTTATCACATAGCCGGATGATCCAGGTGGTTGTATGATGACCCACAAGTATAGGGGATCAATCATAGTCCTTTCGATAAGTAAGAGGGTCGAACCCAACGAGAAGTAGAAAGAAATGATAAGCGGGTTTCAGCAAGGTATTCTCTGCAAGTACTGAAAGTAGCAGTAATAGATAGTTTTGTAGCAAGGTAATTCAGAACAAGTAACAAGTAACAATAGTAACAAAGGTGCAACAAGGTGGCCCAATCCTTTTATAGCAAAGGACAAGCCGGAATGTTCTCCTATAATAAGCAAAGTGTTCGCAAGGACACATGGGATTGTCGTCTAGTCACGTTCATCATGTTTAGTTGATTCGCGTTCGCTACTTTAATAATTTGATATGGGGGTGGACAGGTGCTCGGGTGCTCTTCTTACTTGAACAAGCAACCCACTTATGATTACCCCCTCTCGCAAGCATCCACAACTATGAAAGAAGAATTAAGATATATCTAACCATAGCATGAAACATATGGATCCAAATCATCGCCTTATGGAATAACGCATAAACTAGGATTTAAGCTTCTATCACTAGCAACCCATCAAATACTTATTACTCCACAATGCCTTCCCTTAGGCCCAAGTATGGTGAAGTGTCATGTAGTCAACATCACATGACACCACTGAAGGAAGAACAACATTCATATCATGAAAATATCGAACGAATACAAACCTCACATGATTACTTATACAAGACTTCTCCCATGTCTTCAAGAATAAAAGTAACCAATCATAAATCATATTCATGTTCAAGATCAGAGGAGTATTGAATATGCTTAAGGATCTGAACATTTAATCTTCCATCAAATAAACCAACTAGCATCAAGTACAAGATGTAATCAACACTACTAGCAACCCACATGTACCAATCTGAGGTTTGGGACAAAGATTGAATACAAGAGATGAAATAGGGTTTGAGATGAGATGGTGCTAGTGAAGATTTTGATGAAGATTGGTCCTCCCACGACGAGAGGATCATAGGTGATGTTGATGGCTTCGATTTCCCCCTCCCTTAGGGAAATTTCCCCGATAGAATTGCCCCACCAGAGAGCAAAAGTCCTCCTGCCCAGGTTCTGCCTTGAGATGGCAGCACTTCCTCCTAAAAGTCTTCTTCTAATTTTTTTCTAGCGCAAATAGCCTCATATAGGAGAAGATGGGCCCCAGACACCTGCTGGTGGAGGAACGAGCTCATAGGGCGCGCCCTGTCAGGGGGATGACCCCCGGGTAGGCAAGTCAACACCTGGCAATCTTCCAAAACGACGGGGTGGCAAGCGCCCCACCATCTGGCTCGCCCCGCCAGCCGGTCATCCGTCTCCGGGCTGGCTTGCGGGGCACCAATGTTGGACCCGACCAGGCCAGCTTCCGCTCAAGCCGACCACACGATCGGGGACTTGGCTATAGTGCACATGTCGCCCCACCAAGGCATGCATGGCTATAGTGCGTCTCGAGGCCATGCCCTGGAGTCGGCGGTAGTGACCCGTAGCGGTCCTGTAGCAAGTCAGCAACAGCCACTCCGTGACGTGAACAACGGCGTGCCACAGTGTCGCGCCTCCCCCGAGACCCAGCAGCCGGCGGGCCCCACGGCCGGCTCCAGATGCTGACAACAGGGCCCCGCTTCCATGTAACATTACCATTGTAACCCTGGGTGCCGGGCTGTAAGACCCCCCAGGAGCCCACCATGTAGGGGCAGCTTCTTCCCCACGCACACTCACACTCACACACACACGAGAACCAGGAGAAGGAGAGAGCTAGGTCTTCTTACTCCTCCCACCAAACGGCTCCCAGGAGCGCCTTGTATTCACCTTGTGAGATCCATCTAGTAGATCCAGCAGGACTAGGGGTTTTACCTCCCCCGCAGAGCCCCGAACTTGGGTACATCGTGAGTCCCTCTCCGCTTGTCCCCGATATCGCCTTCAGAACCCTCCGACGCTCTTAGACCCCAGCCATGTCTGATAAGCCTACCCATGTCATGTGCCGCGAGAATACCACGATAGTTGGCGCCCACCATGGGGCCGTCCGTGGCGTCGGCCGGAGTTTTGTTCCGGAGGAGACCCTTCACTCCCACTGACGAACGCATCACGCATGGTCTTCTCAGCGTGCCTGGAGCTGTCAATGGCGTCGACTCCAGCGCGACGCTTGGTGTCGCTAGCCTGGCCAGTGGCACCATCGTACCCTTCGGCGGGCTGTGCATCGCCATCGCGCTCGTCCCTGACAAGTACCCTAGCGAGGTGCTCATTGTCTCCAGCCTGCCACTCTCTGGTGGCAACGTCTTTAGCAACATCGACAACCCCTGCGTCTGTGTCGAGGTGCTCACTACTAGCTCCAGCACCACCAGTGGTCGTGTCAGGTGGGCGGACGAGGCTGCTACCGCGGCGACAGCCGGTGCCGGCCATTCCAACCCCAATGTGGCAACGCTACAGAACTTGCGCACCCCCATCACACCGGACGCCGACCCTGTGGCGACCGTGGCCAAGCTGGAGGCCTCCCGCAAGCTCATCCTCACCGGGGCCACGGAGCTAGCCATTGCGCCGACGGCTGCTGGAGGCCGCCCAACGCGAGTACAACACCTCCCACGGTCTCTGTGCGACTACCTCACATGCTGGACCGAGCTGCCCAATGGCTTTGAAGGGGTCCATGAGGTGCAGGCCATCCAGTACTTCATCGATGGCTGTCGAGATGGCTCCATGCTCAAACACAAGCTCGTGCGCTCCCACCCGGCCGCCATGGCCGTGCTCATGGTCATGGTGCACAAGCACGCCACAGCCGAGTCCACGATGAAGATCCAGGTGCAGCTGGATGCGTCAAGAAAACCAGTGTCAGCATCGCAGGCCGACCCTCGCCTGACTGGCGAGGGCAGCCGGACGTGGAACAATAGCAAGCGCAAGGGCGAGTAGCCAGACTCCCACTATAGCAGCCAACAAGTCGAACATGAGCCGCCTGCCGAGCAGGGCTGCAGCGGATCGGCAAAGGCACTTGGTTACCCAAGCTTACCTTCGAGCAGATGCTGGACGCCCCTGCAAGCACCACAGTGGCGCAAAGCCTTCTGTCCACACCACCCGGAACCACAATTGGACACAACACTTGGCGCGGGGCGAGGGAGCCCCCAGCCGCCGCCTCCGCCAGCCGCTCTAGCGCCGGCTCGCTGCCGGCTGGCTCTCGACGACTTCCCAAGCCCGGAGGCTTCCTACGTCACCTTCACCAGTGAGACGGACGACTAGCACAGCCAGCACCGGCGATCGCGTGAGGTGAACGCCGTCGTCCCCTCCTTACCCTAGTTCATGCATTGGTCTGAGAAGCCGGTTACATGGAGCCGAGAAGACCATCTGGCCATGATGCCCGTGACGGGCGGCTACGCCCTCGTCCTCAACCCCGTTTTCGTCTTTGAGAAACGCACCTGCCGCTTTACGCGGGTGCTCAACGACGGCGGTAGCAGCATCAACATCCTCTACCGCGACACCAAGCTCCACCTCAAGGGAAAGCAGATGCAGCGCAGCCCGACGACCTTCCATGGCATCATGCCGAGTCTCTTCTGCTCTTTGATCAGCAAGGTCAGGTTGGATGTGTTGTTCAGAGACTCACACAATTTCCGTCGCGAGTCAGTCTGGTTCAAGGTGGTGGACCTGAGCAGCCCCTATCATGCCCTCCTGGGATGCCCCGCGCTAGCCAAGTTCATGGTGGTTCCCCATTACGCCTACCTGAAAGATGGAGATGTCAAGTCCCAAGGGCATCATCATCGTCACAGGTGACTACAGGAAGTCCGTGGAGTGCGTGAAAGTCGGCTCTAAGTTTGCCGAGGCCCTGGTCATCACAAAGGAGAAGCGCCAGCTCAAGCGCCTTGTAGCCTTGTCCTGTGAGCGGCTGGTCCTAGGGCAGACGGCCCCGGTTCTAGCTGAACCAGGCCAGGGTGCCGCACTTCCCGACAGCCACCTCGTCTGCGCCATGCACTCTCGTGACGGCAGCGCTGGCGATGCGGACTTCTGCGCCCGTATGGGAGCCCTAAACATCAGCGCCCGCCCTGCAGTTTGGCCTAAGGGGTAGGCCAGGCCATCTCGCAAGAGCCACCTGCGGGCGGGTTGGATCAATGGCGGACCCAGTCAGTCTCCGAAGCCAGCCAAAAAATCTTGCTATGGACCGACGGGGCCACTCACGGTCCTGGTTCTTGGTGACGGTCCCTGCCTCGATGAACTCACTTCGGAGCCCGAAGAGTGAACTGGAGCGCCTTGCGACACACCCGAGGGCTATCCCCTTCGGCCTGGCCAATGCCTTCGCCGAGTTCCAGCGGGTCATGCAGCTGCACTTCGGCCCAGTGTCGGGTGGCCGGCTGGAACCCGGCTGGTCGGTCTACACGTTCCCCCCAGGAGAGGGCAGCGGTGAGGGCCAGCAGGGCATCACGTGCTACGTCTTCAATGGGCGACCGGTTCCCGCCCCGCGTCATCAACAACCATGGCTCAAGACTTCCCTCGCCCGACATGCAAGACAGCTGTTTCAGTTAAATCAGTGTATGTCTGTATCACCACTTTTGGCCTTTAATTGAATGTAGCAGGTCCCTTGAGTGATGCTTGGGGGCTACCTTTTCTGTTTCTATTAAAACGCTTTACTAGTACACTTCACCGCGCCTTATTCCCCCCTCTGGGTCAACGACACCAACTCAGGGGCTAACCGGCTCGCCCGAGCTGCTCTCCTATAGCCGCCCTAGTAGTATGTGCGCCGCCTGAGCCCTCTCTTCGCCCCAGCACATAGACCGGCCCCGGCTGTCCGGCTGGCAAGAGCCAAAGGCCGAAAGCACCTTCCACACGAAGAACGGTCCAAAGGAGCAGCCAACTCGGGCAACCCGGCCGAAGTGCATAAAACTCACGAGCAGGACGGCCGCGCCCAGTCGGCCCCGCCGCCCGGCCCAATGGTTGTTTCACCGGCGCTCGATGTTGGTGTGAGGCCGGTGATCTATGGGGCAGGACTGCCCCTTTGCATGTTCGGTGGGGGGGAGGGGGGTACTCACGATGCAAAGAGAAAGATGACGAGGGATTCGATGATATTTACCCAGGTTCAGGCCGCTGAGAAGCGTAAAACCCTACTCCCACTTTGGTTTATTGCTGGGTGTGTGCAACGGTACATGGAGCACTCTCCCCAGGCAAGTCGCAAAGGGAGGGCAACTGCACAAGTACGTATGCGTGAGGTTATGAAAGGTTTGAACCCTTGTAAAGGTTGCCTTGGCCCTCCTTTTATAGCTCAAGGGGTTATAGTGGCAAAAGGGTCATTACAGGCTGATTAGATAGATACAGAACTATCATACCTAACTCTGCTAGTTAGGACAAAATGCATTAAATGCATCTCTAGGTGTCACGAGGAGGAGCCCCGGCAAGGTTGCCACACCGCTTGCTCATCTACCTCTTATTAGTTTGACAAGCCATTACGACGGTTGTCGATAATGGTAATTCTTTGTCTAGCAGGCAGCCACATGTTCGACAAGCCTTACCAAACCGCCTGCAGGCTCGACACCTCATTGATAAGTGACTAGCACGACCGGTGAGGTGGAGCGGTGGTGGTAGGCGAAGCCTTGTCGGGCTCAGCGCTTGCCGGCAAGATATAGCTTCAACTTTGTGGTTTGTCTTGGTCTTCTTGATGCGCTCCTTGATCTCACGAAGAGCTGCTCTTTTCAGCTTGGGAAATCCTTGTTTGAACATTTACTCTTACCAAGAAAGTTGCTACTCGTCTGTGCATAAGTCAGGGTATTACATCCCTTGTCTAATACACCGACAGGAGCCCCCGGGTCTCGGCCGCACGTGCAGCCAGGCACCATTGGGTGAGACCCAGACAATGCACAGACGGCGCCAAACTTGTTGAAGTGATGCTGTTGTCTTGAGATCTTCTTTGCTTCTTCATTAATCTGAGCTTCGGGCTAGCCCCCGGCCTTTGTCTGGTATAGTCTCTCTATTTTTTAAATAGCCTCCGCTATTCGTGCCAGAAACCGGGGGTTGATGCCTACTTGAACTACGTTGCTATTTCCCCAAAGAGGAAGGGATGATGCAATACAGCGATGGTAGCACTGGCGTGCGTCGGTCCTAAACAAACGGTTTAAAACCCCTTTCCGCGCCGGCATTTGGAACCGTCGCCACGTGAGTGTGGGCGATAGGGGGGTCCTTCCCGCACGACCCAGAAACCGTCGGGGATAGGGCCCCTCAAGATTCTACTTGTTTCGCCGCATTGCCATCGCAGTCGGTATTCTGTGGTGCTACGTTTACGATGCATGGCCCATCACAAATGGTTCACTATTATAGAACGTGTATGATGCGCGGCCCATCACAAACGGTTCACCGTTAAGAAGATTAGCTAATCGTAGTACGAGTGTCGGACAGGATTACGAAACATCGGACCGTCGTAACATCGTCGTACACGACAACTATCGCACACGCTATTCTGTGGTGCAACGTTTATGATGCATACTTCATCAGAAATAGTTCATGGTTGCGAATTGTGTACGATAAGGCAACTAACACAAACGTTTAGTTTGCCCACATCGTTTGTGATATTGTCAGACATCGCACACGCTTTGCAAACGGCAACTGTGTGCATGGTTGCACACATTTCCTCTCTGTGAACCATCTCGGATTATGGTGCATATCGCAAATGTTTGTGTTTTACCAACCGTGTGTGCCGTAACAACCTGGAGAGCGTAATTTCACCGTAATTTAATTGCTTTCAAATTGTACCGGATTTGGATTTGAATTTGAATATATGCTACAGCTTTATTCATATCCATCAGGTTCAAACAACCAATGCATTATTCGATTCATAGGTACATATGTTCAAGAATTACATAAGAACCAAATAAAGAATGATGAACCACAGTTGTATACTTGTACTATTAAAGACGGTAAAGAAAGAGGCAAAATATATTCTCGTTGCTGAACAAGGTGAAGCGGAATGCCCATATTGTGCCCTCCTCCGTGCAGAAGTCATGCACGACTCTAGTCCAACCCCTTGTGATGGCCGACCGCCCATCCTCCATGGTTTTCATGAAAACTTCTAGATAATCATCGTGTTCTGGTAGAGATACTTTAACCTTTGCATGCCCACCAATCATGTAGTTTGAGAGGTAATCTTGAGTAAACTGCTTTGGCAACCACTGCAAAGGAATAAGATTTCAGACATTGTCATCTAACACAACTCATTATGGGCAGTAAAAAGAAGGCTGCAGAGTTCTTACTTACCAGCCTGCAATTCGCTTTTGTCTTGGATAAAGTGTAAACAAATAGTTTAATTGCCATCTTTGGACCCATTTTACTAACAATCTTTATCAGCTTCCTCACTTGATGCTGGTTCATCGATATCTCATTGCACCATACACAGAAAGGGTCAAAACACGGATCTTTACCAATGACATATGTACCTAAAAGCACTAAGTTAATATTAGAAGCTAAACAACAATGGCACAATGATGTAGTACAACACTCTTTTATAATATGTCTATATACATCCGTATGCGGTAGTCCATTTGAAATCTCTAAAAAGACAAATATTTAGGAACGGAGGGAGTATCTTATAACATCCAATATACTCACATATTAGATGAATTAACATCTTATATTATGGGCCGGAAGGAGTTTAGTTCGTTCTTAAAAATTATCTGCTGTTGTATCCACGACATACAGTTAGTTTGATCTAGTTCGGGCTCAAATATCCCTAAAGTATATCTAAACATGAGGACTAGTTTGAGCTAGTTGCATCTATAACCCACCCAAAAAAACTAGTATCCAACCCAAGAGGTGCTAATTGGAGCTAGTTCTCCTAGTGCATTTATTGTCAATCTAACCCTGCCATCCAAACAACTCTTTGGATGGAGTTAGTTCAGGGTTAGTAATGAGCAAGAAACTAACTCTAACCTCTAGCTAAGTTGAGTATCCAAACAGGGCTGTGTTGTTGCTGTTACTGCTGCTGCTCTTCTACGTGTATCTAGACATCATTAGAACATTAATGTAACACTCTTCCTTGTTGCTATGTAGCTTAGGATTGCATATTTAGACATTAAGTATAGTGCATGTTGCTATGTAGCCTCAGATATATTACATATGGCCCTAGTTAACCTAAGGAAGAATGGGTTGCAGATATATTCAGTTAAAAGTCCGACTCACCGATTAGTCCCTTATCAGCCGCCGACCTATATGGTACCAGCTACGGATATCCTGAACAGTGAGCAGATATAAGCCATGGATGAAACTAACCTCGATGGAAAACAACAGTCGTTCCCAAAATTGTCCTGTGTAGGTACATCAAGAAGCATGTTAAGCACAACAGGCTAAACATCAACCAAAATTACACATAGCAGACAAAATAATCTCCAATAGATAGCTTCAGTGTACAGGTTTAAGAATGCTAGTAAAGCAAAACAAGTGGAAAGGTGAGCTAACTGCAACATGCCTAACATTTAACAGCAAGCAAACATGGTCATTCAAACTGGTATTGTGCCGGTCTAAGTACACTGGTTATGGTTAAATAAAAATGGAAAGGCGTGTTAACTACAAGATGCAGCAACCAAATGTAGTCATTCATAGTGGTATTGTTGAAACTGGTACTGATGAAATTGAACTGCATAGTTCATACTTGCACATATAGAACATAACGTTGTGAATAACTGGAATAAACAAGGCATACTACGAACAACCAAACATAGCATTTGAAACTGAACATATGCTAACTACAAACAACCGAACAATCAAAAAACTTTAAAAGAGGCATATGCTTGCTATAACAGGCTTAACAACAAGCAAATATATGCATTCCTATCGTTATGTTTAAAACTGGATTGATGAAATGTACCGCACAATAAATAATTTCACATATAGAGCATCACATTGTGAACAACTGAAATAAACAAATCATGGGTTTCCTCACTTGTCACAGATGGGCTCGTTCCCGTGGGAAGAGCACGGACCCTGGATGCGCTCCATGTTGTCGCAGATGGGCTCCTTCCCCTTGGAAGAGCACAGCTGTAGGGTGCCCTTCCTGATGTCGTAGACGGGCGCTTTCCCCTTGGAAGAGCAGGTGGGCTCTGCTACCTCTTGAGCATGCGTTGGTTTTCACTTGAAGAGGAAAGGGTGGTGCAGCAAAGTAGCGTAAGTATTTCCCTTAGTTTTTGAGAACCAAGGTATCAATCCACTAGGAGGTTACACGCAAGTCGCCTTGTACCTGCACAACCAAATAAGAACCTTGCAACCAACACGATAAAGGGGTTGTCAATCCCTTCACGGCCACTTGCAAAAGTGAGATCTGATAGAGATAATAAGATAAATATTTTTGGTATTTTTACGATATAGATTGGAAAGTAAAGATTGCAAAATAAATGGCGGCAGAAATAGCAAATTGATAGGAAAATAATATGATGGAAGATAGACCCGGGAGCCATAGGCTTCACTAGTGGCTTCTCTCAATGGCATAATCTACGGTGGGTGAACAAATTGCTGTCGAGCAATTGATAGAAAAGCGCATAGTTATGAGAATATCTAGGCATGATCATGTATATAGGCATCACGTCCACGACAAGTAGACCGAAATGATTCTGCTTCTACTACTTTTACTCCACACATCGACCGCTATCCATCATGCATCTAGAGTATTAAGTTTATAAGAACATAGTAACGCATTACGCAAGATGACATGATGTAGAGGGATAAAATCAAGCAATATGATATAAACCCCAGCTTTTTATCCTCGATGGCAACAATACGTGCCTTGCTGCCCTTGCTGTCACTGGGAAAGGACACCACAAGATTGAACCCAAAACTAAGCACTTCTTCCATTGCAAGAAAGATCAATCTAGTAGGCCAAACCAAATTGATAATTCGAAGAGACTTGCAAAGATATCAAATCATACATATAAGAATTCAGAGAAGAACCAAATATTGTTCATAGATAATCTTGATCATAAACCCACAATTCATCAGATCTCGACAAACACACCGCAAAAAGAATTACATTGAATAGATCTCCAAGAGAATCGAGGAGAACTTTGTATTGAGATCCAAAGAGAGAAAAGAAGCCATCTAGCTAATAACTATGGACCCGAAGATGGGATCTCACGGGTACAGAAGGTTGCGGCGGTGGAAATAGGTTTTCGTGGTGCTCTCGGATGTTTTTAGGGTATATGAGTATATATAGGCGAAAGAAGTAGGTCGGTGGAGCCACGAGGGGCCCACGAGGGTGGGGGGCGCGCCTCCCTACCTCGTGGCCGCCTTGTTGCTTCCTTGACATCCACTCCAAGTCTCCTGGATTGCGTTTGTTCCAAAAATAACTCTCCCGAAGGTTTCATTCCATTTGGATTCCGTTTGATATTCCTTGTCTGCGAAACACTGAAATAGTCAAAAAACAACAATTTGCACTGGGCCTTTGGTTAGTAGGTTAGTCCCTAAAATAATATAAAAGTGCATAATAAAGCCCATTAAACATCTAAAACAGATGATATAATAGAATGGAACAATAAAAAATTATAGATACGTTGGAGACGTATCAGGCTCTTTCCCCTTGGAAGAGCCGGAGAGGGTGCCCTCCTCGTGGTCGGCCTCGATGAGGTTTGACTTGGAAGCTATGGATCGCAAGCCAGCGTCACAGAACATGTCCTTCAGAAATGACAAAAGGGGCTCGATGGCGATGTAGAATGGCAAATTGTTGATAGCGAGCCAGAGGAGAACAGCGGCAGGGCCATGGATGAGATCGATGGCAGTTGAACCCGAGGGGTTGGGGGTGGGCCACTTAACTTGTGACACAGCCCGCCTCAGGGCGTCGCTGCCGATGACATCGATGTCGTAGACGGCGGACGAGACATGCCCGCATACTCTAGCCCGCTGCTTGAGTGCCTGCCGCCAGTAATGGTTGTGAGCTTCCTCAGCGACGTCGGGCAAAGAGAACGCTGTACACCTCTTTTGGGCCAGTCGCTCCTCGAGCTCCACGGGAATGGAGTGGGGGATGGGGATCTGTGGGAAAGGGGGCGTTTGGTAGGCGTCATCTAAGAAACTTAGGGCGGCCTGGGTATGGAGATCGGTGGGTAAGCTGCACGGGCAAACCGACATATGTTGACAATGGCGGCCTTGCGGCGGCGGCGGCAGCGGCGGCGGCGGCGGCAGTGGCGGCGGGGACTTTGCTAGGTTTTCGAGCGAGGCAGGGTGTGTGTGTGTGTGTGTGTGTGTGGCCGAGGAGGTTTTTGGTGTGTGTGTGTGTGTGTGGAGGGGAGGGGCGGGTGTTTGAGGAAATGACGCGGTATGAAAATTTTACTACGCTGGAGTGCAATGCCGGGCTATTGAAAATTTTGATGATAGTGCATCGCACATGGTCCGGAGATAACAACCGCGGTGTTATGAAAAAGAAAACCCTTGTGGCGGGAAGATATTTTCAATGCAAAGCGGATTGGGATCAAGAAACATCGCACACGGTCCGGAGATAACAACCGTGTGTTATGAACAGAAAAACCCTCAAGCGGGCAGATATTTTGAGAGGGGAGCCTCGTGGAGCCCAATGTAATCGGCGGATGTGCACGTGATAGGTGCACCGGCGTGGCACATGGTTAGTTTGAGTGAACCGTGTCTGTTGCGTCATCCGACTTTTCTAATGTTCATAAATTTGGCGAAAAATGACGCGGGAGAGGGTCAGAACAAGAACACACTTGCATGTGGACCAAATTTATGTATCAAAAGGGTGGTTTGATTTTCAAATACCAAATGCAACTTCGATGTGGCACCTCCCTCGCAAAGCGCATGGTATTGCTTGCTCCCACCCTCTCGTGTCGGCACGAAGGGAATCCTAAGCTATGAATGCATGCCCCCTCCCCCTCAACCGAGGTTAACCAAGCAAAGTGCAAAGTAGCTAGCAGCCCCCCTCCTCCCTTGTGTCGGCACGAAGGGAATCCTAAGCTATATATGAATGCATGCCCCTCCCCCTCAACCGAGGTTCACCTAGCAAAGTGTGAACTAGCTAGCAGCCCCCCTCCTCCCTCGTGTCGGCACGAAGGGAATCCTAAGCTATATATGAATGCATGACCCCCCCCCCCCCCAACCGAGGTTCATCGTAGCAAAGTGCGAAGTAGCTAGTAGCCCCCCTCCCTCATGTCGGCACGAAGGGAATCCTAAGCTATGAATGCATGCCCCCCAACCGAGGTTCACCTAGCAAAGTGTGAAGTAGAGCTAGCAGCCCCCTCCCTCGTGTCGGCACGAAGGGATTCCTAAGCTATGAATGCATGCCCCCCAACCAATGTTCACCTAGCAAAGTGCGAAGTAACTAGCAGCCCCCTCCCTCATGTTGGCACGAAGGGAATCCTAGCTGAGCTATGAATGCATGCCCTCCCCCACCCAACCGAGGTTTACCCTAGCAAAGTGTGAAGTAGCTAGCAGCCACCCCTCCATCGTGTCGGCATGAAGGGAATCCAAGCTATGAATGCACATGCCCCCCCCCCCAACCGAGGTTCACCTAGAAAAGTGCGAAGTATCTAGCAGCCCCCTCGTGTCGGCACGAAGGGAATCCTAAGCTATGAGCATGCCCCCCCCAACCGAGGTTCACCTAGCAAAGTGCGAAGTAGCTAGCAGCTCCCACCCCCTCGTGTCGCCGCGAAGGGAATCCTAATTAAGCTATGAATGCATGCCCCCCAACCGAGGTTCACCTAGCAAAGTGCGATGTAGCAACCCCCCACCCACACACTTTCAGTCGGCGGGCCAGAGAGGCATATATCTCACCAAGATGGATCGTAAAACGGACCAAGAATAACCCACCTTGGTCGTACAACCTTTCTCTTGTTGTTGGTCAAAATGATGTCCGTCCATGCGACCCCGGATATGGGCTAGCTCGCCAATAATCACGCAAGTAGCTAGTCCCCGAAGACAACCGCTGCATGCGTGTGGCCCAAACATATGTATGGAGAGGTGTGTTTTTTAGTAACAATGAACAACTTTGATGAGGCACCGCGATTTCAAACTAGAAATCCCCACACTGAGTGAGGGTTAGGTTGACGATGCATATGTATGTTACACCACACTTCAAGCCAACGGCGCGGATTCATATATGCATGCATGCGTGCATAGTATATGCGCTCAAACTTAATTAGTTCTGAATCTCACCATGACCTATACTACGATAACACTAACCAAATGAAGAATCCGCCATGGTAACCTATCTTGTTGTTGGTCAAAGTGATCATGGATGTCCACGCGGGCCCACGAATATATAGGCTTGTCGCCGATAACCACGCGATGGACTGTATCGTTCTAAGGCAACCAATTCATGCATATGTATGGAGGTGATGCATGCATGCATGTTTGAATACACAACATTGATCTGGCGCGTGTGTCAAAAATTGTACACTAGCTCTCCACACAGCGAGATCAGTTCATGATGGTGTAGTTGTACTAGCCACTTCGACTCGATGGGACGGATTCATGCATACACATGCATATCTATGTGCTCAAAGTGTATCATGCATGTCAGCCCAGAGCAAAAATAATAATCCCCTCCTAAGTCAAATTAACCTCTCTTGTTGTTAGGCTAAAAGAAGTGATGGACCAAGCGGGCCCACAGATGGAAAGCATCGATATCGCTGATAACCGCTTAAGTGGGTGCGAGAGGACAACCACCACCGATTTGCATGTGGTCCAAACATATATATGTTGAATACCCAAAATGCACAACTTTGATGTGCCACATGCCTAAAAAACCGTAAACCATGCACCCACAGAGAGCGAGGTTCATATCAAGCATACTACATATGATGGTCCCCTTCCCCCCTCTTCACCGCATACTATATGCTCCTGCCGTAATATATGTACAACCCAAAAGAATCTTCATTGATGGTGAAATTAATTAACCTCTCCCGAGGTAGGTCAAAGTGATGCATGCATGCATCGACGATGGCCTCGTGGGCCCACAGATGGAAGCGTCACACTTGAGTGTCCTAGCTAGGATATATATGCATGTGGCCCAAAAAGGTGTTGTGTGATGTTTGAATAACCAATTTCACAATTTTGATGTGGCACGTGCCTAGGTAACCAAAAAGTCCCGACACTGAGTGAGGTGTACTTGTTCACGGACGCATACGTATAGTATATATGCTAGTCCCCTCCCACCTCTTCGATGCGTACTATATACCACCATAACACAAACAAAAAAGATTATACCTTGCTGGTCAAATTAACCTCACTGCCGGCTGTTCGTCAAAGTGATGGAAGACGACCTCGCGGGCCCACAGAAAGCGTCACACGCGAGTATCGAGTGTCGTGTAGGACAACCATCGACTGCATGTGGCCAAAACATTTATGTATGAAAGGGTTGTGTAATGTTTTAAATAACGATTTCACGACTCTGATGTGGCACCAGCCTGCCTAACAAAACGGCCAACCCACACGGTGGCTCACAACTCGTAGTGTACTGCGAGCCACCCGCCACCCCCAGACGCACACACCCACACACACACCGCGAATCCACCGCAACTACGATGCATGTTAAATTAATTATCCCACGGTGAACATACATGTTACCAAAGGAGGGACGTTTTAATTTCAAAAAATTCACAGAGCTCATTAAGACATTTTAGTACATTGATTGACTTTCTATGGGTATAATGTGCAAAAATCAAATTTGAGCTACATGCACACGTGACAGTGCACCTAAATGGATTGCAAAAACACATGTGTTTCCCTGGGTGCATGTTTAGTCCCCGTGCAACAAATTTCAAACATTGAGAATCTTGATTTTTAAATTCTAGTATATCCAAAACTTATTTGAAGTTCATGAAACTTATCGTGTTGTCATATGGACACCAATACAAAGTGGCATTGTACTTTTTTTTGTCAAATTTGAGACCAGTTTTGATGTGATCTTTATCTAATTACAGACGGGAGATTATTAATAATTGGGAACCAATATCCCAAACGGATTATTCGAACCGTGAGCGTTAGACCAACAATGGATACGTGCCATGTTTCAGTTAAGAAATAAAGTGGTATCATTAATCATCCAAATAGAAAAACAATGTAAGTGTCGCCGCGTGACCCGTGTGGCGTGCGAGTAGTGTCGGGTGGTAGGTGCGACATATGCTAACGGGTGGCTTATCATGGTGGGAGCCAATAAGACGTCGCCGGTGCCTGGAAACGGGATGAGGCGTAGACATGCACGCCGGCAAATCTTACCCAGCTTCAGGGCTCTCCGTGGAGATAATACCCCTCATCGCTGCTCTGGGTCTCCGTGATGATCACTAGGTGAACAGTGGCTACAAGAGGCTCCTTGAGCTGTTCGGCGAGAGGAAGAAGAAGGGCACGGCTAGCTCTTCCTTTCTCTCTATGTGGTGTCTAAAACTCCGAGAGATCAACCCTTTGCATGGGTGCCCTGGGGGGTTTATATAGGCCTACCCCCCAGGGGTACAATGGTAATCAGGCTGGGCGCGAGCCTTAGCCATCAGTGTCTATGCTCGCCGGCTTCTCCGCCGGCCGCTGGGGCCCGCCGGCTGGTGGGTCCCGCCGGCTGCCGGCTTCTTGGTCGACAGGCTGGCCCCACCGCTGAGGGCCTTGTCGGGGCTGGTTATCTTGTTGCTCAATCTTGATGCCGAGGGCTTTGTCGGGGTAAGCATGGCTACCTTGCCGCCTCCTTGGCGGCGATCACTGTAGCCTCACCTCGTCTTGTCTCCTTAATAAGGCGCTTCCTTCGAGGGAGGGAACAAGCCGGCTGTGGGAAGCCGACCATATCTTAGGCCGACTGGGGGAGGCCGAGCCGCCTTCGGGCATCTCTCTGACCGAAGGGGCCCACCGCCTGTGGGTCGTACTGACAACCCGTCGTGTTTGACTCCATGGTCAACATGGCAATAGTGCCGCACCGGACGGGGGATGGCCGCCCCGTACGGTGCACTGTGGCCACGGATGGTCCGGGATACGGGGGTGGCAGGCTTCACTGTAGCCACGCCCCGTCTCATCGCCGTTATGTGGGTGCAGATTCTGAGGGTGCGGCCTTGGCCGCCTGCCGGGAGCCGACCTCTTGGAGTCGACCTTCTCATGGCCGGCTCTTCGGAGTCGGCCCTCTGGTAGCCGGCTCCTTGGAAGCCGGCCCTCTTGTGGCCTTCCTCCCGAGGTCTTGGGTCCGGCCGCCATCGACAGCCTAGCTCGAGGGGCAGCCGCCGAGGGAGGCGGCCTCTGCCTTGGATATTTGGACGGCTTGATTGGCTTGTAATTTTTTCAGAAGTCCCAGGGGGAGCCGGCTAGGCTACCCGTGGTCATTTACTCCGACAGTAGTCCCCGAAGCTGACTGAGCTTCGAGGCTGAAAGGAGGACGAGAAGCTCGATCAGCTTCCTGTCCTGAAGAGCCAGCAGCTAGGAGCCGGCCTTGAGCGGGTGTGCCGTCTTCGGGAAGTTCCACAGCCAGAAGGTGAGAACGCGAGCGGAATCGCGCGTTGACCGCGCGCCACCCTGCCGCCACATGGCCAGAAAGGCCTGCCAACCCACGCACGCGACGGGACGTCGCCTCACGCTGGGGTCCTTCATACCTAGGCCTCGGCCCATGTGCGGACTCCTTCGCGTCCGACCGACCGCACGCCTTCCCGCTGGCGGTTTCAGACGCCTTTAGGGCGCATAATCGCGGGACGGGGGGTGGGCGCAGATTAATCCCACGCCTCCCATGCCTCGCCTCGGCCCGGCCAAGACGAGCCTATAAGTAGGGGAGGAGGGAGGCAGACGCCGCACGCCGCCTCTTGCTACACCCTTCTTTCTTCCTCCTTTTCCTTTCTTCCGCGCCAGCGCAGCTCATCATCGCGCGCCGCCCGCCGCCAACCTTCTTGGTTTGTCATGGGTCCTCCGCAGCGTGGGCTGGCTCCTGCCGCGCTTTTCTCGCTCTCTTGTTCCCATGGCGTTGTCCAGCTCGTGGGACGGCTCCAACGCCCACGAGGACCATATCGATTGGCTTCGCAAGACGCGGGCGGTTGCAGGCGAGGACCTCGTGGAAGACTCCGCCAGGCCGGAGGCGGAGGTTTGGCCGGGCGCCGGAGGAGGCGAAGGGTCATCTTCCGCCAAGACCGCCTGCAAGCGCCTCGCCTGCCGGGCGAAGCGGGTTCTTCGCTTCCTTCCTCGAAGTTCTACCACCTATAGCCGAACACCTCACCCCCAACACGGTGATGCTGCTGTCGGCCTTTGTCACCCTGTGCGAGGGTTTTCTTGGCGTTCTCCCCACCCTTGAACTCTTCGGGGAGTTCTTTCAGTGCAAACTTGGCACCGTCTCCGCGGGTGTGCCCGCCCCCTGTGGCGCCTTCATCGCCAAGCGGAGGACAGCCGACAACAACCCCTTTCCGGCTATCCCGCTGATCCAGTCGGTGAAGCTCTGGCAGCAGTCATATTTCTACGTGAAGAACGTTGCCTCGCAAGGCGACTTCGTGAACCTGTCGGCTTATGTAGTCGGCCCGCCGCCTGGGAGGCAGCCGTCTTGGTCCTTCCGAAGTCCGGCTGCTCTCCCCGCCGAACGCCGCCACACCCGCCCGGTGATGAACTAGTCGGAGGGCTTGGTGGGGGCCGACCTGGTCGCCGCCTTCGTGGAGCGCCGGGTGCTCCCGCTCCAAAGACGGCCGCACATGATCTGCCATATGAGAGGCCGCTTCGACCCATGCCGACTGAGCACCAGGGAGATGCCTCGTGGCGAGGTGGCTCAAATGGTGAATTACATCTCCAAATGCAAGCTCACCAAGGAGTGGCAATATGGCAAGGTGCCGTATTCTCGGGCTGATCCCCCGCCTATGGTGAGTTTTCCTTCTTTTCTTCTTCTTTTGTTGTCGGGTTCGTGACGGCCGGCTTTTGACCAGTCGGCTTGTCTTTGAGCGTAACCCCTTCTTCCACCAGCGCCGGGGGCCGCAGGTCGAGCGCCAGCTTAAAGCCGATCAAGACAATGGATCTAACCCGACGACCAGATCCGGGCGGCCGCCATGGAAGACGCCATAAGCGGGGCCAGCGGAGAGGCAGCCAGCCCCGAGTTCACGGCCGGCTTCGGGGACTGGCTGGATGATGATGAAGCCGAGGCCATCCCACGCCGCCAGCCGGCGGCCGATCGCCAAGGCACGAGACCTTCTGCCGCGCCAGCTGCTCGGGGTGGCACGCAAAAGTGACGGGCCGGGCCGTGTCTCTTCGTTAGCTCGCCAAAGAAACCCAAGGGCTCCACGGTGGCGACCAAGCGGGACGAGGCGGCCGCGAAAGCGGCCTGCTTCTGCAAGGTGGTGAAGTAGCCACAGGCGGTCTCGGCGTAAGTGTTGGGTGCCTCGTAATTTTTTGTTGTCTTCTTTGGTTGAGGCTCATCTAAGCCGCCTTCTTGATTTGCTGAACAGGCGCCGCCTCGAACGGGTTGACGCCGCCCATAGTCGGACCGACGGGAGGGTCTTCGAGCCCCGCCAAGATGGATCCTCGCACGACCTCATCGAGGCAACGGAGCGGAACGCGGGAGGAGCGGAAGCGGCGGAGCGGAGGGCCATCCAGAGGCGGCGGAGAAGTCGGCTGAGGCGTAGGGCCGACGAACGCCAAGGCTCAGCGGAAGCCGCGTCAGCGGAGAGGGAGGCGAGGTTTCAGAACCAGCCTCCGCAGCTCGCCATTCCTCTTCGCTTATGGCCCCAACATCCCCTGCCTTCGCCGGAGGAAGCCGGCCGCGACCAACCGGTGATGGAGAGGAGGAGGATGACATGACGATCCTGGGAGGCGCTTACAACCGCGCCGACCGGAGCGGCCAAGGCGGCCGCCAAGCGCGGGCGCCAGAGCAAGGCGGCCAGGCTAGTCGGGCGGGTGGTGGGGAGGCCGCTGGCCGGGGCTACAGGAGATGCGCTCTTGCGTGCAAGCCGCAGAGAGCTGCGGGCGCCACCGACGGCTCAAGACCTGGAGGCGCCAGCGACATACCGTCCGAGTGGATGCCAGCCGTGGAACGACCGAGTTGAACGTGGCGGGCGCAGGAGGTCCGACGCCGCTTTAGACCCAGTGCCATTGCCAGTAACGGTACACCCAGGAGTTTCTTGCTACGCGAGCGGTCATCCGGGTGAGTCTTCTCCGCCTTGGTCGATTTCTTTTCTGATTTCTTGCGTATGGCCGGCGCACAAGACCCACTAGGTGTAGTCCCGAGTTTGAGTCGGGTCACGAGCAAAGCGGCTTGAACTTTTAGCAGCCTTGGCGGCAATCTTGTTCTTATTCGCACCCGCCTGATTTTCGTGAATACCACAATCTCCGCTGGGCTGCCTTCAACTCCTGTGCCCGTGAGCTGAGCCAAAAGGCCGACTTGACTAATAGCCGAGTGAGTGCTTTGTTTCTTTTATCTCATGTTGGGGGCCAACAAGACTCCATCGGGTGTAGTCCCGAGATTCGGGCCGATCGCTGAAAGCGCCGGGTCGGATCTTCCCCGACGACTTTTTCCTTATTGCTTTTTCCTTTTTCTCCATGCTTGCAGAGGCTAATGATGACTTAAGGGAGCAGCTAGGCGGGGCCCAGACCGCCCTTTGCACCAAGGAGGCCGAGTGCAGCGCCTTGGCCCAGGAACGTGACCGCCTGGCCAAGAGACTGGCCGACCAAGAGGAGAGCCATAAGGCGGCCCTGAAGAAGGCGTAGGATGGCGAGGCCGCCCTTAAGGCCGAGTTTGAGACCGAAGCTGCGGGCTGGGCTGAAGCGAGGCAAGCGTTGAGTGAGGGCTATGGACGGGTTGAGGATCTGATCGACGGTGAGCCGCCTTCCTTTTCAACCCTTTGCTTGCCCCTTGCCCTCTTGTCTATCTTCTGATTTTTGCGCTGTTTCTTTGTTCTTCACGCAGATTACTTCCCCGGTTACTCCATCTCCGCCAGTCAAGCCATCGAGGCCCACCGCGAGGCACGCTGGCAGGCAGGGGTTGAGATTGCGCCAGATGCCAGCCGGACGCTTGAGGAGCAGCTTTTGGTGATCCAGCCGGCCGCAACTGCTCACCGGATGCTTCGCCGCTTCAGCTGCCGGGCGCAGTGCTGGCCGCCTCCGCTCGGGCGAGGCGATTCCCCGCACTCTACCGGATTGCCAACCGGTGGAGGTTGCCGCGGTCGCTTCGAGGCCTCGAAGACTTCCGCCGCCGGTCCGGTGCAAGCCGCGGGCGCTGGAGTTCGCTCGCCTGGTATCTCGGCCGAGCTTGCGCCACCGGGCACTTGGAGGCGGAGGTCGACGAGAGCTGGTGACGGCGGCCGGCTATCATTCAACAAGGCGCTGCTATCGCCGAGTATACCGATACCAGCGCTGCCTCGGTGAATGACACGCGCCGCCAGCCGGAGGAGTGGTTCGGGCTGAATCCGCGAAGGTGAAGACTCGGCGAGGAGATCGCTCAGTGATGAAGGCGAAGACGAAGAAGGAGGGCGGTGAAGACGCTGCCCGACGGCGGCAACCAGCCAGCTTCACCGATCGTGTTTCCACTAACGAGAGCGCGAGCGAAAGCCGCCTGCCGGGTGATGATCGCCAAGACCCGCCAGCCGCCACCTCTAGCCAGCATCGCCGCCTCACAACCTGCCCGACTCGCACTGTCGCCTCCCTTGGCCTGATCCGCCGTTTGCTTTCCTCATCATACTTTTTGAACAACTTTTATTAAATTTATGCTGCCCGCCTAATCGGGGTGTATTCAAACTATGTTGAATGCCGCCTTTCAAGGCTTTTGTGTAAATATAATTATGCATGTGTTCGGCTTCCATTTGAATTTGCTTTTTATCCTTAGGTTGTTTCTTTGCCGCCTTCCCCGGTCGCCGCTTTTCCCAGCCGAACAAATGCCTGGCAATTGTGGTTGGGGAGGAACTTGGCCATTTGGGGGAAGACAAGTACTTGAGCTTTCTTGGATTGTAGCAAGGTGGAATGGGAAGCCGGTCGGCCGGCTATTGTGGTAGCCGGTCGGTGATGGGAGGAAGCCGGCTTTTGTTATATGAGTTCGTTGGTCCTTAGCCGCTTTTTCGTGGTGGGCACCCTTTCCTGCTCTTTGACTTCTTGCCACCGGACAATGGGTTCTTCGAGCTGCGATTTCGACAAGAGAGGGCTTCGTGCCGCACACTACTTGTCCTGACCGCAGTGGAACTTGAATATAACTCGAGGCGGCTAAGGCCCTCGGGCCGACTAGTCGAACTCGGTGCCGGACGAGGAGGAAGAATGTAATGACAAAATCATAAGCATGATACTCGCCATTCATAGATAAAGCAGGCGTCCCCAGCGCCTCCGGGGCCTGTTGTCTCATACTTAGTACAAAAGGTAGCGTGATACATACTGCATTTTAACTATAAAATCTTCTGGAGGAGGTTGGCGCCCATGGTCGTTTCCGACTCTTGCCGGAATCAACTCTTCTTCGCGCGCTTCGACTTCTGTAGGCGCCGATTAGGTAGTAGGAGTCGCTTTCCCAATGCTCGCCGATGACTTAAGGGCCTTCCTAAGGGGCCGAGAGCTTGTGTTGGTCGGCTGTTCGCTGGATCAGCCGGAGCACAAGGTCACCCTCTTGAAAGGATCTTGGCTTGACCTTCCAAATTTATGGTAGCGGCGCAGACTCGCCGGTAGATGGTGGACCGCTGAGTGCTAACAGCCGGCTTTCTTCCAAGCAGGTCGACGCCGCCTTCTCGTGCTTCTTTGGCCTTCGCCTGCGGTACATGGTTACCGAGGTGATTCGAACTCGATGTCGCTTGGGATGACAGCCTCGCACCATATACAAGGAAGAAAGGGTGAAGCCGTTGACTTGTTCGTGGTAGTGCAGACTCCAGAGGACAGCCGGCAGCTCGTCGAGCCAACAGCCGCCGAACGCTTCCCGCGGGCACTCGACTACGGGGCTTGATGCCTGAAGGATGAGGCCGCTGCTCGCTTCAACTTGGCCGCTTGATCTGGTGGGCAACGGACGCCAGGTCCAGCCAGATGCCCCAAGGTCAAGACAGTAAACGCGCCAAGGCTCCCTTGGCAAAATTGTGTCGTTGTCGGCGATGATGCTGTGGCACAATCGTAGTGAGTTGTAATATTCACGATGAATGTCACGCAATCGGCCCATCCAGCTTCTTAATCGGCTTCGCTCGATCCACTTGGTAAATTTATCCACGGGCGACGAAAGCAGATGTGTCATGCCGCCGCCGCCATCTTGAACGGGCCTCACCATGTCCGCCTCCCGTAAGGCTTAAAGGCCGTGAGGAATGGTCTTGAGTGCCAAGCCGGAAGGTGTTGCTTGAGCTGAAGACTTGGCACCCTTTGCAATGTTTGACTAACTCCTTGGCGCCGTCCAAAGCAATCGGCCAAAAGAATCCATGGCGGAAAGCTTTTGGCAATAAGTGATCTTGAGGTTGGCAAGAACACGCCTAAGATGCGACCCTATCCTAAAGGAACTCAAGGTCCCACTAAGGATAGAAGCGCATCTTGAAGACGCTTTTGCAAGGTGGATATCATTACATAAACATTACATAATAGTGGGGATACAACCAATACATACAATGTCACATGAATACAACAATACAACATACAAGATCAACATCCCACTACGGATGAATCATAAACGTAAACTCAAACAATATCCACCTTCGCTAGCCAAAGCACCGACCTGGAACCTATCCCCGATCAAGAAGCGTATGAAGAACTCCAACACAAATAAACATCGCTCTCTCGCCATGATCATCGCATAACCTGTACTCGCAATCGGTGGTGTAGTAATCAGGAGCCACGAGGACTCAAAGAATCCCATTACCATGGGTATCAAGACTAGCAAAGCTTAAGTAGGAAAGGAAGGGATAAAGTGGTGAGGTTGCAGCAGCGGCTAACATATATGGTGGCTAACATACTAAATGAGAGCGAGAAGAGAAACAAAGGAACGGTCGCCAACTAGTAATGATCAAGAAGTGATCCCGAACTCCTACTTACGCCGACGTAACCCGTAAACCGTGTTCTCTCTCGATCAACCCCAAAAAGAGACACTCACGGTTACGCACATGGTTGGTGTATTTTAGAAGAGTTTGCTTCGAGTTTACTACAACCGATATTAACAAATTCCATCTGCCACATAACCGCGGGCACGGCTTTCAAAGTTCAAACCCCGCAGGTGTCCCAACTTAGCCCATGATAAGCTCGCGATCAACGGCGATATTCTTCTCCCCGGAAGACCCGATCGTCTCGAATCCTGCTACAAGACATTTCGACAAGAATAAAACAAGACCAGCAAGCCGCCCGATCTACCGACAATCCCGATAGGAGCTGCACATATCTCGCTTCAGTGGCAACACCGGATGAGACATCCCTACGAGTAAAACCAAACCTCGAAGTTGCCACGAGGGGGCCCCGCAGCTATTGTTCAAAGCCAGACTTAGAGAAGCACCGTCCGGGGGCTAATAAAGATGACCTCGGGTTGGCCGACCCAAGGAAAGGGTGTAGGTGGTGGTGAGGCAAATGGTAAAACCAAGGTTGGGCCTTGGCCGGAGGAGTCTTATTCAAAGCAAACTGTCAAGGGGGTCCCATAAACCACCCAACCGCGTTAGGGACGCAAAATCTGGGAACATAATACCGATATGACGGAAACTAGGGCGGCAAGAGTGGAACAAAACACTGTGCATAAGGCCGAGCCTTCCACCCTTTACCAAGTATATAGATGCATTAATAATAAAAGATATATTGTGATATCCCAACAAGTAAACATGTTCCAACAAGGAACAACATCTCCATGTTCCAACAAGGAACAAACTTCATCTTCACCGCAACTAACAACGCTATAAGAGGGGCTGAGCAAAGCGGTAACATAGCCAAACAACGGTTTGCTAGGAAGGGTGCAAAAGGTTAGAGGCTGACATGGCAATTTGGGATGGCTTGATAAACAGGTAATAGGCAGCGCAGCATAGCGATAGAACGAAGCAACTAGCATAGCAATGATAGTAGTGAGATCTGGTAGCGGTCATCTTGCCTGAAATCCCGCTAGGAAGAAGAACGAGTCCATGAAGAAGATGAACGGGAGTAGTCGAACGAATCCTCACAATCGCAACATTACCGGAACCGAGAAGCAACACCGGAAAGAAACAAACAACATGATAAATGCACAAGCATAAACATGGCATGATGCACAAACAAGTATGATGCATGTCCGGTTTAATGAGGCATGGCATGGCAAAGTGCAACAAACAATACTACCAATTAAGTGGAGCTCAATATGCAACGGGTTGCATATTGACAAAACACCACATTGACATATTTAGTTTGATCTCGTTTATATACCCAACAATATTAAATGTTGTTAAACATGGCAAGAGGTGAAACATAATAAAACTACACTATCTAGGCAAGTTTAAATGAGGCCGGAAACATCAAACAACAATTCCGGAAAATCCTCATGTGCAAGTTTTGTTTTGGTACTGTTCTGTCCTAAAATATATTTTATTGTTGTTAAACAGGAAAATAAACTGCACCATGTTAAACTAGGCATTTTTCCACCCCATTTACATATAAAGAACATTTAATTCCGAGTTACGGTTATTTAGTTATGAAACAAAGCATTTTAACATGGCATTTGAGCAAATTTAAATAAATAGCAAGTTAAACATTTTAACATGGGATGAAAATGACAATTATGAAACTAGATGAAATTCTAAGCACTTTACATATATAATTTGTTTTAATCCGATGCATGGTTAATTAATTATTGATGCATGAACATTAAGGGGTTTTTCTGCAAAACTGTAAATCCTGGGTTAAAAGCTAAATTCGTAGGTCTGGAAAAAAAACGTAGGCGGGCTGAATCTGAGGCAAACTGGGCTGGGCGAGCAGCTCACATTGGGCCTTGAGGCCGGTCGGATTTGGCGAAGAGGAGCTGGGCCTTGGCGTGGTCGACTTGGAGTTGGTCCACGCTGGCACGGTCAATGCTCGAGGACGAGCGGGCGGGGCAGAATCGAGGCGCTCGTCCTCTGGAACGAAGCAGAGGCGCGGCATGGCGGGGCTGCGGGGCACAGGGAGGCGCGACTCCGGCGAGGGCGCCGCAACTTGAGGCGGGGAAGACCCAGAACGGAGCGTCGCCGGCGGATCCGAGGCGAAGGTCCCCGGATTCGCAAGGGACGGACCGTGGCGACGGCACGGGCATCCATGGCGGGGCCTTGGGTTCCTGAGAGAGAAACAGACGAGGGAGGTGGTCGAGAGAGCTTCAACGAAGAAGAGAAAAGGGAAGGGAGCAGGCGGCGAGGACGGTTTTCCGATGGCGCCGTTTCGGTCGCCGGCAGCTGCCGGTCCGACGAGGCGACGGAGGAGAGGCGGGGAGAAGGAGCAAGGCAGCGCTGCTGCTGCGGTCATCGGCGGGCGGCTGGCTCGATCCGGCTGAGCCCGAAGCTCCTCGCGGGCTCACACGCTGTGGCCCCAAGAAGGCAGGGAGGAGGCGCGAGGGGTTCGGGCTCGAAGACGCGGACGAGACAGGTTTCGGATGCTCGCGAAGCGAGGGGAAAACGAAGCCCGCTCGAACCAGACGAAGGACTTGGCCAAGCGGCGCGGGAACTTGGCGGCATCCATGGAGACGAGGAGGGCGCTGGTCAACGCGGGCGACCGCTGCGCTGCGGTCGTCGCCCTGCTCGCAGGAGCGGGCGAGGAGGTGGCGCGTGAGGAGGACCGGGTTGAGCGGCTTGGCGGCGGGGCCATGGCGTGGGGGCTGGTCGGGCCGGACGGCGCTGCTCTCGGTCCACCGGATCGAGGCACGGAAGAGGGAGGAGGCGCGGAGCAGCCTGCTCAAGCTCGAGGGTGAGGGCGGCGCTCGGGGCCCGGGCTGCCGATGCAGAGGAGCGGGACGACGCCGAGGTTGGAGAAGTTCGGGTATGAGCAGGGGATCGAGCCCCTGGCTCTCACCTGTGGGTATTTCTGTCACTGGTTGGTGGATCGAGGGGATGCACTGGTTGGGTGGCGGTGGAAATCAAGGGAGATGTTCGGGCCGCTGGTTGGATCTCGGCAGAGAGGAAAATGAGGAGGAGGTGGATCTGGGAGGATCCCGATGGGGATTTTGTGGAGTGGCGGCGGCGGCTGGCTGGGAGGATGGGACATCTCTCCTCAATTTTAGGGTTGGACAAAATATATACAGTAGGTGGATTAGGTTAGGGGCTATCTCATCCCTACGATCGTAATCGGACGGTCGCGAATAAAACAGTTGACAAAACGGAGATGTTTTGTAGACGTTTGGGGATGATCCGAACCCAACGGTGATGACTGTCCGGGTCGGGTTCGGGGGGAGTTTCGGACACACACACGAGGGTGCTGCGAGCTGGCAAGAGAGGTTAGGTGGTTTGACAAGAGGGAAACAAAAACAAAGACAATGGATTCTGACGAAAGGCCATGGGGACAAGGGGGTTTTGTTGGTCTCGAAGAAAGAGAGAAGAGAGGGGTCCAATTGGTCTGAGATAAGGTCAACAAGGACAAGCGGTCTGACAAAAGGTCAACGAAGACAAAGAGAGAAGCGGCAACTACAAACGACTACGAGTTTTATGAAAACATGCAGATGCAATGCACATGATGCGATGAGATGAAATGCATGACATGAACAAACTGCAAAACAAAAGACAAAAACCCGACCACGGAGAAAATAACATAACGCATCTCCGGAAAAGGCAAGAGTTGGGGTTACGAATATGGAAAGTTGTATCCGGGGCGTTACATGCGTGGTGGCCGCATTCGCCTTGGTGAATGTCCTTGAGGATTGCTATGCCCTTCTCTGGCTCGACGCAGCGCCGGTAGACTCAAAGGACACTGCCCCGACGAGCTCTCGTTAACAATTGCATATGCTCCCGCCGGTGTTGGACTTGTCTTGCCGCGATCTCGCCACCGCCGCTTCTTTGTTTACCGAGAAGTTGAGGATGGCTGAGCCCATGATGGAGCTGTGATTTCTTCTATAGCCAACACGACTACTGCAACCAGGGCGGGTTGGTTGGGTGGTGAAGAGATGGAGTTGGCCACCGCCTGTGGTGTTGATGCAGTCTCGGGCCGATCGTCAGAGTCCCCGGCCGGGTTCTCGGCGTCCCCGGCCGGTGCGATTATGGCAGTCCCCGAGCCGCCTATCGAAGAATTTCCGGCCGCCGCTTGGTTCCCCTGCCGGATCCGCCGCGCCGTTAAGCGGCACGAAGATGGAATCGGATTCTGGAGATGGCTTGATAGACGGCTTGAGGAGGCGTTGGAGAGAGACGCCGGTTGGTATAGCTTGCCGAGTGGAGCCTATTCGCGTTGTGTATGCCCGCTGCTCGTTGTCGCCCGCGGCACGTGGAGGAACTCGCATCCTTCAAAATACCCGCTGATTTGTTGAACGAGGAAGCGGTAGCTTGCCATGTTTATGCCCTGGCGCCCCGGGCCACCAGATGATCGCTGGACCACCAAACCGAAGTCGCCATAGCACAAGATCCGGCGGATGCCGAGCTCTTTGGCTAGCCGAGTCCGTGTATGAGCGCCTCATACCGGCCACATTGTTGGAGGCGGCAAAGTGAATTTGCAATGTGTATCCGAGCTTGTCGCTTTGGGAGAGGTGAGGATGATGCCGGCTCCCAAGCCGGTGCGCATCTTGGACCCATCAAGCGCATCCGCCAATGAGTGGAGTCGGAGCCGCGGCAGGTATCTGGTCTCGCCCACCGACGAGGAAGTCGACCAATGCTTGGGACTTGATGGCGGTGCGAGGCTGGTACAAGATCGTAAGGGGCCAGCTAAATGGCCCATTTTGCCACCCGGCCGATGCGCCCCTGCTGCCTATGATCTCGGCGAAGCGGGCGGTGCATACGATCGTGATGGGGTGCTCTTGAAAGTACGGCTTCATTTTCTTGGCGCGAAGCACACGCCATAGCACATCTTCCGTAATGCGGGTAGTTTCGCTTCGAGGTGGACAGTACTTCACTTATAATACACCAGTCTCGGACTGGCTGAGCTCGGCCTTCTTTCGGCATCGACCACGATGACGGTCTTGACCACCCGGCTGGTGGCGGCAATATAAAGGAGCATGGGCTCTTTTCGCCGGCGCCGCCAAGACAAAGCGGCATGGCCAGATCTTCTTTAGCTCATGGAAAGCTTGGTCGGCTTGGTCGCTCCACTCAAGTGAGTGGTTTCTTCATGAGTCGGTAGAGGGGAGAGCCTTTTCTCCAAGCCGCTGATAAAGCGGTTTAGGGAGGCCACGCACCCGGTAAACTTCTGGACGTCTCGCAGCTTGGTGGGAATCTCCATTCTCTCAATGGCTTTGATCTTTACGGGTTGTATTCAATGCCGCGCTCGGAGACCGGAAGCCTAGAAGCTGGCCGGCCTGGTACTCAACACGCACTTCTCGGGTTGAGCTTGATCTCAAATCGGCGCAGGTTCTCAAATGTTTCCTTGAGGTCTTCTAGCAAGGTGCCGCACTTCTCCGCCTTCACCACTATATCGCCAACATAGACGGGCATTTCGCCGAGTTGCTTGAGGAGGCATTTCGCATGCAACGCTGAAAGGTGGCACCGCATTTTTCGCCGAATGTCATAGTCGTAATGTAAAGTCTGAATGGCGTGATGAAGGCGGTCCTCAGCGGTCGGCCGGGTCCAACTTTATCCGTGGTAGCCCGAGTAGGCATCCAAGAAACTCAGCAGCTCGCATCCGCTGTGGAGTCTATCACCGATCAATCCTTGGCAGGGCGAAGGGATCTTTGGGGCAGGCTTTGTTGAGGCTTGTGTAATCTATACACATGCGCCACTTGTTATTCTTCTTCAGCACGAGGACCGGGTTGGCGAGCCACTCTAGAAAGAAAACCTCCATGAGGAGGCGGCCGCCAAGAGCCGGGCTATCTCTTCCCACGATCCTTCTTCTTCTCCCGACACCGGCGGAGGGGCTGCTTGATCGGTTTGGCATCTACTCGGACGTGTAGCTTGTGCTCGGCGAATTCCTTCGGAATACCCGGCATGTCCTCGGGGGACAATGCAAAGATGTCCCGATTCTCACGGAGGAAATCGACAAGCTCGCCTTCCTATTTGCTGTCCAGGTTTGCCCCGATGACGGCAAACCTTTCGGGTGCTCCGGTCCGTGAGGTATCTTCTTTGTTTCCTTGGCCGGCTGGAAAGAACCTTGGGCATCACACTTTGGGGTCGTGTGGATGGCTGGCTGCTTGCCGCCATGGTCACGACTCGTCCAATATCTTCTTCTCTTCAACAATCACAAGGACTCGCCAGCCGGTCAGCCGGCTGCAACGCACTCGGAGGATTTCTTGTAATCGCCGGCTATGGTGATGATGCCCTTGGTGCTTGGCATCTTCATCTTGAGGTAGGCGTAGTGGGGTACAGCCATGAACTTGGCCAGAGCAGGTCGGCCAAGCAATGCATGATAGGGGCTCTCAAGGTCCACCACTTCAAACCAGATTGCTTCCCAGCGGAAATGATCCTTGTCCCCAAAGAGAACATCTATCTTGATCTTGCCGATTCGTGAATAGGACAGGCCGGGTACGATGCCATGGAACACGGTCCGGCTTGGCATGAGGTGCTTGGTCTTGATGTTTAGCTTCTCCATGGTGTCGCGATACAGGATGTTGATGCTGCTCCGCCGCCTACCCAAGACGCTGGAGAATCGGGCAGCAAGCCTGTCCGTTGCTAGGGTTGCCTCTAGAACCAATGCATAAGAGCCCGGGGACGGCATCACCTCTGGGTGATGGGCCCGGCTCCAGCTGATAGGCCTTTCTGACCAGTGCATGTACTCGGGGTTGCCAGAGGCTACCGCATTGACTTCTTGGTGCTGTCGGTGCTGGCTGCGCCGATCTTCAGGCTGGCTTGTAAAGACGACGTAGGCGGCATGCTCGTTGGGGAACTCGTCTTGGATGGTCCCGACTGCTGGCCGAGCTGCCAGTTGCTGAGGGGCCGGAGGCGGCTGTCCAGCTGGCGGAGGCGGCACCAGCCCTTCGCCTTTGGTGATTCGGGTGAGCCAGTGGCATTTCCGAGTCGTATGGTTGGACGGCTTCGCGCCGCTGTGGAACTTGCATGGGGCATCGAGGGCTTGCTCAGGAGAAAGCCGGCTGCCAGCCGCCCCCCGCCTCTTCGCTTCTGGGCGCGGGTCGCCTCGTGTTGCTCGTCTTCAATGGTGGCAACCTGCCGACTGGTTGGAGGCGGCATTGGGCCCTTGCGCTTGTTGTTGTTCTGGTACGGACGTCGACTGGTGTCTCCAGCCGGCGTTTTGGGAGCCGGGTTGAGCACCTTCCCGGAGGCGTCCACCCGGAGCTCGGTCTTCATCGAGGAGTCGGCGGTGGCGTACTTGTCCACTATGACTAGTAGCTCGTCGAGGGTAGTCGGCTCGTCGTAGAGAAGCTTGTGCTTGAGGAGGGTGCCTTCTCGCACCCCGGTGAAGTACTCTATGGCTTGAACCTTGTGCACCTCTCGTAGGGAATTGCGGAGCTCGCCTAACGCTGTAAGGTAGTCGCGAGTCGACTTGGCGGGTCCTTGCACGCACAAGGAGAGCTGTCCGGGCTTGGGAGCCCGCTAGGTGCCGTGAAGTTGCGGATGAAGGCTTCGTGAAGTCTAGCCAACTGTTGATGCTATACGGCTTGAGGCTGTTGAGCCAGGTTCGCGCCGCGCCTTGAAGCATGAGGGCACATACTTCACAGCAACGCGCTGTTGTTGCTCGCTATGCCGACCGCGGTGGAGTAGTCGATCAGCCAATCCTCCGCTTCACGAGCCGCTGTACTTGGCGTGTCTCTTGGGAGCGAGAACCCTTTAGGAAGGGCTCGTCCGGATGCAAAATAAACAAGGCGGACCGACATCATCTTCTTCTTCCAATGCCGTGGATCGCGCTTAGGCGGTCGACCCGTGGCGGGCATCGCTTTCACCGACTTCGCGCGGCGGCCTAGTCGGGCCGAGAGTCGGATGCGTGACAGCGGCGGGTGGGATATCTTTCCCGTGAGGCGGAGGAGGGCGGGTTGCTCGCCGCCCACGGCTCGAGGGCGCCTTCGCGCGCGCTTGATGGAGATCCAGGTTTGGCTGCGGCTGGTAGCCGCCTTTTCTCGTCAGCATGCGGTGTCGCCCGCGTCGGCGCAGCAGTGATATCGCGCCGCGTGCTCGGCGCTGGGAGGGCTTTCGCGCTGGCACCGCCTTCATGCCGCTCGCAGCGCGCCAATCGCTTGCTGGATGCGCCAGCCATAGGGGAGCTCGCCGGGCCCCAGCCCATTCAACTCTTTCGGCGAATACCGGGCGGCGTGTGTTCTCGAGGGGCGTGGCGTAGACCGGGCGGTCCACTCCCAGCATGTCGGTGATGACTGCGCCGCGTTTCTTGACGACGCCGAGTCGGCTCGGCCCGTTAGGGGGCGGCGTGCCAAAGGCGGCGCACTCGACTTCGCGCTGGTGAGCCTCAGTGAGGCGTCTCATGGAAGCTATCCTCCGGCCTTCCGCGTGGAGGGCGAGGCGGCGCGCCTCCAGCGCCTCGGCGCCGGTGTCGGACGGGAGAGGGGCAGATAGGTCGTTCAGCGCCGCTTGCAGGGCATCATGGGCGTTCTCGCTAGAGGGGCCGCCGTGACTGATGACCAGCACCTCGGTGATGGCACTGCCACAGCTGTCGGCTTGGGGGAGTGGGTCATTGAAGATCACGACGTTGGTGGGGAAAGCATCGAGTGATGTCGTGTCGGAGTCAACAAGCATCGGGTCGGTGGAGCCGACCGACTCCAAATCCACAGCGGGCTCGCTGGAGACGTGGAGCTGGTCAAGGAGGCTGACGAGTTGGCTCTCAGGGCAGCATGTGCCCGCATCGGAGGCGGGCTCGTCGGAGATGCGAGCCTCGCCAAGAAGATCGGCGAGGCAGCTCGCCGCAAGAAGCGCCGACGCCTTGCTGCCGTCTGCAAGCGCCATCAGACTACTGGCTGGCTACGCCACTGGGAGGAAGAAGGTTCCTGTCTAGAACAGCTCTCCGGACGACGGTGCACCTGGCCCCACGGTGGGCGCCAAATGTCGGGTGGTAGGTGCGACATATGCCAGCAGGTGGCTTATCATGGTGGGAGCCAATAAGACATCGCCGGTGCCTGGAAACGGGATGAGGCGTAGACATGCACGCCGGCGAATCTTACCCACCTTCGGGGCTCTCCGTGGAGATAATACCCTCATCGCTGCTGCATGGGTCTCCGCATGATCACTAGGTGAACAAGTGGCTACAAGAGGCTCCTTGAGCTGTTCGGCGAGAGGAAGAAGAAGGGCACGGCTAGCTCTTCCTTTCTCTTAATGTGGTGTCTAAAACTCTGAGAGATCAACCCTTTGCATGGGTGCCCTGGGGTTTATATAGGCCTACTTCTGTGGGTACAATGGTAATCGCCGGGCGCGGGCCCTAGCCGTGAGTGTTCACGCCGCCCGGCTTCTCCGCCGCCGCTGGGGCCCGCCGGTGGTGGGTCCCGCTGGCTGCCGGCTTGGTCGATAGGAAGTGGCCCCACCGCCAAGGGCCTTGTCGGGGCTGGTTATCTGTTTCAATCTTGATGACGAGGGCTTTGTCGGGGTAAGCATGGCAACAGTGCCGCCGCCTTGGCGGCGATCACTGTAGCCTCACCTCGTCTTGTCTCCTTAATGAGGCGCTTCCTTCGAGGGAGGGAACAAGCCGGCTGTGGGAAGCCGGCCATATCTTAGGCCGACTGGGGGAGGCCGAGCTGCCTTCGGGCATCTCTCTGACCGGAGGGGCCCACTGCCTGTGGGTCGTACTGACAACCCATCGTGTCTGACGCCATGGTCAACATGGCAACAGTGCCGCGCCGGACGGGGGATGGCCGCCCGGTACGGCGCATTGTGGCCACGCATGCTCCGGGATACGGGGGTGGCAGGCTTCATTGTAGCCACGCCTCGTCTCATCGCTGTTATGTGGGTGCAGATTCTGAGGGTGCGGCCTTGGCCGCCTGCCGGGAGGCCGGCCTCTTGGAGTCGGCCTTCTCATGGCCGGCACTTCGGAGTCGGCCCTCTGGTAGCCGGCTCCTTGGAAGCCGGCCCTCTTGTGGCCTTCCTCCTGGAGGTCTTGGGGCCGGGCCTCCTCCTGACAGCCGGCCTGAGGGGCAACCGGCCGGAGGGAGGCGGCCTGCGTCTTGGATGTTTGGACGGCTTGATTGGCTTGTAATTTTTTCAAAAGTCCCAGGGGGAGCCGGCTAGGCTACCCGTGGTCATTTACTCCGACAAGTAGGCGTGAGTTGACAGGACGCATGTGAGCAGTCCGCCATGCAGGCAGACGGGGAGGCGTGCTCGCTGCGCAGTGTCATTGGGAGGCGTGCGAGTAGCTGTGTGAAACTTTGGTAGGCATGCCAGCAGTCCGGTGCGCAGGCTCATCGGGAGGCGAGATATCGGTTTGACTGTCGCCCGCCTCTCTCCCACAACTCCCACTACTCCATATTAATGGTGCGCCCGAGCGGCCGCACCCCCATCCTCGCTACGCACACATAATCCTTTCTCTCCGCTTGCAACCTCGACGCCGCTCTCAGTCCTCAAAGCCGTCAGTGTATGAGGATGCCACCGAAGCACCCCATCGAAGGGACTGGCAACGCCGGGGCTGTTAAAGCACCGAAGCACGGCCTGGAGATGGAGATAGAGGTTGCCGTCACTGCCAGCGAGTTATCGCTGCACCCTGACATCATCGACGGCGTCGAGCTTCCACAGCCGGAGGCGGAGTTCTACACCGACTCCGATGACCACCCCGATGACGACTCCGACAACCACTCCGGCGACGCCTCCGACGATGATGGACAGCTGGTTAGTCATCTATACCCATTTATGTGTCAAATAGATCATAGGGTTTCTCTGGTTACTCCTGCCTCCCCCTTCTTGGAATAGAAATCATGTGGTTATGTTCTCCCAATCCATGAAATCTGATTAAGTTTCTTAGATCCGTGTAGTGTATTGATTGTTTAATGGTACAGGTGATAAGTGATTAGTTGTTTCATCTGTGCAAATGATTTTTGCTAGTAATCCGACTAGGGTTAGTGTTCGTGCTAATAATTCCTAGCCGGGACTTGACAATTGATTTTGAATGACCTACATATGTTTGTGCCATTATTTTCTTCAAGATTGGTCTGTACATAGACGACTGTGCTTAAAAATCGAACCATAATCTCTGAATATGTATAAATAAATAGCCATAAATTCCTAATCCTACTTCACAGTATGTAATCAGTGATTTTATGCCAAATTTGTTTTACTATATGTATAGGTGCTGTCTGACGATGTGGACAGTGAGGATGAAGATGCCCAGAGGAGGTACAAGAGGTGAATCCTGAGGGAGCTTTATGCGGGAATGTATAACAGGCGTATTGGAACCTGGAACGACGGCTATGGATGCTCATTTTGCAACCAAAAGATTCATGACGCGTATCTAAGTGTTCTTGTGAATGCAAGAGGATGGGTCGTTGGCTCCTTCAAGCAGAAGTATTCTCGTAGGGTGGTGCACGGCGCGTACGCCGAGTACCTAGAGAAGCTTCAGGATCGTGCCGGCCGCATGTGAGATGAGATGTGGGATGGATCAAACTATGTACGCTTGAGTATGCTTAATGACGGTTGAACTATGTACTTATGGTTGAACTATGCTTATGTACGTGCACGCTTATTATCTATGTCTGAGTACGTTAAATATTTCGCCAAATTTTGGTAAAAATTACAACGGGGGACCAATAAACCAGGACGGAGGTAGTACGTCAATCACACACGATAAACAAAATTGGAACCATGTGCAATGACTATCATTTTGCCTGTTGCGTCAATCACACATGGTTCGCTCTAGCAAACCTGTCGCCCCCAAAATTCTTTGTGGGGCAGAAAACCCTCACCACCCAATTCAAAAAACAAAAAAGAAAACACTCGCCATCCCCATGTCACAAAAACCATCATCCTGCCCGCCACCCACCTTTGCCCCTCCGGTACGTTCCGCATTCACACCTGCACAAGCTCCTCCGCGTCTATGCCATGGCACCGCCTATCGCGGCGGTAAACACTTAGCTCGCCGCCTGCCGCCACCGGCAGGCTGCCGGCAAAGCCCACCGCATTTCGCCACCTCTGCTTGCCGCCGCCTATCACCATCGACTTTCTCAAAGCTGCTCCTGGTCGACCCAGCTCCGCTCGGTTGGGAAATATGTCATACTGAGGGTTCTTTCGCATGGACGACAAGGTAAGTAATTTAACGAGATATTATCTCAGCTCTTATCCCAGTTCATCTGCCTCCTTTAATCACCCGGAGGAAATCGCTATGAATTCATTTTTATTCGAGCTAATTTAAGGGTTTTCTTTCATTCATAGAATGTACAGTGCGCCGATACTTCAGGACTTGGGAGATTCCATCTCATCGTACCAGATAACTTGAGGACGCGCGCGGTATGTTTAGTCTCACCCTAAATCGGTTGGCATGGCCTACTTTCCTGAACATATTCTAAATATTGCTACATTTCGATAAAAGGTGCCACATGCACCATATACGTCAAAGGGGATTTTTTCCCCTGTTCTTTCTATATTAGGCAAATTAATGATGTATTCTTCTTTCGATTACTCTCATATTTCCATGACATCATGTTTACCCTATCTGTTTAATTATAGACTTTTGTCCTTCGATTTCAACTGCTGTATAGCTCTTTCAATTTGGGCCCATATTTGCATGTTACCATATTTTCTTTAACAACCCTACCATTTTCTGCAGGACATCCCTCGCTATGCAACAGATTATGTAGTGCACAAATTTTCCCTTTACATACATCAAGGCTCCACAAATGTCATATTGCGCACAAACCATTGATTTACAATCGTTGCTACTATAAGACTTGATGAACGTGACGACTCCTATTTTGGCACTGGCTTTTGGAATGAAATTGCAAAGTTTTATGTACTGAATGTTGGCACTAAAATTGCACTGCACATAGAAGGGCCTGGTCATGAGATATATGCTAACTTCCCCGACAAAATCATCCATCCAGACTTTGTTCAACCCAAATTTATAGGGGATCGCAACAACTTTCGAGGGTAGAGTATTCAACCCAAATTTATTGATTCGACACAAGGGGAGCCAAAGAATATTCTCAAGTATTAGCAGCTGAGTTATCAATCCAACCACACCTGGAAACTTAGTATCTGCAGCAAAGTGTTTAGTAGCAAAGTAATATGATAGTGGTGGTAACGGTAACAAAAGAGTAAGGAAAGCAAATTAATATTTTTGGTATTTTGTAGTGATTGTAACAGTAGCAACGGGAAAGTAAATAAACGTATACCAGTATATGGAAAGCTCGTAGGCATCGGATCAGTGATGGATAATTATGCCGAATGCGGTTCATCATGTAACAGTCATAACATAGGGTGACACAGAACTAACTCCAATTCATCAATGTAATGTAGGCATGTATTCCGAATATAGTCATACATGCTTATAGAAAAGAACTTGCATGACATCTTTTGTCCTACCCTCCCGTGGCAGCGGGGTCCTAATGGAAACTAAGAGATATTAAGGCCTCCTTTTAATAGAGAACCGGGACAAAGCATTAGCACATAGTGAATACATGAACTCCTCAAACTATGGTCATCACCGGGAGTGGTCTCGATTATTGTCACTTCGGGGTTGCCGGATCATAACACATAGTAGGTGACTATAGACTTGCAAGATAGGATCAAGAACACACATATATTCATGAAAACATAATAGGTTCAGATCTGAAATCATGGCACTCGGGCCCTAGTGACAAGCATTAAGCATAGCAAAGTCATAGCAACATCAATCTCGAACATAGTGGATACTAGGATCAAACCCTAACAAAACTAACTCGATTACATGATAAATCTCATCCAACCCATCACCGCCCAGCAAGCCTCACGATGGAATTACTCACGCACGGGCGGTGAGCATCATGAAATTGGTGATGGAGGATGGTTGATGATGATGACGACGATGAATCCCCCTCTCCGGAGCCCCGAATGGACTCCGGATCAGCCCTCCCGAGAGGTTTTAGGGCTTGACGACGGCTCCGTATCGTAAAACGCGATGATTTCTTCTCTCCTATTTTTTTTCCCCGAAAGCAAATATATAGAGTCGGAGTTGGCGTCGGAAGGTCTCCAGGGGGTCCACGAGGTAGGGGGCGCGCCCTAGGGGGGGCGCCCCCCACCCTTGTGGACAGCGTGTGGGCCCCCTAGTCTTCATCTTTGGCGAGGATTTTTTATTATTTATTGTAAGATATTCCGTGGAGTTTCAGGTCATTCCGAGAACTTTTGTTTTCTGCACATAAAACAACATCATGGCAATTCAACAAAACAGCGTCACAACCGGGTTAGTTCCATTCAAATCATACAAGTTAGAGTCCAAAACAAGGGCAAAAGTGTTTGGAAAAGTAGATACGACGGAGACGTATCATGCCTGCTCCGTGGCTGTACTGCACTCGAGTACCTTCGTATTCAGGCGATCAATGGGTTGAGTGCCTTCCACATCACCTCCATGACTCTCCGGACTATTTATGTGTGTTGCTGGTGCGGCAGGAAGACATCACAAAAGGTGGACCACGGTATGGTCATCCAGGACACACCTGCACTTGAGAGATTACTTGTAGCTGATCAAGAAGGTCCAACAAGAACCAATGTCATTTCTATGCTGAAATTGACAGTGGTGGGCTACTCGTCTGACAAATACTCCAACTTGTTATTGGATCCACACCCGCTCGTGTACAACACCGCCTTTCTACCTCTCCTTCTACAAATTAACATTATTTCTAATTTTGAAGATGTTTGTTTGTCTGTCATTCAGAAAATGATTCCGACAAGCTTGACCCCGAAACTGCGCACGGTGAAGGTCTTGGCACTAGAATCTATCGGGCCCGACCTGGAGCAAGTTATCAGTTTCCTGAGATGCTTTCCATGCCTGGAGAAGCTATATATCGAGGTGATCTTCCTTTCCTATTAAATGTTAACCATAAGGGAGTTCAATTTGTGACACCTTTTTCCAAGTTTACAATGACAATGTACTATGATTTCTGAAGGTTCTTTCGGAGGATTTCAGTACATACATGCCCCCCCCCCCATATTGGTTGCTTGATCCATATAGTTACATTCAATAAGCATTTCTCCTTTGGATTTATCTGCACTAGTTTTCATAGGGAACTTTTCATCCACTCCAACCTCTTGTGAAGAAGGCTACATTTTTCTAGAATGTAATCAAATGCCCATGTTAATCATGTCAGATCGAAGATGGCATGTTAGTGCATTTTACAAATCATGTAAACCAAATAGCTAGGCCTGTAGTAATGTTCAAAACTGCATGTAGGCACTAACACATCTTCTTGTTTTGCAGATAAGATTAGGCCCAATGGTGGATAATGTGATACAATATAACAATCACGTCGAATGCCTAGATCTGCATCCCTCAGAAATTACTTTGAACTCCTACCAAGGGACCTTACTGGAGATTATATTCGCCTGGTTCTTTGTTCTCAGAGCAAGGGTGCTGAAGGAAATGAGGTTTGCCCTACATTTATTTCGCAAAAATGAATGGTCTGTTGATTAGCGCCGGTGCCTGCGGCAGAATGGAGTAGGCTCCAAAAATGCTGAATTTCGTTTTGGAACTTCAGATGACAGAGTAATCCGAAGTCATCGGGTCAACCCCATACATGACTTGTCAGTGGCTGACCCCTTTGCAAAAATTGTGCGGTTTCGAAGCCAGACTTAGAAGCGGTGATATTAGTTTGAACCTCTCCGATATCCATGTTCAGGGCATCAGCGCGAGCATTTGCAGCTGATGAGCTGAATTTAATTTCTAATATCAGTTTGAACCTTGTAATCTTCAAATTTGATCCATATAACTCTGGAATTTGAACCTTGTAACATTTCGAGCTTTTGTGGTACAATCGTTGAAATGGCATCGTATGAGATTTGTATATTGCTAGCACTATTTTGACCTTAATATGCAATGGTCTTAGATTTTATTAACCATTCTCGAACCAGTTTACCTTGTCGATCTCACAGCACACGATCTGTATAACTAACTCGACTATGATCTTTGACAATATTGCACACAGTTGGTTTCTTCCACCGTGTGCACTGTAGAGCGTAGAATTAATTATCGCGCTCGAGTGTCCATCATCACTCTTCTGTGTAACTTTGAGCTCATCACCCAAGGGTAAACTTATGACCGAAGTCATTCCACACACTTCGTTTTTACAAAGCTTTTTGCCAATAAACGCCCACGATTTGTCCCTCTTCTAGCCGATGCATGGCCAAACTAGCCGGGCGGGAAGCTTGCACGGTAAATAGCGCAGTAGCACGGGAACAGGCTCTTCGAGCCCATGCCTAGGGTGCGGTGTTGTTAAGCGTGCACTCAATTCTGGAATCCTTCGCTACCACTACAAAAAAAAGACACATCCGTGACATTTTGGGCCGAACGAATTTTTTTTCTGTCATACATATGACACTTCTATGACGATAATTGTGACAAAACCCGATATCATCATAGATGTGGTGGGCTCCTACTTCTATGACAAAAAATCATGATAGAAAATGGGCTTTTCGTCCTGGGCGGGCTGGAGATGCACCTGCATGACATTCTTTGGGCCGTCCATGACGGAAAAAACCGTGGTAGAAGCGAGGGCGAGGAAAATTTCGAGGAGTTGCCGGTTACGGTGGGAGGTCGGGGGCCGAGCGATGCGCTTCTATCGACGACGTCTGGCGTGTGTGTGAGGCGTTGGCTCTAATCGAACCCGAAGCGAGGTGTTGGGCTCTAATCAACCCGAAGCGATTGACCGCAGCTACGTGTTATCGAACTCGAGCGATCGATCGATGGTGTTAATCGAACCCGATGGAGCGATTCTTAGCTGCTGCCGCTACTAATCAAGCCGATCGATTGATGAACAGTGAGCGCTATGGGGTTTGGATGAACAGTGAGCGGTGGCGTTGCCTCTGGATGAACAGGAACCCGTGGTGTGGAGGGCTGGATGAACAATAGACGGTGGAGGGGTGGCCGTGGAGGGGTGGTTGAACAGGACCCCGTGGTGTGGAGGGCTGGATGAACAGTAAACGGTGGAGGGGTGCCCGTGGAGGGGTGGTTGAATAGTAGCCGGTGGAGTATCGCGCGGTGGAGGCTGGATGAACAAGAGCCCGTGGAGGCTGGAGGAGGTCGACGGTAGCCCGTGGAGGCTGGAGGAGGTCGACGGTGGAGATGAACAGTATCTCGTGGAGTCCTGTTTTGCGGCACGCCACACCCTCCCGATGAACAGACCCCGTTTTGGCAGTGGCGCCCAACACAGTGTCTGTTTTCGTCCGTTTTGCGGTACGCCACACCCCTCCCGATCAGCAGGACCCCCGTTTCGACCGTAGGAGGTCCGTTTCCTCCGTTTTGCGGTACGCCACACCCCTCCCGATCAACAGGACCCCGTTCCGAACGTGGCCGATCGAACACAAGGCCGTTTCCTCCATTGTGCGGCACGCCAGCCTCGTTTTCATCGCCTGTTCCGTCCAAGCTCTCCCGATGAACACGACCATGCATTCCGTTCCGACACAGCCGGCTGGCTCCCACGCGTTCCGTTGCCTCCCGATGAACACGACGCATTAAGTTGCTTCAGCATCAACACGACACATTCCGTTGCCTCCCCATGAACACGACGATGACGATGTTTCTCCGTTCCGACCCAGCCATGTACGTATGCGCGAGTAGGCGTTCGAGACCCTGCCCGTATGTACGTATGTGGCCGTATTTTCTTTCTTGCACCCTCGCCGTTGTACGTACGTGTACATGCTACGTGCGCGCCTCTACTACGACATGTGCGCGCCTCTACATCCATCAATATATATATACGTACATGTTCGCGACCAGAATGACAACACTACGTACGCTTCGACCAGGTGGATCCCGACTGTCAGGCACTTCCTTGCCTGCGAAGATGTAGCTGGTGGGTCCCAGCAGTCAGGGGGGCGAATCTTTTTTTTGCCCGGACGCACTTCCTTGCATGCGAAGGTGTAGCTGGTGGGTCCCAGCAGTCAGGGGGGAATCGTTTTTTTTTGCCCGGACGCACTTCCTTGCGTGCGAAGGTGTAGTTGGTGGGTCCCAGCAGTCAAGGGGAAACGTTTTTTTCGCGAAATGCGGTGGCCCGTCCGGTGGGTCCCCATTGTCAGGTGGAGGAATAATTATTTTCCGCGTAATAAGGAGGCACTTCCTTGCTGCGGCCGTGGACCCAGCTGTCAGCCTCTCCACATAAAGTCCACGTCCGATGGAAGTCGTTCCTTGACCATGTTGACCACGCCGCGCCGAGAGCACCAGGACGATGGACGACGACGAGGCTTAGGAAGGGGACGATGGGGAGCCGGGGAAGATGCGGCAGTGGAAGCCCGCGCCGAGAGGAGTACGAGTGTTCTTTGGTTGATTGCTATGTGTGAGGTTGCCGTTGCCGCAGGCCCGCCGGCCGGTGGGAATAGTAGGGGGCGGTGAGGCCTCCACGGCAGCACATCCGGCCACGGGAGGCAGGAGCATGCAGCACGACCGGCGCTGCTTTGGGCGGCTGGAGGAAGAAGACCAGAGGTTGAAGAAGCACTATGGCCGTTGGATGGACATCGTACGGTCACTGGAGCTAGAATCATTCATATATTGACTAAAGTTGACAAAGGCCTCCATCCCAGTCAACTTAGTAGGCCCACAAGTCAACCTCCCACCAAGGTTGGTCCCAGCTAGCAGGGGGTATTCATTTTTTTGTGCGTAATAAGGAGGCACTTCCGGTGGGTCCGAGCTGACAGGGGGGGAACGTTTTTTCGCGAAATACGGTGGCCCGACCTGTGGGTCCCAGCAGTCAGGGGGAAATGTTTTTTTCACGAAATACTGGTGGCCCGTCCAGTGGGTCCCAGCTGTCAGGTGGAGGAATAATTATTTTCCGCGTAATAAGGAGGCACTTCCTTGCGGCTGCCGTGGACCCAGTTGTCAGCCTCTCCACGTCTGAGATTTCTTCCGATGGAAGTCGGTCGTTGACCACATTGACCACGCCGCGCCGAGAGCACCATGGCGGTGGACGACGGCGAGGCCTAGTAAGGGGACGACGCGGAGCCGGGGAAGACGCGGCAGTGGAAGCCCGCGCGGAGAGGAGTACGAGGGTTCACCGGTTCGGTTGCGGTGTGAGGCTGCCGTCACCGCAGAATAACAGGGGGTGTGGGTGAGTAGTGGGATGACCTGGCCAGCGGTGGGAGTAGTAGGGGGCGCTGAGGCCTCCGCCGCATCGCAGCCGGCCACGGGAGGCAGGAGCACGAGGCTCGACTGGTGCTGGTTTGGGCGGCTGGAGCAAGAAGACCAGAGGTTGAAGAAGCACTACGGCCGTTGGATGGACATCATACGGTCACTGGAGCTAGAATCGTGCATATTGACTAAGTTGACAAAGCCCTCCGTCCCTGTCAACTTAGTAGGACCACAAGTCAGCCTGCCACTATACTGGGTCCCAGCTATCAGGCAGAGTATTCACTTTTTTTGTGCGTAATAAGGAGGCACTTCCTTGTGTGCGAAGATATAGCTGGTGGGTCAGAGCTGTCAGCGGCGGTAACGTTTTTTTCGCGAAATACAGAGGCCCTTTCGGTGGGTCCCTGATGTCAGGTGGAGGAATCATTATTTTGCGCGTAATAAGGAGGCATTTCCTTGCGTGCGGCCGTGGACCCAGCTGTCGGCCTCTCCACGTAGAGTCCACTTCATATGCATGTCGGTCGTTGACCACGTTGACCAGGCCGCGCCGAGAGCACCAGGGCGGTGGATGACGGCGAGGCCTAGGAAGGGAACGACATGGAGGCAGGGAAGACTCAGCAGTTGTTTCCCACGCGGAGGGGAGTACGACTGAACGAGGGTTTACTGGTTCGTCTGCCGTCGACGGAGAATAACAGCAGGTGTGGGTGAGTAGAGGATGGCTAGGCCAGCGATGGGAGTCTGGTGGGCGGTGAGGCCTGCTTGGCAAGACAGCCGCCATGGGAGGAGGGAGCAGCAGTCCCCATGGCGCTTGTTTGAGTAATTTGGAGAAGGAAGAGCAGAGATTGAAGAAGACGACGGCCGTTGGATGGCCATCCAACGATCCTTTGCTTGTGCATCAACCTTTTTAGGAAAGCCTCAAATCTGTGGAAAACATCATACAACCCATCTGCCATTATTTCTAATAAATTACAGCCCATTTGCTAATTCTTAAGGTTTTTGGAGCCCATATTCTTTTTGTTAGCATTACAGCCCATACTGTGGCCACGGTTAAAAATTATACTAATTTTGCATATTTGGTCTTGGTCCGAACTGTTTTTAATCCGAAATTTCGACTCACATTCAAACTGATTTTAAAAATAAATGTATATCAATATAAAATCCAACAAATTCTCCATGCATAAAAATTAATGTAATTTAAAATCTCAAATGAAAAAAAGATATTTGAAACTAATTGCGGTTTGATGTGTTTTAAAATGTACAACCCATTTCTCATTCTTGATGGGCCATTTTCTCGGCCAGCCGAATGAAAGCTCTCCTCGTCTTGAAAGATTTGCAGCCCAACAGGCCTGACAAAGCGACTTACTTGGCAAATAACAAAAAAAACTTTGCAAATAACAAAAAAACTGGGCTGTGGCCGTGGACCCAGCTGTCAGCCTCTCCACGTACTGTACTCTTCCGATGGAAGTCGTTCCTTGACCACGTTGACCACGCTGCGCGGAGAGCACCATGGCGGTGGACGACGGCGAGGCCTAGGAAGGGGACGACGCGGAGCCGGGGAAGACGCGGCAGTGGAAGCCCGCGTGGAGAGGAGTACGAGGGTTCACTGGTTCGGCTGCGGTGTGAGGCTGCCATCGCTGCAGGGCCTGGCCAGCGGTGGGAATAGTAGGGGGCGGTGAGGCCTCCGCGGCAGCACAGCTGGCCACGAGAGGCAGGAGCATGAGGCACGACCGACGCTGGTTTGGGTAATTTGGAGCAAGAAGACCAAAGGTTGAAGAAGCACTATGGTCGTTGGATGGACATCGTACGATCACCGGAGCTAGAATCGTTCATATTGACTAAGTTGACAAAGCCCTTCGTCCCCGTCAACTTAGTAGGCCCACAAGTCAGCCTCCCACCAAGGTGAGTCGCAGCTAGGAGGGGGAATATTCATTTTTTTTGTGCGTAATAAGGAGGCACTTCCGGTGGGTCCGAGTGACAAATGGGGGGACGTTTTTTCACGAAATCGGTGGCCCGTCGGTGGGTCCCGATGAGTCGGGGCAATCATTTTTTCACAAAATCGGTGGCCCGTCTAGTGGGTCCCTCTTTGTCGATTGGAGGAATCATTATTTTCTGCGTAATAAGGAGGCACTTACTTGCTGCGGTGTGGACCCGGTGACACTCTCCACGTCTGATATACTTCCGATGGAAGTCGCTTGACCATGTTGACCTCGCCGCGTTCCGTTGCATGCATGCGTCCATGGGTATGGTGCGTCCCCACTGTCAGCCTCTCACGTACAGTCATCTTTCGATGACTCTCGTTTGTTGACCACGTTGACCACACCGTGCGAAGTGCAGTTGACCGAACGACCGGAGATGGGGAAGACGGGCGGTGGATTCGCAGATGGAGAGGAGTGGGAAACTTCACTGGTTCGGGTGTGCGGCAGCACAGCCGCGGTGCACGGGAGACAGGAGCAAGAACAGAGGTTGAAGAAGGAGCATGGTTGTTGGATTAACATCCAATGGTCCAGCTGCTAGAATCATTTGTTGATTAAGTTGACAAAGCCATGCGTACACGTCCGCTTAGCAGGCCCACAAGTCAGTCACCAAATCTGACGGGTCCCAGCTGTCAACGGGATGAATAATTTTTTTTCGCAAAACAAGGAGGCACTTCCTTCCGTGCGAAGATACAACCGGTGGGTCCCAGCTGTCAGGTGGAGGAAACATTTTTTTCAGCTTAATAAGGAGGAACTTTCCTTGTGTGCGACCATGGACCTCGTGGGTCCCAGCCGTCAGGCTCTCCACGTAGAGTCCTCTTCCAGTGACACTCGTTTGTTGACCACGCCGCACCAAACACAGCGAGGCGCTGGACGACGGCGAGGCCCCGGACGGGAACGACTCGGAGATGGGAGAACGCGACAGTGGAGTCTTAGATTGAGAGGAGGAGAAGGGTTATAACTGGTTCTGTTGCGGTGTGGGGCTGTAGTCTGTGGAGAATAACAGGAGGTGTCGTGGGGTGGAGGGATAGCCTGGTCGGCGGTGGGGTAGCGCTTCGCAGCGATGCGTGCTAAGCAGAGCCGCTAGCCGCCGGAGGCCGGACCAAGCGGTCCCGGCGACGCTGGAGGAAGAAGACGAGAGATTGAAGGTGCATGTCGGCCGTTGGATATAAATCCAATGGCCGTGGATGACACAATCATTTGTTGACCAAGTTGACAACGCCCTGCGTAGGCTTCGACCTATTGGCCCACATGTCAGCCTGCAAAAATATGGCATATATTTAACCCATGTTTTCTAGAATGTACAGTCCATTTGCTGGGCTGGGTGAACAAATAATTTCGCGTCAATCAGGCCCATTTATATTTTCTAAGAAATCCCAGCCCATTTGCACTTCCTTGAAATACACGTATTAGGTGGGCTCGTTATATATATAATGTTATGTTAGCGAGTTAATATCAAAGAATAAACCGGAGAGGCACACTATATATATATAATTAAGAAATTAGCGAGTTATTGCTCAAAATAAAAATGAGCGCGTTGTTATTAAATTGGTCCTTAAAATCTTCGCAAGCTTTTGTACGCAATCACCAGGATTTTCCTTGCCTATGAGTCAAAAACAACCAGGATTTTCCGTTAAACATTTACTTTTATAAGTTAAAGACACGTGGGATGTTTTTGTAATGTATATATAAGTCTCTATAAAATATACGATGACAGTAATAATATAAATATATATAATGTGGTTAGAAGGGAAAACATAAATTGGACACAACATTACTTTTATAAGAGACCTGCGTTTTATACCCGACAGTAGGCATACTAACAAGTTCACACACAAATACAACAGAAAAGGTAAACATTCATATCAAACTCAGGTTCACAGGACACGTTCATATTCATAGCCAACATTCACTATCAACAACTCAAAATATTAATATATACACAAGCTCAACATATCTATGCATCCAAATGATTGATAGATCACACAACAATATGCATACATAATTCACAAAAAGATTCAGATATACACATGTTCAGTATGTTTATGCATCCAAATGATTGAGATCACAGCCAATATGGTCCATGGACGAACTTTAATTACCTAGGGTACAGACTGGTAAATGGTGTTCAATCGGAGGTACTTCTTGCTAAAATTAGTTCTTGTACGAAAACTTTCGAGTACATAAGAGGCAGCACAGACAGTCTGAACTTTGCTTGTAGGTTTATCCTCAAATAGTGGCCTCGTGCCTCGTGCCGATGGAGGTTTGAGCAACTTGTCCACTACTTTCATCCAACTAGTTTACTGGCTCATCTTGGTCCTGTATCTCGCCAAAATTCTACATTGCAGACGAGAAAGGAGGCGGTTGAGAAAATGAACCACCCAAATTTTTTGTGCAATTCAACTGAAATGGAGCATCCTTGGCATGCAGACTATTTAAGTGACAGATGAATATACGCGTCAACCAACTTGTCTGGAATCTTTAGACTCCATGCCATATAGTTCGCTACCATATGTGCCGATAACCAACCGGCACAAGTTGGGACCAAAGACTGGACTGCGTTTTTCTGGGCTACGCACCAAGCAATATTTTTGGCGTTCACTCTCCTAATACTTGAATTTTGACAATTGGTTGACGCCGGTTGATACTCGAATGAATATAGGCACTTCTTGTCAACATCGATGCTTGTCTAAGTGAACTTTGGAGTACATAGCAGCAGCATAAGTACCTGTCCATCTGATCATTTTGTGCAGTTCTACTGAAATCACCCGATGTAATGATTTGCCTACGAGTTCAGGCTCCAAATTACTCCTTTATGAAATCGGCAAACAGTAGCACAATACCAAATTACCAATACATATGACAGGCACAATAATCAGGATAAAGACCAGTACCAACCTGTGTGAGGTAGCATATCAATTACTATTTCCTTTTACTGGAAGCCGAGATAAGCCAAGCGACTAACAGCAAAGGAAGAAAGCAAGCGGAGATTAGCGACTGACAGGAAAGGACGGAAGCTGTCGAGGCAATGAAGCACCCAAAGTTTTTGTGCAGTTCCACCAAAATCGAGCATCCCTATTGGCACATATATTGAGTGAGATTACTGTAATAGTGGGACTAGTTGATGAAACATACACTAACAAATAGAAGCACCCTTATTATCTTAATGGGTAAAGTTAGCAACATAGTAGTCTTGCTTAAAGAGAGGTATTAGTTTATTTAATCAGTGCCAATTAGCTCAACTCAACACTCAAAGCATTGCCATTTATCATAGGTTGCAAAACTTAAAAGTGCAAAGATAAAGGAGTTTCTCATGACAAGAGTACGATACAAATAGAGATGATGACAAACTAATATGGATGAAGGCCTTAGGCCCGTACCAACCTGAGAAAAAAGCTTATTCATGTAGTCCCATAAGAGATGATAAAGCACTCACTGGAATCACACAATAGTATATATTTTGTGCACTTCAAATGTATGGTTGAAATCACTCTTGTTTACCGGTCTTGAGATTATATCAAAGATTATCAAGAACTTCCAGCAGAGTTAAAGCATCTGGCTGGGATACAGTTCATTGTATTGTCTTGTGTAGTTCCACTAAAATGTATGATTGGCACAACATGATCCATGTTTGCACAAGTAGGAACAAGGTGAAACCTTCATTAGCTTAGTGAGAAAGGATAGGAAGACATTAGCATATTACTCAAACAGTAGCATCCAATTCATGATGGACAATACGCAAAACATTTCCTCATTGAACCAATGGCAATAAATTGACATGCAAACCAATAGCACTATTATGTCATGACACTAATAATATTCCCTCCCTGCTCCACCACATGACTCACCTCCATAGACAAACATTCACACGTACACAATTCAGCATAGGGTCCTACTAAAGATTTGTTTAACTCCAACAGGAAAATTAGGCAGTAATAAATTAGTGGTACTTAAGTACTCCTAATTAATTAAGTGAGACAGCATAAGTGGAAGGGCTCCCTGGAGGATCGTCTCACATGTAAGGTAGTCGCTGCCGGAGCCCTTGAATATCCTCGACTGAGGCCTCTGGCTTCAGCAAGATTGCCTTGGCACTGTTTATTCTTCTTCTTCTTCCTCTTCATGCTCTGTTTCTCTTTCTCCTCACCAGTTGGTGAAACCAAGTACATGATTGGCCTTCTAATTCAGAATTGGTTTTGTCAGTGAGGGAGTACAAGTGTACTAGTAAAAACAGCATTATTTTCTCATGGCAGTCGGAAAATAGAGATGAACACATGCATTAAATATCATTCTTACCTAAAGGAAGGTTATGGCGCCAATATGGATGATGAGGATTGGAACAGAGATCTCCCTTTGTGCAGTTCCACCAAAATGAACCAACTATTCCATTTCGACATTCGCTTAAACAACACAAAAGTCACTTCTTTTAAGAAGAGTTTTGTGCAAATGCACCAAAAGGTCACAACAAACAACTGGTGAATTGGATATCCTGTTTGCACAAAAAGGCACAGAGGATACAATCAGAGTCTCGAACAATTACAGGCAAAAACATTTGGCTAAACTTGTCAGAGTCTCAAACAATTACAGGCAAAAACAGTGGCATGGCTTCATTTTTACCACGGACGTTATATTAAGAACAACTAAGGCTGCGTTCGGTTCACAGGTTTGGTGGAGGATTTTCATAGGAACACAATTCCTATGGTATTCTTTCCCTTCCAACCGTTCGGAACACGGGAAAGGTGATTAGTGTTTCATAGGAAAGCTGGTCTGGTAGTACTGATTCCATCGGATTAGAAACATCCATGCGCTGCTCCACATTGGGCGCCACGCCATGCGTTAGACAGTTCTTTGTTGGCGGCGCTTCGCTGCCATGCGTTAGACAGGTTGCTGTGCTGTGTTTGCCCGAATAAAAAATCAACCTATGTGTGGTACGTGAGGTGAGGACAAGAGTAGTCACTGTGCAGCTGAATAAACAAATAGCATCTCATACTGCCAAGCATGCTACTCTAAAAAACAAATCTGTACATTTCGTAGTCCATCCGAACACATTCTCTTGAGAGTTTCCTCCGGTTCGTTGTTCCATAGTTTTATACCTACATTCCTTTCCTATTCCGGTCCTCTTTTCTGCCCCTTTATTCCGACCGGAGCCTAAATATTTGGTATAAGGGCATGGGACAGTGGGTGCACCAGCAGTACAACACCATGTACGTAAACAGGGGCATAAAGTGGTGATTCATAGTTTGTTGCCCCGAGAAACAAACATCCAAGAAACATATCTGGGTTGGTCCCATTTTTGTTCACTCTAGCCACCTACTCCTATGTGTGTACAACATTACCCCTATATTTCCCTTTTTGACCAAGAGACCGGTTGGATGACCAGTCTGTACTACTTACATCCCTTTTCCTTCCTGTTTGTACCAAGTCCGATGTACATACTAAATTCCCCCACCCCAACTTTATTTCAATGACAAGTATTTTCGGACGGAGGGAGTACAAGATTCGACTCCATGAAGTAGCTTTACCTCTAACAATAGAAGAAACAAAAGGTGACGTTGGACCATCCGATCGAGAGGGGCTGAGAGGTAAAAAATGATGCACATGCAGCGATGTAGCGACCTGGGGAAGTAGAGCTAAGGCGGTTTCGAACGAAGATATACCTGAAGGTCGTCGGGATGTGGATATGTGGGTGGCGGGAGGCCGGATCCGCCCACAGGCAACGACGAAGGGATCGGAGGACCTCCCGTGCCGGCGGTCGGCCAGAGATAACGGTGCGGCCGGCAGCGGGTCTCCTCCCTCACTGTTGACGACGGCCTAAACGCTGCCCCTCCTCCCCTTCACCGGCGGAGGGGGATACTTTCGGATCTGTAACCAGCGGTGAGGATAGAAAGCCAGTGTTTTTTGAAGGGAGCAAGACAGTGTTACTACCCCTATCTTGTTTAGATCTGGAGAGGATGAGAGTGCGTGAATAGAGCAGCCCTAGCAAGCAAGCGCGGAGGCTCCGGCCTATATATAAGTAGTGGGGTAGTTTTCCTTTTTCACTCCATCAAAACAATCGTTTAAAATTGTGTACTACTCCTACATGCCAGGTCGCGGTTTTTTAGTTATTGATTGTTTTTTGAGATAGCTACCCGCTTGTTCCAAGTGATGTTACGGTGTGCCAGGTCGCACTTTGTATCGTTCAAGTCTGGTACTACAACTCCCTCCATTAAATGAACAACCACCCCCTCATAAAAATTGTGAACAAGCCCATGGCTAAAATTAGCGGAAACGTGGGTTGCCCCAACATGCATTATTATTTATATTTTCTACTCCCTCATTTCCTAAATATAAGTCTTTTTTATTAGCCACACCTAAGACAAGAATTTTTTTTATTAGCAGTGAACCCCACATGTCATAGACACAAAAATTGTGGCAAGATTCCCTTAGGCAAGCCAAAGTGTGTCTAATAATTTGAGCAACTCAGGTTAGGCAAGTGTGGCAAGTGTGGGAAAAATAATGTGGCAACATAAGACAAACATAGTCACAATCCAAACAGCCCCGTAATTTTTTGTGACATGCATGAAAATTTGGTTAGTTAAATTTATAGTCAAAATTTGGCAAGGTGCATCAAATCAACACATGCAAGTATCAAAAGGAAAGTCACGGCATGCATGCACGCGTTGTACTCCCTCCGTTTCCAAATATAAGTCTTTTTAGATATTGCAACAAGTGACTACATACGAAGCAGAATATGTCTGCTCCTACATACGAAGTAGCCCATTTGAAATGTGTAAAAAGACTTTTATCGAGTGCAGTAGTTTGATGTGTCGCGTCAACTCGTACAAGACCGAGAAATTTGATTACTACGACGCCCTCTCCCTCGTGGACGAGCTCCGGTGCCTTAACTGCACCTGCCTTTGGCTGCATGACAGGTGGGCCAACCACCTGTTGGGCCCACCTGTCATAGACGCAAAGGCAGGAGCAGTAAGTAGAAGCTTTCGCTACACGCTATCTCTCCAGCACGAGGTGGACGGACATGCAGCAGTGGATTCGATACTGTAGAAGTAGGAGTAACATCATTGTTCGTCTTCTCGAAGAGGCGAAGAGCCAAGCGCAAACCAAACATGGCAGTTGCGAACGCTCGCGTGGTGCGGTTCCTTGGAGTACTAGCTAGGCTCTTGCATGAGACAAAATTGCTACTCCCTCCGTTCCTAAATAATTGTCTTTCTAGATATTTCAACAAGTGACTACATACGGAGCAAAATGAATGAATCTACACTTTAAAACATGTCTACATACATCCATATGTTGTAGTCCATTTGAGATGACTAGAAAGACAATTATTGGGGAACGGAGGGAGTATTGTTTAATCATTAAACTCCATTATCCATTGGTTGATACTCATTCTGCATAGGTTCACGCGCTTAGCACCATTTCCTCTTGGGGTCACCAATGTTTATTTGCTAATTAATAGCATTCCATGCAATGAACTAGCCATTGCAAGTCATTAAAAGCATGCACACCTCTCATCTCTTATTGGTTGATACGTATGTTAAGAAACAAGAAACAAGGTAGAAATTAATGCACCGAGCCTAAGTGTTTTGGGACTACTTGGTTTTTGTAAGATGACTTTCTAGAGAGGGATTAGTATAGACCTGTAAACCGGAAAGGAGTATTTGCCTTTCTAGAGATTTCAACAGGTGACTAGACTACACCATGTGCAGTACCCCCTCCCTTCCGGTTTATAGGGCTCAAATCTCAAATCTCATGAACCAAGGCATTTTGCGATTGGAGGAATGTATCAGATCTCGTACTTTACAAAACTACCTAATTAAACTCATGCATTAATTACGTAGTTCTCTCGCTTTCCTCTCCGCCTTGGTCGCGGTGCACAATATTGAGCACTCCTATATGACTAGCCGCTCTATCTACATGCGGACATTTCAAAGCATCCGGCCCGCGTGCCATCCACCAAATCACAGCGAGGTGCTACAGTCGAGACTCACCTGTCACCCCGGTGTGGCTGTCATGACCCGTCATATCACAAAACCCACACCTTCAGCATCAGCAGTGGTAAGGTGGCCTCCAAGTTGGACTGGACGAAGCAACCATCATTTCATTGGAGCGCTCGTTCAAGCCCTTTCTTCCCTTTCTTGAAGAAAACCTCCTCCGGGCTACTCACTTCGCCATTTTTCTTCTCTACCGACGAAGGAAAGGTGGGCGGATCGATTATGCTACTATATTTTCATTCCAATAATCTTCTTTTTGCGAATCGATCGATTCTCACATCCTATTCTTTTCCCATTTTCATTGCGATTGTGGTTTCCTTTCGATTGCTTTTTGTTTGTCAGTTCATTGATGGATCCTGGAACACTAGGCAAAGAGTTGCCGGCTGAAAGGACCACGATGTCGCCTAGAGGGGGGTGAATAGGCGTTTTAAAATCTTTTACCGATTTGGCTATATCCAAATGCGGAAATAAACTAAGCATATACTTTTCAAGCACAAATCCTAAATATACTAGTCTCACTAAGTGCACCAACAACTTAGAATAAACAAGATGAGAACAACGAGGATATGAGTAAGCACAAGTCACACAAACTTACTCAGTGTATATCCCGAGGTATGGAAATGAATAATACACACAACCACAAGTAAGCAATACAAGCTTACACAACTTGTATCACAATATATGGAATTGAATGATACAAGCAAACTCAAGTAAGATACACAAACTTACTTGAGCAATATCACAATATATGGAAGTTTATAACACAAGTTAGCAATTCACACTAATCACAATGTATATCAATAGTAGCAAGTATGAATTGCGGAATATGAAGTGTAGGCCTAAATAATCTCTACAAGGAAATGGCCAACACAATATAATCAACCACCACAATATAATGAGGACAACAAGATATAGTGAATGCACGGTCAAATGACCAAAGTAAACCACAAGTAAGGAGTTAGGGTTAGGGATAACCAAAGTCACGGAGACGAGGATGTATCCCGATGTTCACTTCCTTGGAGGGAAGCTAGTCACCGTTAGAGAGGTGGATGTTACCACGAAGGAACACCAACGCCATGAAGGCTCACCCTATTCTCCTTGAGATATCACCACGAAGGCGATTCTCAACCACTAGTGGTAGACCTTGAGGCGGCCTCCAAACCTTCACAAACTTTCCGGGGACAAATCACAAGTTGATTCCTCGGTGAGCACTCCTACCGCCTAGGAGTCTCCAACCTCCAAGAGTAACAAGAACAAAGGGAAATGCTCAAGACTTGCTCAAATCACGAATTCCTTTGGTCAAGAGAGGAGAGGAGTGGATCTATCACTTGATTGGAAAAACTCTCAAGAACTCTCACGAATCTCTCCGGGATCTAAGATTTGGTGTAGGAGAAGTGAGAGGGAGCCTTTTTGTGTTCTAGGGTTCATATGAATGTTTTGCTCAACCCTCTACCGGATTAGTAGAGGGGTATATATAGCAAGCCTAGAAAACTAGTCGTTTGTGAGTAAGTGGCTGTGTTGGGCCGGACATCCGGGCAAGGGCGGACATCCGTGGCTGAGAAATGCACACACACGCATGTGAAAACAGAGGCCGAGTACAGGGCTGGACATCTGGCCAAAGCCCGACATCTGGCCCAAGTTGGGGCCCGGACATCTGGCCCAAGTTGCGGACATCCGGAGGACACAACCAACATTTCAACACGGTTCTGGACATCTACGGCCGGATTTCCGGGCCAAGTCCCGGATATCCGGCCAACACAAAAACTGCAGGCGCCCCAAAAGTAAAACATCCATAACTTTCTCATCCGGACTCCGATTTTGATGATTTTGGGCTCGTTTTGAAGCTATGGAAAAGCTCCAGGTCCTCACATAGAGAACCACCCAAGATAAACCAAAATGGAGGATGCAAAGAATGCAAAGGTTAGATCATATATTTTGGGGAACCTAGTTGGCTATGGATTTATTTGGTATATAGGATATGAGTGGAATTGTGTTGGATAGGAGTAAAATATGCCTATGTTGGAATATGATGTGAGGAAGTAGAAATAGAAGATGTTGACTTGAGCAAATCTAGCACTAACCCCTTTGATCCCCTCTTAATAGTGCGGGACCCTATAACTCAAGAAACATAAAAGAGCTATACTACATAGCTATCGAGAACCATTCTTGAGTGTATATTTTCTTGGTGGTCATCTCTCCACAACACTAACGCCAAAGGAACTAATACCTTTGACTCAAGCCTTTAACTTGAGCTTGATGTTTATGTTTATTCTTGGCTCAAGTTGAGCATAAGACATTGGTGAAGTCTTCAAGTAGCTCCCACATATGGGAGGCCTTGCTTTGTATTCATCTTCACTTGCCCATCATGTGATCATCCACAAGCTTCAAGCATGTAATCCCTCGGGATGGTTATCTTGAACTTGCCCTTATCAACCATGATCACCAACACTTGATGTTAACCTCTCATAGACACTTGAAATCTCTCTCTCTCTCTCTCTCTCTCGATCGAGCCCATGAGAATCACCTAACCCTCGAAAACATAGACAACACATAGTATGGGTTAGTACACAGAGTGCAATTGATAATTTCTTATCATACCACAAGATCTTATGTGGTCCATCATTTGCGCTCGTGTATTGACCATTTAGAGTTCAATCTTCGAGCTTCAACTTGGTCAACCGATATCTCTACTCCATGTTTAATCTTGACGTCATGAAGGATATATTGAAATCTTCCCTTGAATAGCTTGCTCAATCATGTCTCAACACATGAGTCCATTATGATCATATCTTTGAGCCACTCCTAGAATTCATCATTCGAATCATCCTTTTTAAGATCTTGATCCATTATGGCTCAAACCATAGCTCTAAGCATGGCAACCCTTAAGATACTCCAATGAACTCCATTTTAATCATCTCGATGTACTTGTTGCTTCAAAGGAGTTTTCTTCCATTATTCTTCAATCATTTTCCAATGGGACTAATCTTGAAATGTATATCTCAATGCAAACATTAGTCCATAAGGATTGTCATTAATTAATTACCAAAATGTAAAATCCCAAATTTTCAATTTGGAATGTTATACATTAGATCATCATGCATCACATATTTTCTTGCATTTTTCCGATCCTAGAAATTTCACGCAACTCAAGGACCCTCGGAGAGAGTTGGAGATTTCGAAATTTTCATATTTGTGTTTCCTCAAATTATGAAAAAGAGGATCATTTGATTTTATTTATTTCATCTTCAAATAATTTTTCCAATATCAAAATATGAGAGGGAATAATATGACTTTCCCAAGCACTAGGAAAAAAATGAAGATTTAATAAATAAATCAATTCTGGATTTTTCGGAGTTTATTTGCCTTAGGGAAAAATGCGTGATTTTCAAAAATTTGCATTTTAGGCTCGAGTAGAAGTCCATTTTGTTCGACTCATTTTTAGGAGTCGGGGAAAATTTACTTGGTAAATTTTGGAGTTCGTTTAGATTTTATTTTATTTGTTTTTCTGCGCGCGATATTTTAAAAAAAAAACACAGCGCCCCTTTGGCCAAGGGCCCAGCCTGCCCACCGCCCCTCCTCATGGCGCCAGCCAAGTGCTGCCGCCGCCGCCCGGCCGAGTCGAGGAGGACTCCTCCTCCTCCTCTCCTTTGCTTGCCCCCTCCCCAAGCTACCTCCCCTTTAAATACCCAACACCCCCTCTTCTCCCCACAAACCCTCCCAACCTCTCCTCTCCCCAACCCCAACCCCCGCCGCCGCCTAGCCGCCGCCGCCGCCCCTAGCCGCCGCCCCGCCGGAGCCCCACCTCGACGAGGTAGCCGCGCCGCGCCACCCTCCCCTCGGTTCGGTTTTTTTTATAAAAAACGTTCCGGTTTTCTTTTTCTTTTATTCGTTTTTTTTAAACCCTAGATCGGTTTTGTTTCCGGTTTTCTTTCCGTTGTTCGGTTTTATTTTCGAAACCCTAGATCGGTTTTATTTCCGGTTTTGTTTAGAGAGCATTCGCTGGACCGTTCGTCTTAACGAACGTGATCACCGGTTATTCCCGGTTAAAGAACGTCCGTTCGTTTAACCGTTCGTCGTTTTTCTTTCAATCGGATTTATTCCGCTATTATTTTTTTCTTCTGATCGTGATTTCAGATCCGATCTTCGTTCTAGTTTATCTTCTCGCTCGTTTATCGGAATCAGGTGATTCAAGCGCCTGGAGTTTCGTTTCGAAACCACCGTTCCGACTAATCAACTTAAATAAAGTTTTGCTACTGTAAAGTTTGACCTAGTTTCAACTTGCTAGAACCGAGTTGTTTTTCTTCCGCCGATTGTTTTCCGTAGTTTTGTTCGATTCGTTTTCTTTTGCAACCAGGGTTCTTAAGTTGAAATTTCTGGTCAGATCTTTTATTCGAGATTTACCCGTGCATTAGATGAGTACTTATTGTATGCTTGTTGTTTGTGCGCAATAGATCACCGAGTGCGCCGCTTGTTACTTGAATCTCTAGGTTTGCGGATCATCGACAAGGCAAGTAACATTTGATCATACCTTTTCTCATACCCAGTTTTTATGCATTAGATCAATCCTCAAACACTTGCATGATTAGGATCTAAATAAATTGTGGGATGGGAAGTAGATTGAGGTAGTACCTATTACATGTTTTACTTATGAAACCTTTGGGAGTTACTTCTACGTTTGCTTATTATGCCATGCTATGCTAGTAGACGTGGATTGGGTGAGTGATATCCATGAGGTGAGATTGTTAAATTAATGGTTTATCTAAGGTGGCAACTTAAACACACATCTGGGTGGATTGAGGCACCTGGTTTCCATCAGGACTTGCCTGTTTTTCTTCGGACCGCCACCCAGGCTCAAAGGGATCATGAGATTATTCAAACTAGTAACTTCCGTGTGCAGCCACAAGCCATTATGGGCTCTGGCATAGTTGATTAAGTCGTGCGAACTCTTATAGTGGTGGACTAGCAGATGTAGGGGATGTAGGTGTACCGGTCTACCCATCGTAAGGTGCTAGCGCACGAAAGACTATGTCTCGGTCATCATTTCTCAAACACCTGCGGTCGAGAAACCAAGCGGAGGCGATCGAGTCTTGTGGGGAAAAGTCGCAAACCTCTGCAGAGTGTATAAACTAATCATGATTAGCCGTGTCCCCGGTTATGGACATCTTGAGTATCTAGTACTTGAATATCATGTGAATCTCAACATGTTACTCTAATTTAATATTGTTGGGTTTGTTAATGATTACTTTTAATTGGGATTGAGGATGCTGTCAACCATTCTCAATGTTTAACAACCACCATGATAGTTAAACAAATTTATTCCTTTGCAGTAGGGAAAAACTGGCTTTATGCAAAAAAACTGTAACCGTAGAGCTTTCCACCAGCCACATGTGCATGTAGTATAGGCTTATCATTCATTATTCTCTATGTGTTACATTGCCAGCATATTCCATGTGCTGACCCGTTTTCGGGCTGCAACTTTCATGTTGCGAGACTTTTCGAACGACAGTAAGGTGCTTTAGGTCGTGGTTCTATACTCAGTGATGCCGCTGGAGTTGATGGACTCACTTATCTTCCAAGTCTTCCGTTGTTATTGTTATTAGATGGCCTTAAGCCATTTTTATTGTAATAAGTCCTCTTTTGGACAACGATGTAATAAGTGTGTGATTGCTACTCTGTTATAAATCCTTGAAATCTTGTGTGGTGTCGGCATTACTTATCCGAGGATGACATCGAACACGAGACTTGATCCATTCGGGTCGGGTCGCTACAGAGATGGTATCAGAGCACACGCTGACTGTAGGACACGACCACTAAGCTAAAGCCATAGATCACTACTCTCTCTTCCCATTTTCTAACTCCTCATCTTTTGTACTCTTTTAGGATGACGGACGCAAAGATCAAGTATGCCCAACCAGATGAAGGCACACCTTTTGGATTTCACTTGAAGGAAGTCACCAAGTACCTGAACATTGGACTACCAAGCTTCACCGGGACTCTCAACGCCACTCTGCCTAAAGAGGAGCGCTGGAAGATTCAAGCTCACGTTCCGGGAAGGACATTCGCCCCAATCACCAAGCCTATAGATAGTGTTTTCAGTGCACCAACCTGGAGTCTGGGAAAGAGCATGGCAGCTCATATCACCATGGGACGCATTGGAGAAGTTTACCAAGAAGACCTTAAGGACACCATCTACCAGATTTGCGGACGCCGAGATGAACAATGGGAGATAGTCGGCACCAAGAAGGATAGATCCATTGCAGCTTTCATCCAGAGTTAAACCAGCACATTCGACGCCGGAGAACCAGATGTGCAATGATATGATCGAATTGAAGGATGCGAAGGGAAGGATCATCGAACTTGAAGGAGAGCTGAAGTCTACACGTAAGGACTACATGGACGAGATCGTAGCTGTAGTAAGGCACAATAGCGATCTTAAGTATGAGATTGAAGAACTCAAGAGGAAATTGGCGCTCAAGAATGAAGACAAGTACGTCGACGGACAGAGTAACTACATCATCATCGACGACACCGATTCGGATCCAAGTGAACCCGACTTTGAAGACGAAGCTGGAGCAGACATCATGGAGTCTTCCACCGGTTCAAATTAATAGATGACCCCCACATACTAGTAGTATTACCTCCATGTAACATCATAGTACGCGCACTTTTGCGATAGTTAGATCGTTGTAAGCCCTTTGTTTGAATTGAATGAAGTGATTTTGTGTGCTTTTGCTCATATGCATTTGGGGTAGAGTTCTCTCTTAGACCTCACTCTATTCTTAATTTCTCGTCTTTTCTAAACCCTTCAGATGCCTCCGAGACGCGACCCCGGGTTTGTTTTCCCGCAAGAGATCACCCAGTTGATTCAGCAGCAGAACACTTTGATCCAAACATTGGTACAGAACCAAGGCAACAACAACAACAACAACAACAACAACAACCCACCACCACCACCACCTGCGGATCACTTGACTCGTTTCCTTGGACTGAATCCGCCGGTGTATTCCAGTAGCACCGAGCCGATTGTAGCAGATGATTGGCTCCGTAATATAGGGAGGGAGTTGACCACTGCAGGATGTACAGATGGAGAAAAGGTGAAGTTTGCTGCACACCAGCTTGAAGGACCCATGCAGAGCATGGTGGGAGAATTTTACAGCCACTTACCTGTGAGACACAGTCACATGGGATCAGTTTCAACAAGCTTTCCACCGCCCATGTCTCGGCAGGAGCTATGGCCATGAAGAAGCATGAGTTTCGCAATTTCGCCAAGGAGGAAGGATTGTTGGCGGTATGTGGATGATTTTAGTAAGTTAGCACGTTATGCCCCGGATAGCGTTGCTATGATGCAGACTAAGCGGGAGAAGTTTCGGAAGGACTGAATGATGAGTTAAGCATGCAGTTGATGGTAGCAAGTTTCAACAACTACCGGGAGTTGGTAGACCGTGCCCTCATGATTGAAGGAAAGCAGCGACAAATTGAGAATCGCAAGAGGAAGTATGGGCGGGGAAATATAACTCTGGAGCCAAGCAGAAGCCCGATATACCCCTAAGCGGGGAGTTCGGTTTCACATACCCATGGAGGAGGTAGTTCGCACAACCATAATGGCCACAAAAATGGTAATGGGAATGGAGGAAGCAAGCGGCGAACGGACCACACCATCAACCCCAACCAAGAAAGACTGAGCCATGTCACCTGTTACAAGTGTTCCAAGACCGGACATTATGCAAATGAATGTCCGAAGGCCAAGGTGGAAATGGAAGCTCGGAAGGAAGCCTAACCCTTTCAACAGAGCAGGTGAACCACATTGATGTGGAGGAGGTTGAAGATCAGCCCGATCGATGTCGGTAAGTTTTTGGTTAAGTCATTTACTGCACTAGTTCTTTTTGATACGGTGCAGCGCATTCATACATATCAAGGGATTTGTAGAAAAGTATAGCCTGCCTACTCAGATTCTTAAAACCCCTATGCTAGTAAGCTCACGGGAGCGGAGTATATGGCGGACAAGGATGTTTTCAAGTGCCATTAAGTATAGGAAGGCATGTGTTCCCGACGGATTTGATCATTTGGAATCCCAAGGATTGGATGTGATTCTTGGTATGGATTGGCTGTCGATGTATGGAAACATCGATTGCGCAAGTAAGATGATTTTGCTCACAACACAAGAAGGAAGAAGGATTAGGTATGTATCGCGACATGGACCAAATAGGAATCAAGTAAATTCCTTATCGGGAGTTGTGCGGGAAGAGGTGCAGTGGTGAAGGATTACCACGATGTATTTCACGAGGAATTGCAGGGAATGCCACGGATAGAGACATTGAGTTTTGATTGAGCTTTTGCAGTGCAGGCCCAATATCGAGCGACCATACGGGATGCCCTTACAGGATTTGGCGGAAATCAAGAAGCGATTAAGGAGCTATTGGATAAAGGTTTTATCGCCCAAGTTCTTAGCCTTGGGGATCACCCGTACTTTTATTAGAGAAGAAGGACGGATCGTTAAGAATGGTTGTTGACTATCATGGTTTAAATGAAGTAACAATCAAGAACAAGTACCCACTACCAATGATAAATGATCTGTTTGATCGTTTGCAAGGAGCTAAAGTGTTTTCCAAGATCGATTTGCGATCAGGGTACCATCGATTGAAGATTCGAGAGCAGGACATACCTAAGACAGCATTTACCACGAGATATGGACTGTATGGATATACCGTTATGTCATTTGGACTGACTAACGCTACTGCCTATTTCATGAACACGATGAACAAAGTGTTTATGGAATTTTTGGATAAGTTCGTCGTGGTGTTCATAGATGATATTTTGTTTTTCTCGAAGAATGAAGAGGAACATAAGGAACATTTGTGATTGGTTCTGGAGAAACTAAGGGAACAACAGTTGTATGCCAAGTTCAGCAAATGTGAGTTTTGGCTAAAGGAAGTTGGATTTCTTGGACATGTTATATCCGGAGAAGGGTTAGCGATTGACCCCACGAAGGTTGAGACCGTAACCAAATGGGAAGCACCAGCGACAGTTGAGAGATCCGGAGTTTCCTTGGACTCGCAGGATACTACCAAAGATTCATTGAGAATTTCTCAAGGATTGCAAAGCCTATGACGGAATTGCTGAAAAAGGATACCAAGTTCATATGGGTGAGGATTGTGAGGCAAGTTTTCAGGAGTTGAAGAAAAGATTGGTTACCTCACGGTGTTGATTTTGCGGATCGGACCAAGGATTATGAGGTGTATTGCGGCGCTTCACGTCGAGGACTTGGAGCCGTGCTTATGCAGGAAGGAAGAGTTGTTTCAGTATGCTTCACGACAGCTTAAGCCTCATGAGTTGAATTATGCCACACATGATTTGGAGTTAGCAGCCGTTGTGCATGCATTGAAGACATGGAGACATTTTCTCATTGGAAATCATTGTGAGGTGTACACGGATCACAAGAGTTTGAAGTACATCTTCACGCAGAAGAATTAAATCTCGGACATAGGAGATGGTTGGAGCTTATTAAGGATTATGATATGAGATTGCATTATCACCCGGGAAGGCTAACGTTGTAGCAGGCGCATTGAGCCGTAAGAGCCACGCCAATACACTAATGTTGGGAGGAATACCCAAGGAGTTAGCCGAGGACCTTCGAGAGCTATGTTTGGAAATAGTTCCGAGAGGCTATGTAGCAGCATTGGAGATTCAATCTACATTGATGGACAAAATCAGAGAAGTTCAAAAGGCAGATAAGGAAATTGCCTCTATAAAGGAGAAAATGAGCGAAGGAAAAGCAAAGGGATTTCGTGAGGATGAGCACGATACCCTATGGTTTGAGGACCGTGTTTATGTGCCAAATGACCCGGAGATCAGGAAGTTGATTTTGTAAGAAGCACATGACTCGCCCTACTCGATTCACCCAGGAAATACCAAGATGTATTTAGATTTGAAGGAAACATTCTGGTGGACCGGAATGAAGAAGGATATTGCAGAGTATGTAGCAGTTTGTGATGTATGTCAAAGGGTGAAAGCGAGAACATCGAAGCCAGCAGGATTGTTGCAACCATTGCCGATACCGAATGGAAGTGGGATAAACTAGGCATGGATTTCATCACAGGTTTGCCAAAGACTCGTTCGAGGCTATGACTCGATTTGGGTTATAGTCGACCGCTTGCGAAGGTAGCTCATTTCATTCGATCAAGACTACCTATAGCAGCGCTAAGTTGGCAAAGATATACATGACCAGAATTGTGTGTTTGCACGGAGTTCGAGGAGTATCGTGTCAGATAGAGAACCCAATTTACCTCAAAGTTTTGGAATCGGTTACACGAAACATTGGGAACCAGGCTGGAATTGAGACAGCTTTCCACCCTGAACCGATGGACGGTGAGAGAGTCAATCAGATTTTGGAGGATATCTTTGAGAGCTTGTGCACTAGATTATGGATCTAGTTGGGATGATAACTTGCCATATGCAGAGTTTTCTTATAACAACGATTACCAAACCAGCTTGAAGATGGCACCTTCGAGGCTTTATGCGGAAGGAGGTGTAGGACACCGTTATCATGGGGCGAAGTTGGAGACCGTCGATTGTTTGGACCAGATTTGATTAAGGAGTGCGAGCAGAAGGTTCGTTGATTAGCGATAGGCTCAAGGTAGCCCAATCCAGACGAGAAAAGCTATGCGGATTCAAAGCGCAAGGCGATTGAATATGAAGTTGGAGCGAGTTTATCTCGAGTATCCCCACTTGAGGAGTTAAGCGATTTAGAGTTAAAGGAAAGTTAGCACCACGTTTCGTTGGACCGTATAGGATCTTGCAGCGCATGGGAGAAGTTGCTTATAAACTGGAATTGCGGAAGGACTATCGGGAGTTCATGATGTATTCCATGTTTCTCGGTGAAGAAATGTCATGCCGAGATGGCAGAGGTAGAGCTAAGAATCTGATGCCACTTGAAGCAATTCAGTTAAAGGATGATTTGACATATGAGGAGAAACCAGTCAAGATTCTCGATTATGCCAGCAGGTTACTCGCAGCAAGGTTATCAAGTTTTGCAAGGTTCGATTGGAGCCACCACACCGAGGATGAAGCCACAGGAAAGAGAAGAAGATTTGCTCAAGGACCACCTCACCTATTTTCTAGCCAACCCGAATCTCGAGGGCGAGATTCATCGTAAGAGGGGTAGGTTTGTAACATCCCAAATTTTCAATTTGGAATGTTATACATTAGATCATCATGCATCACATATTTTCTTGCATTTTTCCGATCCTAGAAATTTCACGCAACTCAAGGACCCTCGGAGAGAGTTGGAGATTTCGAAATTTTCATATTTCATCTTCAAATAATTTTTCCAATATCAAAATATGAGAGGGAATAATATGACTTTCCCAAGCACTAGGAAAAAAAATGAAGATTTAATAAATAAATCAATTCTGGATTTTTCGGAGTTTATTTGCCTTAGGGAAAAATGCGTGATTTTCAAAAATTTGCATTTTAGGCTCGAGTAAAAGTTCATTTTGTTCGACTCATTTTTAGGAGTCGGGGAAAATTTACTTGGTAAATTTTGGAGTTCGTTTAGATTTTATTTTATTTGTTTTTCTGCGCGATATTTAAAAAAAGCATGGCGCCCGCTTTGAGCCAAGGGCCCGGCCTGGCCAACCGCCCCTCCTCTGGCGCTTGGCCACACACAAGCCGCCGCCGCCCCGGCCGAGTCGAGGAGGACTCCTCCTCCTCCTCTCCTTTGCTTGCCCCCTCCCCAAGCTACCCTCCCCTTTAAATACCCAACACCCCCTCTTCTCCCCACAAACCCCCTCTCCTCTCCCCAACCCAAACCCCCGCCGCCGCCCGCCCCCGCCGGAGCCCCACCTCGACGAGGTAGCCGCGCCGCGCCACCCTCCCCTCGGTTCGGTTTTTTTTTATAAAAAAACGTTCCGGTTTTCTTTTTCTTTTATTCGGTTTTTTTAAAAACCCTAGATCGGTTTTGTTTCCGGTTTTCTTTCCGTTGTTCGGTTTTATTTTCGAAACCCTAGATCGGTTTTATTTTCGGTTTTGTTTAGCGAGCATTCGCCGGACCGTTCGTCTTAACGAACGTGATCACCGGTTATTCCCGGTTATCGGAAGTCCGTTCGTTTAACCGTTCGTCGTTTTTCTTTCAATCGAATTTATTCCGCTATTATTTTTTTCTTCTGATCGTGATTTCAGATCCGATCTTCGTTCTAGTTTATCTTCTCGCTCGTTTATCGAAATCAGGTGATTCAACCGCCTGGAGTTTCGTTTCGAAACCGCCGTTCCGACTAATCAACTTAAATAAAGTTTTTCTACTGTAAAATTTGACCTAGTTTCAACTTGCTAGAACCGAGTTGTTTTTCTTCCGCCGATTGTTTTCCGTAGTTTTGTTCGATTCGTTTTCTTTTGCAACCAGGGTTCTTAAGTTGAAATTTCTGGTCAGATCTTTTATTCGAGGTTTACCCGTGCATTAGATGAGTACTTATTGTATGCTTGTTGTTTGTCTGTGATAGATCACCCGGTCGCCGCTTGTTACTTGAATCTCTAGGTTTGCGGATCATCGACAAGGCAAGTAACATTTGATCATACCTTTTCTCATACCCAGTTTTTATGCATTAGATCAATCCTCAAACACTTGCATGATTAGGATCTAAATAAATTGTGGGATGGGAAGTAGATTGAGGTAGTACCTATTACCTGTTTTACTTATGAAACCTTTGGGAGTTACTTCTCGTTTGCTTATTATGCCATGCTATGCTAGTAGGCGTGGATTGGGTGAGTGATATCCATGACGGATGTGAGATTGTTAAATTAATGGTTTATCTAAGGTGGCAACAAACACACATACGGGTGGATTGAGGCACTGGTTTCCATAAGGACTTGCCTATTTTCTTGAACCGCCACCCAGGCTAAAGGGATCATGAGATTATTCAAACTAGTAACTTCCGTGTGCAGCCACAAGCCATTATGGGCTCTGGCATAGTTGAATAAGTCGTGCGAACTCTTATAGTGGTGGACTAGCAGATGTAGGGGATGTAGGTGTACGGTCTACCCATCGTAAGGTGCTAAGCGCTTACGAAGACTATGTCTCGGTCATCCGTTTCTCAAACACCCTGCGGTCACGAGAAACCAAGCGGAGGCGATCGAGTCTTGTGGGGAAAAGTCGCAAACCTTTGCAGAGTGTATAAACTAATCATGATTAGCCGTGTCCCGGTTATGGACATCTTGAGTATCTAGTACTTGAATATCATTTGAATCTCAACATGTTACTCTAATTTAATATTGTTGGGTTTGTTAATGATTACTTTAATTTGGGATTGAGGATGCTGTCAACCATTCTCAATGTTTAACAACCACCATGATAGTTAAACAAAATTTATTCCTTTGCAGTAGGGAAAAACTGGCTTTATGCAAAAAAAAACTGTAATCGTAGAGCTTTCCACCAGCCACATGTGCTTGTAGTACACGCTTATCATTCATTATTCTCTATGTGTTACATTGCCAGCATATTCCATGTGCGGACCCGTTTTCGGGCTGCAACTTTCATGTTGCAGACTTTTCAGACGACGAGTAAGGTGCTTAGGTCGTGGTTCTATACTCAGTGATGCCGCTGGAGTTGATGGACTCACTTATCTTCCAAGTCTTCCGCTGTTATCGTTATTAGATGGCCTTAAGCCATTTTTATTGTAATAAGTCCTCTTTTGGACAACGATGTAATAAGTGTGTGATTGCTACTCTGTTATAAATCCTTCGAAGTACTGTGTGGTGTCAGCATTACTGATCCAGGGATGACATCGGAGCACAAAGACTTGATCCATTCGGGTCGGCTCGCTACACAAAACCACACATGGGGACTACATGTACTTTCAATCTCCCCCATTTTGGTAATTGATGACAATCTCAACAAGAGGGTTTATATAATGAATTTTTAAACAATCATGCAATTTATCCGAGGATAAATTGTATACTTGGGATGGTTGTACTATCATCAAGACACTACATAAGCATTTGATGATAGTACACCCATAGTATATAGAGCAAACTCCCCCACAATATATGCAATAAGAATATATAACAAGGGTAGATATGCATGAGTGACAACAAGAACTACAAAAGATATTTATCTTAAACCCTCTAAACTTCTCCCCCATTGGCACCAAATGCCAAAATGGAAGACAAAACATCTAGCAGACCAATATAGTATGAGTTAAGTCCTTGATGTGTGCATATCACAACATGTGAGTGAAAACAAATGCACATATTCAATGATGAACAATTAAAGGAGCTCGGAATCTATAGAATGCAATCAGATACGAAGATATGAACTTTTTCATGTATAAAAATTTCTATGTGGCCAATAATAATCATGATATGTATCCATAAAGAAACTCGTATACACAAAAAGAAACGTTGCAATTGATAAGAACATGATATCCACAAGTGAATCCACAATTATACAACTTGAGCCTAGTCATAATAGCAAGGTACGTGGCACAAAGCTCATGGCACAAATTGATCTCATTTGCATAACACAAAGTGAAGCAAGCAATCAAAAGATCCGACGAGCCAAAAGGATAAAAGAATATTACGATTTGGGTAAAGGAGTGTTCTAAGGAAAATAGAGAAGCTCCTGTAGCGACCAGACCCGAATGGATCAAGTCTCTGTGCTCAGTGTCATCCCTGGATCGATGTCCGACACCACACAAGTGCTTGAAGGATTTATAGCGAGTAGCAATCACACACTTATTACATCGTTCTCCACAAGGAACTTAATACAATAATATGGCTTAAGGCCATCTAATAATAACAACGGAAGGCTTGGAAGATAAGCGAGTCCATCAACTCCAACGGCATCATCGAGTATAGAACCACGACCTAACACCTTACTCGTCGTTCGAAAAGTCTGCATAGCGTGAAAGTTGCAGCCAAAACGGGTCAACACATGGAATATCTTGGCAATGTAACACATAAAACAATGAAGGAATAAGCCTATACTACATGCATATATGGCTGGTGGTAAGGCTCTCTGATTTACATTTGCATAAAGCTGATTTTTCCCTACATCAAAGGAATAATTTTATTTAACTATCATGGTGGTTTTAAACATTGAGAATGGTTGACAAGATCCTCAATCCCAATTAAAAGTACTCATCAAAATCCCAATAACTTTTATTAGAAGTATCATGTTGAGATTCACATGATATTCAATTACCAGATACTCAAATTGTCCATAACCGGGGACACGGCTAATCATGATTAGTTTATACACTCCAGAGGTTTATGCACTTTTCCCCACAAGACTCGATCGCCTCCGCTTGGTTCTCGTGACTACATGGTGTTTGAGAAAGCGGATGGCCGAGACATAGTGTTTCAGAAGCGCTAGCACCTTACATATGGGTAGACCGTACCAACCTACATCCCCTACATCAGCTAGCCTACCCGTAAGAGTTCGCACAACTTAGTCAACTACGCCAGAGCCCATAATTGGCTTGTGGCTGCACAAGGAAGTTTCCAGTTTGAATAATCTTATGATCCCTTGGAGCCTGGGTGGCGGTCCGAAGAAATACAGGCAAGTCCTAATGGAAACCAGGTGCCTCAATCCACCCAGATGTGTGTTAGGTTGCCACCTTAGATAAACCATTAATTACAATCTCACATCTGTCATGGATATTCACTCACCCAATCCACGTCTACTAGCATAGCATGGCATAAATAGCATACGTAGAAGTAACTCCCAAAGGTTCATAAGTAAAACAGGTAATAGGTACTACCTCAATCTACTTCCCAATCCCACAATTTAATTAGATCCTAACCATGCAAGTGTTTGAGGGTTTGATCTAATGCAATAAAGCTGGGTAGTAGAAAAGGTATGATCAAGTGTTACTTGCCTTGCTGATGATCCATGAGACCTAGAGATTCAAGTAACAAGCGGCGACTCCGGGTGATCTACGCAGACAAACAACAAGCATACAATAAGTACTCATCTAATGCACAGGAAATCTCGAATAAAAGATTTAACCAGAGAGTTCAACTTAAGAACCCTGGTTGCAAAAGAATCGAATCAAAATAAGACATCGAAAGTCGAAACTCGAGAGAGAACGACTCGGTTTAGCAATCTGAAACTAGGTCAAAATTTTACAGTAGCAAAACTCTGTGTAAGTAGGTTAGTCGAACGGCGGTTTAGAATTGAAACTCCAGCGCTTGAATCACCCGATTCGATAAGCGAGCAAGAAATAAAACAGATTTGAAAATCGGATCGAAATCGAATCGAAAAATAACGGATTAAATCCGATTAAAAGAAAACGACGAGCGGATTAAATAACGGATGTTCGTTAACAGAACTAATCCAACGAACACATTCATTGAAACGAGCGGTTCGGTGAGCGTTCGTTAATTAAGAAAACCGAAAAAATAAAACCATCTAGGTTTTTAAAAAAACCGAACATCTTTTTTTAAAAAACCGGATCAGAAAACCGGATCGGGCGGGCGGCGGCGGCTACCTCGGGGCTTCGGCGGGGCTCAGTGCGTGAGGGGGCGGTCGGGGGGCGGCGAGGGGGGGGGGCTCGGCGACGGCGAGGAACGGCGGCGGTGGCGGGCTCGGCTTGGGCAAGGGCGGCAGGCGGTGTGAGAGAGAGGGGGGTCCAGTATTTAAGAGGGGGGGCGGCGGGCTTGGGAAGGGCAGTGGCGGGTCGGAGGGACTCGGGCGGGCGGGCGTCTTGGTGCGGCGGGCCTCCAGCCAGGCAAGCGTCTGTGAGAGGAGAGGCGGGCGGGGCCTGGGCGGGCAGGCTGGTTGGGCTGGCATTGGCCTTGGCCAGGCGCGCGATTTTTTTAAACAAAACAAAACTAAACAGATTAAAAAATACCAAACGAACTCGAATTTAATAAAATAAATTTTCCCGACTCCTAAAAATGAGTCGAACAAAATGAACTTTAAAAACGGCAAACATGCATATTTTTTAAAATGCTCATTTTGCCTAAGCAAAATAAATCTTCCAAAACCAAATTTGATTTATTTATAATATCTTCATTTTTCCTAAATATTGGGAAAGTCATATTATTCCCTCTCTTAATTTTTTATAGGAAAACTTTATGAAGATAATTAAATAAATCAATGATCCTATTTTCAAAATTTGAGAAATCCCAAATATGAAAATAATGAAACTTCCAACTCTCTCCGAGGGTCCTTGAGTTGCGTGAAATTTTCTAGGATCGGAAAAATGCGAGAAAATATGATATGCATGATGACCTAATGTATAACATTCCAAATTGAAAATTTGGGATGTTACAAACCTACCTCTTAAGATGAATCTCGCCCTCGAGATTCGGGTTAACTAGAAAATAGGTGGGGTGGTCCTTGAGCAAAACTTCCTCTCTTTCCCGGTGGCTTCATCCTCGGTGTGGTGGCTCCTTTGAACTTTGCAAAACTTGATAACCTTCTTGCGGGTAACTCTGCTGGCATAATCGAGAATCTTAACAGGTTTTTCCTCATCGTCAAGTCATCCTTCAACTGAATTGCTTCCGGTGTACTGTGTCTCTTAACGGTACCTCTGCTATCTCGGGTGACATTTCTTCAATCGAGAAACATGGAATACATCATGAACTCCGACAGTCCTTCCGCAATTCCAACTTATAAGCAACTTCTCCCATGCGTTGCAAAGATCTTATACGGTCCAACGAAGCGGGTGCTAACTTTCCTTTCACTCCAAAACGCTTAACTCCTTGAAGCGGGATACTCTAAGATATACTCTGTCTCCAACCTCATACTCAATCGCTGCGCTTTGAATCGGCATAGCTCTTTTATGCGGACTGGGCTACCTTGAGCACATCTCGAATCAACTTATCTTTCTGTTCGGACTCCTTAATCAAATCTGGTCCAAACAAGCGGCGATCTCGGTTTAGTCCCATGACAACGGTGTCCTGCACCTTCTTCCATACTGAGCCTCGAAGGTGCCATCTTCAAGCTGGTTTGGTAGCTGTTGTTGTAGGAAAATTCTGCATACGGCAAATTATCATCCCAAGCTAGATCCATAATCTAGTGCACAAGCTCTCAAAGATGTCCTCCAAAATCTGATTGACTCTCTCGGTCATCCATCGGTCTGTGGGTGGAAAGCTGTCATCAATTCAATCTAGTTCCCAATGTTTCGTGTAACTGGTTCCAAAATTTTGAGGTATGGCGGGTTCCTCTATCGATACGATGCTCCTCGGAACTCCGTGTAAGCACACAATTCTGGTCATGTATATCTTTGCCAACTTAGCACTGCTATAGGTAGTCTTGACTGGAATGAAATGAGCTACCTTTGTCAAACGGTCGACTATAACCCAAATCGAGTCATGACCTGAACGGGTCTTTGGCAAACCTGTGATGAAATCCATGCCTAGTTTATCCCACTTCCATTCGGGTATCGGCAATAGTTGTAACAATCCTGCTGGCTTCTGATGCTCCGCCTTTACTTTCTGACATACGTCGCAAATTGCTACATACTCCGCAATATCCTTCTTCATTCCGGTCCACCAGAAAATATTCTTCAAATCCAAATACATCTTGGTATTTCCTGGGTGAATCGAATAGGGTGAATCATGGGCTTCTTGTAAAATCAACTTCGATCTACGGGTCATTGGGCACATAAACACGGTCTTCAAACCATAGGGTATCGTGCTCATCCTCACGAAATCCTTTAGCTTTTCCTTTGCTCATTTTCTCCTTTATAGAGGCAACTTCCTTATCTGCCTTTTGGGCTTCTCTCGATCTTGTCCATCGATTGTCGATTGAATCTCCAATGCTGCTACATAGCCTCTCGGAACTATTTCCAAACATAGCTCTCAAGGTCCTCGGCTAACTCATTGGGTATTCCTCCCATCATTAGAGTATTGACGTGGCTCTTACGGCTCAATGCGCCTGCTACGACATTAGCCTTTCGGGGTGATAATGCAATCTCATATCATAATCCTTGATAAGCTCTAACCATCTCCTCTTGTCTGAGATTTAATTCTTACGTGTGAAGATGTACTTCAAACTCTTGTGATCCGTATATACTTCACAATGATTTCCAATGAGAAAATGTCTCCATGTCTTCAAGGCATGCACAACGGCTGCTAACTCCAAATCATGTGTGGCATAATTTAACTCATGGGGCTTAAGTTGTCGTGAAGCATCTGAAACAACTCTTCCTTCTTGCATAAGCACGGCTCCAAGTCCTCGACGTGAAGCGTCGCAATACACCTCATAATCCTTAGTCTGATCTGGCAATATCAAAACTGGTGAGGTAACCAATCTTTTCTTCAACTCCTGAAAACTTGCCTCACAGTCCACAGTCCATATGAAATTGTTTTCCTTCTTCAACAATTCAGTCATAGGCTTAGCAATCCTTGAGAAATTCTCAATGAATCTTCGGTAGTATCCTGCGAGTCCAAGGAAACTCCGAATCTCTCCAACTGTCGTTGGTGCTTCCCATTTGGTTACGGTCTCAACCTTTGTGGGGTCAACTGCTATTCCTTCTCCGGATATAACATGTCCGAGAAATCCAACTTCCTTTAGCCAAAACTCACATTTGCTGAACTTGGCATACAACTGGTGTTCTCTCAGTTTCTCCAAAACCAATCGCAAATGTTCCTTGTGTTCCTCTTCATTCTTCGAGAAAATCAAAATGTCATCAATGAACACCACGACGAACTTATCCAAAAACTCCATAAACACTTTGTTCATCAGGTTCATGAAATAGGCTGGTGCGTTAGTCAGTCCAAATGACATAACGGTATACTCGTACAGTCCATATCTCGTGGTAAATGCTGTCTTGGGTATGTCTTGCTCCCGAATCTTCAACTGATGGTACCCTGATCGCAAGTCGATCTTGGAAAACACTTTGGCTCCTTGCAAGCGATCAAACAGATCATTTATCATTGGTAGTGGGTACTTGTTCTTGATTGTTACTTCATTCAATCCACGATAATCAACAACCATTCTCAAAGATCCATCCTTCTTCTCCACAAGCAAAACGGGTGATCCCCAAGGTGAAGAACTTGGGCGTATAAAACCTTTATCCAATAGTTCCTTAATCTGCTTCTTGATTTCCGCCAAATCCTTTGCGGGCATCTGTCTGACGGTCGTTTCGATATCGGGCCTGTTCCTGGTAATAGCTCAATCAAAAACTCAATGTCTCTATCCGGTGGCATTCCTGGCAACTCTTCCGGAAATACATCAGGAAAATCCTTCACCACTGGTACTTCTTCCTGCACCACTCCTGATAAGCAATTAACTTGTGCTCTCCTCGGCTCGTGCCGTGATACATACTTGATCCTTCTTCCTACGGTGTGGTGAGCAAAATTGACTTTGTGGTGCAATCAATGTTTCCTCCATACTTTGATAACCAATCCATACCTAATATCACATCCAATCCTTGGGATTCCAGAACTATTAGGTCTGAGGGGAAAACATAGTGTCCAATCCTTAGTGGTAATCGATCACACCATTTACTAGCCATGTACTCTGCTCGGGTGAGGTTACTAGCATGGGTGACCTAAGGGCTTGGGTTGGTAACTTGTACTTATCCACAAATCCCTTGATATGTATGAATGCGATGCACCGAGATCGAAAAGAACAACTGCAGAAAAGACTTAACCAAAAACTTACCGATTCTTGCATCGGGCTGATCTTCAACCTCCTCCACATCAATGTGGTTCACTGTCCCCTGTTGAAAGGGTTGGGCTTCTTTCGAGCTTCCATTGCCATTTCCATTACGGCCTACGGGACAGTCATTTGCATAATGCCCAGTCTTGCGGCACTTAAAGCAAGTGATATGACTCAGTCTACCTTGGATGGTGTTGACGGGTTGGTGCGGTTCTGTCCATTGCTTCCTCCATTCCGTTCCCATTCTTGGTGCCATTATGGTTGTGCGAATTACCTCCTCCATGGGTATGCTGAAACTGAATTCTGATTTAGGGTATAACGAGGCTTCGCTGGGTTCGAGTTATACTTCCCTGTCCATACTTCCGCTTGCAGTTCTCAATTTCTGCTGCTTTCCTTCAATCATGAGGGCTCGGTCTACCAACTCTGGTAGTTGTTGAAACTTGCTACCATCAACGGCATGCTGAACTCATCATTCAGTCCTTCTAGAAACTTCTCCTGTTTAGCTGCGTCTGTAGCAACGTCATCTGGGGCATAACGTGCTAATTTGCTAAAGTCATCCACGTACTGGCCAACAGTCCTTCCTCCTTGGCGCAAGTTGCGAAACTCACGCTTCTTCATGGCCATGGCTCCTGCTGAAACATGGGCAGTGCGGAAAGCTTGCTGAAATTGATCCCATGTGATAGTGTCTACCGGGTAAGTGGCTGTGAAATTCTCCCACCATGCTGTTGCGGGTCCTTCAAGCTGATGTGCTGCAAACTTCACTCTTTCACCATCTGTGCATCCTGCAGTGGTCAACTCCCTTCCTATCTTGCGGAGCCAGTCATCTGCTACAATCGGCTCGGTGCTACTGGAATACACCGACGGGTTCAGTCTAAGGAAACGAGTCAGATGATCCGCAGGTGGTGGTGGTGGTGGGCTGTTGTTGTTGTTGTTGTTGTTGTTTTTGTTGCCCTGGTTCTGCACCAATGTTTGAATCAGGGTATTCTGCTGCTGGATCAATTGGGTGATCTCTGGCGGAAAAACGAATCCGGGGTCGCGTCTCGGAGGCATCTGATGGGTTTAGAAAGGAAGAGAAATTTAGAATAGAATGAGGTCTAAGGGGAAGTCACTACCCAAATGCACATGAGCAAATGCACACAAAATCACTTCATTCAATCAAACAAGGGCTTACAACGATCTAACTATCGCAAAAGTGCGTGTACTACAATGTTTACATGGAGGAAATACTACTAATATGTGGGGACTTCTACTAATTTGAACCGTGGAAGACTCCATGATGTCCGCTCAACCGTCTTCAAAGTCGGGTTCACTTGGATCCGAATCGGTGTCGTCGATGTTGATGTAGTCGCTTGGGTATTCGACATACTGGTCTTCATTCCTGAGAGCCAACTTCTTCTTGAGTTCTTCGATCTCGTACTTAAGATCGTTATTGTGTCTTGCCGAGCTACGATCTCGTCCATGTAGTCCTTGCGTGTAGTCTTTAGTTCTCCTTCGGTTCGATGATCCTTCCCTTTGTCTTTCAGAACTCCAACATATCATTGCACATTTGGTTCTCCTGGCGTCGAATGTGCTGATTTAACTCCTGGATGAACGCTGCAATAGATCTATCCTTCTTGGTGCTGACGACGTCCCAGTTGTCATCTCTGCGTCCGCAAATCTGGTAGATGGTGTCCTTGAGGTCTTCTTGATAAACTTCTCCAATGCGTCCCATGGTGATGTGAGCTGCCATGCTCTTTCCCGGACTCCATGTTGGTGCAATCGAAAACACTATCTATAGGCTTGGTGATTGGGGCGAATGTCCTTCCCGAGCGTGAGCGTGAATCTTCCAGCGCTCCTCTTGAGCAGAGTGGCGTTGAAAGTCCGGTGAAACTTGGTAGTCCAATGTTCGGTACTTGGTAACTTCCTTCAAGTGAAATCCAAAAGGTGTGCCTTCATCCGGTTGGGTGTACTTGATCTTCGCGTCAAATCATCCTAAAGAGAGTAGAAAAGGTGAGGAGTTAGAAAATGAGAAGAGAGTAGTGATCTATGGCATTAACTTAGTGGTCGTGTCCTACGGTCGGCGTGTGCTCGATACCATTCTCTGAGCGACCAGACCGAATGGATCAAGTCTTTGTGCTCGATGTCATCCTCGGATTAGTAATCTTGACACCACACAAGACTTGAAGGATTTATAGCGAGTAGCAATCACACACTTATTACATCGTTGTCCACAAGGGAACTTAATACAATAATATGGCTTAAGGCCATCTAATAATAACAGCGGAAGGCTTGGAAGATAAGCGAGTCCATCAACTCCAACGGCATCACCAAGTATAGAACCACGACCTAACACCTTACTGTCGTTCGAAAAGTGCGCAGCGTGAAAGTTGCAGCCAAAACGGGTCAACACATGGAATATCTTGGCAATGTAACACATAAAACAATGAAGGAATAAGCCTATACTACATGCATATATGGCGGTGGTAAGGCTCTCTGATTTACATTTGCATAAAGCTGATTTTTCCCTACATCAAAGGAATAATTTTATTTAACTATCATGGTGGTTGTTAAACATTGAGAATGGTTGACAACATCCTCAATCCCAATTAAAAGTACTCATCAAAATCCCAATAACTTTTATTAGAAGTAACATGTTGAGATTCACATGATATTCAATTACCAGATACTCAAATTGTCCATAACCGGGGACACGGCTAATCATGATTAGTTTTTACACTCCGCAGAGGTTTGCGCACTTTTCCCCACAAGACTCGATCGCCTCCGCTTGGTTCTCACACTACATGGTGTTTGAGAAACGGATGACCGAGACATAGTCTTTCAGAAGCGCTAGCACCTTACATATGGGTAGACCGTACCAACCTACATCCCCTACATCAGCTAGCCTACCCGTAAGAGTTTGCACAACTTAGTCAACTACGCCAGAGCCCATAATTGGCTTGTGGCTGCACACGGAAGTTTCCACTTTGAATAATCTTATGATCCCTTGGAGCCTGGGTGGCGGTCCGAAGAAATACAGGCAAGTCCTAATGGAAACCAGGTGCCTCAATCCACCCAGATGTGTGTTAGGTTGCCACCTTAGATAAACCATTAATTACAATCTCACATCTGTCATGGATATTCACTCACCCAATCCACGTCTACTAGCACAGCATGGCATAAATAGCAAACGTAGAAGTAACTCCCAAAGGTTCATAAGTAAAACAGGTAATAGGTACTACCTCAATCTACTTCCCAATCCCACAATTTAATTAGATCCTAACCATGCAAGTGTTTGAGGGTTTGATCTAATGCAATAAAGCTGGGTAGTAGAAAAGGTATGATCAAGTGTTACTTGCCTTGCTGATGATCCGCGAGACCTAGAGATTCGAAGTAACAAGCGGCGCACTCCGGGTGATCTAACGCAGACAAACAACAAGCATACAATAAGTACTCATCTAATGCACAGGGAAATCTCGAATAAAAGATTTAACCAGAGAGTTCAACTTAAGAACCCTGGTTGCAAAAAGAATCGAATCAAAATAAGACATCGAAAGTCGAAACTCGAGAGAGAACGACTCGGTTTAGCAATCTGAAACTAGGTCAAAATTTTACAGTAGCCAAACTCTATGTAAGTAGGGTAGTCGGAACGGCGGTTTCGTAACGAAACTCCAGGCGCTTGAATCACCTGATTCCGATAAACGAGCAAGAAATAAAACAGATTTGAAAATCGGATCGGAAATCGAATCTGAAAAATAACGGATTAAATCCGATTAAAAGAAAACGACGAACGGATTAAATAACGGACGTTCGTTAACAGAACTAATCCAACGAACACATTCATTGAAACGAACGGTTCGGTGAACGTTCGTTAATTAAGAAAACCGAAAAAAATAAAACCATCTAGGTTTTTTTAAAACCGAACATCTTTTTTAAAAAAAAAACCGGATCGGGAAAACCGGATCGGGCGGGGCGGCGGCGGCTACCTCCGGGGCAAAATAAATCTTCCAAAACCAAATTTGATTTATTTATAATATCTTCATTTTTCCTAAATATTGGGAAAGTCATATTATTCCCTCTCTTAATTTTTTTATAGGAAAACTTTATGAAGATAATTAAATAAATCCAATGATCCTATTTTCAAAATTTGAGAAATCCCAAATATGAAAATAATGAAACTTCCAACTCTCTCCGAGGGTCCTTGGGTTGCGTGAAATTTTCTAGGATCGGAAAAATGCGAGAAAATATGATATGCATGATGACCTAATGTATAACATTCCAAATTGAAAATTTGGGATGTTACAGCTCCCCATGATTTGTGCACAGTTTAGACTTTTTTTATTTGGGTACAAGTGCACAAAATAGGATCATCACTCCCCCAAAACCAATAGGAACATAGAACAATTGCAAGCAAACATAGATAAGAAAAGAAGCCTAGCATTTGCAACAAACATACGGTTGAGCAACATGTACATGAGGCAACCTAAGAATAGGCACAACCAAAATGATGTGTGTGAGTCACGTCAAAGCACTTGAGAGGACTAGTATAAGGATGAGAATTAAGCATCAACATAGCCTTGAGTAAATGAGATACAAGGTGCAAGACATGTCCTTCCCACACACGAAGTTAAGAAGGTCACACACACATCAAGCAAATGGGTTCACAAGCTCACTAATAGCAAACTAAAAATCAAAGCTTGTGACAACCCATGATGAAGATAGGAAATAATAGGCTTGTCAAGACAAGCATGAGGACAACAATCTTCACCAAACATGAGTGCACTAAGATGCAAAGAGATAAGACATGCACTCATTCAACAAATGCTTCCATCGAGCCACCAAAAAGATATAAAAAGTGTATGAAATGGTGGACTTGAAAGAAAAGGGATATCAACTAGAGATGTAACTTCACTCACGTGTATAAGATACTAGGTAGATGATATCCACAAAGAAGGATGTACACATAAAATAGTTACAAAAGGAAGGAATAAGATATCCAAACGGGAGTCATAAAATATACCAATGAGATCTTTGCTTGAAAGCATAGCACATGGCTTAATATAATCTTATTGTATATTAATGAACTCCAAACACACAACCATCAAAGACATCACAACTAGCAACAAGAGATCATTGTTGGGATGCTTTGAGAAAGGAAACAAGTATCACAGGAACGAGTCAAGAAATTCATGCCATGATGCAACCTACACAAGGCTGACTTCATTTCTATATATATGCATGAAGTAAATACTTGTTACCGAGATAGCATTGGTATGAAGTTGTAGATCAATAAAATGTCCAAGCTTGGCTCTAATTTCCTCATAGTGCCACCACCTTCATGAATAAGCCAATCACCCAATGCTTCTCAAATGTACCTAAAACATTTTAAGTACAATATGGTCCCCAAACTTATTGGGTCCGAAGTAGTTAGCATAACTACAACACATAGGGTAAAACCACTTAAATATGTGCCTATTGATATGAATTTGAATTTCATGCACATCATACTATTAAGAATTTGATGGATTTACCATATATATATTGGATCAAATAAGGCAAACAAGGCATGTGAATTTACACATAGTAAATATGCATGCACAAGCCTACAAAAATCGAGGGAGATACAAATTGGACAAATGACCACATAACCGTTAATACTTCCAATAACATCACTAGTCATTCATGTTGTCCAAAATGAATCAAAGTGACAAATCAACATATGATAGCACACAAAGTTCAACATATGAACCAAGGAAAAAAAATGAGCATATAAGATATGCATTGCAAACATACTCATAGGAATATCTCACTCAAGTAGATACAGGAAACTATAAACAATGAGATAACAAACTCTCATATAGAGCAATAAGATGAGTTCGAACAAAATGGTATTCCGGGTTATCATTCAGTGTAGAAACCAAATAAGTACATGATCATCTATACTAACACAAGCATAACATGAGAGTTTAGAAATAACCACAATGCTTGGATAGCATAATATTAACATTCCAACTAGATAGATAATCATGTAAAGCAATAATTGGAATAGCTTTAATCAAATGATTTTCCAAATATGATTTTAAAGATAACCATGGGCAAAACCGCACAAGAATGCCATACGTAAACAAGACATTGCATGCCACGGAGATATAAGATAATCTCAAATATAAATTCTAGGTGGCATCCCTCAATTGTTCATATTAACAAGGATTGTGATATGCACAAAGCATATCACTCCCCCATAATATGATGATCCATGTATTATCCACAAGAAGCAAATGAAACCCAACTAAGGATAATTAATAGATGAGAATTTGAGTTTCAAATGAGCTTTACATACCACATAGTACCTAGATAATATTGCACTAACAATACTAGGTGGTATCCCACATACATACACATTTAAGGCTTGTGATATCCGTAAAACATAGCACTCCCCCATAATGTGATGATCCAACCAAGGAAGATTCAACTAATGAAGCAATAAAGGCTTGAAACCACACACGCACAAATATATGAAGTGCATTGTGACCTACACATGCTAGATAACACAAATCAAGCATACTAGGAAGCATAACTATAAAAGCACATGCTAGGTACAAAACCTAAACATGCAAGGGACATAGTAACTTTCAATGTAATCAATGCAAGTACAAGTTACCGCAAAGAGGAGCATTGGATTGATAGATATGATGATAATCCACTTGACTTGGCATTAACCATAACATATGGTGAAAATAGTTTTTCTTCATGAAGTAGCCAAGTCGCCCTCCACACACCTATTGATCAAGTTTGAGCTTGATGGTCCCCAACCAAGTTGGGTCCTAAGAAGTTAGTAACAATAGGCTTGGCAACCCAAATGGTCTTATCCACTTTCAAACTTCTTTGGGAACCCACAAACTTGGCAAACACATTGCCACCAAGATCCTTTCTTAGCGAATAATGATTATTGACTATAGGAGGCTTAGATATGTTGCTGTTGGGACAAGATGAAGCTATGTGTCCCTTCTTACGGCAAATATATCAACATGTGCTCCCCTTTCTCTTCTTCTTTACCTTTTCAACTTGGAGAGCATTATCTTGGTTAGGCATGGGAAGAGGCCTTTCATTATCTTGATATTGAACTTGAGGCCACTTCCCTTGATGCTTCACATTTGAAGCCTTCTTCTTCAATGGACATGATCTCACATGGTGTCCAACATTCTTGCACTTGAAGCAAGTAATGTTGGCCGAATTCTTGACTTGATCTTGTCCCTTCTTCTTGTTATTGGACTTCTTCTTGTTGGAGATGAAACCAAGTCCTATTTTGTCATGAGGGTCCTTTTGCACACTCAAGATATTATCACAACATTTTTCCAAGTCTTTCTTCAAACTAGTGACTTGGGCCTTGAGCTCTTTATTTTCCTCTACAAGGTTAGTATTAACAAAAGAACTAGAGGAAGTAGAAGCTTCATTGTTAGAGCAACAAGGCATGGTGAGAAATTCATTACAAGATGTACCAATATCATGTAGAGAGGAATTGCAAGGACTATCACATGACAATAAGGCATTTCGAGTAGAAGATGTGCTAATATTCACATGAGACTCACATGATTTTACCTTGGTGACCATAGCCTCATGAGCTAACTTTAACTCATTATGAGAGATTAGAAGATCCTCATGAGTGCCTGAGAGCTTTTTATGACTTTCTCCCAATTTCCCACAATTGCTAGTTAGCAAATCAAGTTGAGTCCTTAGCTCAACATTTTCTTTTAATATCGATGCTTCACACAAGATAGAGTTAGTAGCACAAGCATAATTATCAATATGAGAGTAGCATGTAGAAGCTAGAGACTCCGCATGAGTAGCTTGAAGTTCCTCATGAGACTTAGAGAGTTTGGTGAGCTCTCCTTTGACCTTCTTGTAGTCAAGGTCAAGATGCTCAAAATCCTCTTTAAGGTTACAATGAGTAACTTCAATCTCTTCTTTTAAAGACCTGAAGTCACTAAGACATTGATGAGCCATAGCAAGTTCATGTTCAAGTTGTTCACTTTTTGCTTGCTCGTAAAGAAATAAGTCGTTACGTTTTTGTAAGCAATAAAGAACATCTTGGAGCCTTTTATAAGTGTTATTTTTAGCTCTACGAAGAGTTTTCCCAATCTCATAGAGATTTTGAGTCAAGACTTCATCATCTTCCTCATTACAACTATCATCATTATCACTAAGAGAAGATGATACCTCGTCATTACCTCTTGCCATGAGGCACATGTGAACAAAAGGGGTTGATGATGATTCTTTTGGAGAAGAGGGTTCTTCATCAATCAAGCATGCCTCATCTTTCTTGATTTCCTCTACATGGTTAGTCATAGAAAAACTAGAGGAAACCAAAACATTTCTATCATGGCAACATGGGAGATCAAGCATATCATCACAAATGAGCTTAACACCATCATTACAGGATATTTCTTCACTCACCATGTAATTACCTTGTGGTATGCCACATGTTGGTGAAGTGAAAGATGTTGAGGTATGCAAGTAATCGGAGGTGGAAGCAATATAGAGCTCGTCATGATTTAAAAATGTGGAGAACTCCTTCATTAACTCCCCAAAAAGAATATTGTCTTCATGAAGATTGGACCCACCATATATATCTTCAATTTTGGTCCAAGCATCATGAGCCAACGAACAAGACGAGATTGACTTGAACACCTCGAAGGCTATAGCTTGGTGAATGATACTTAAAGCTTCACTATCAAGATGCATATCACCAAGTGACGGAGATTATCCATCCTTTAGATTTGAATTCCCTACAACCACAATCCGCAAAGCATTTGGACCCATGGTCCGAAAATGACAAAGCATGTGTAATCTCCACATAATGTAATTTGTGCCATTAAAACAAAATGTGTCATCGTGCACTAGTTCACTAGTCGACATCGTTACTCTCTAGGCGGTTAAGCCTAATAAGGAGAGACCTTGCTCTAATACCAATTGAAAGGACCACGATGTCGCCTAGAGGGGGGGTGAATAGGCGTTTTAAAATCTTTTACGGATTTGGCTATATCCAAATGCGGAAATAAACTAAGCAGATACTTTTCAAGCACAAATCCTAAATATACTAGTCTCACTAAGTGCACCAACAACTTAGCATAAACAAGATGAGAACAACGAGGATATGAGTAATCACAAGTAAGTCACACAAACTTACTCAGTGTATATCCCGAGGTATGGAAATGAATAATACACACAACCACAAGTAAGCAATACAAGCTTACACAACTTGTATCACAATATATGGAATTGAATGATACAAGCAAACTCAAGTAAGATACACAAACTTACTTGAGCAATATCACAATATATGGAAGTTTATAACACAAGTTAGCAATTCACACTAATCACAATGTATATCAATAGTAGCAAGTATGAATTGCGGATTGTGAAGTGTAGGCCTAAATAATCTCTACAAGGAAATGGCCAACACAATATAATCAACCACCACAATATAATGAGGACAACAAGATATAGTGAATGCACGGTCAAATGACTAAGGTAAACCACAAGTAAGGAGTTAGGGTTAGGGATAACCAAAGTCACGGAGACGAGGATGTATCCCGATGTTCACTTCCTTGGAGGGAAGCTAGTCACCGTTAGAGAGGTGGATGTTACCACGAAGGCACACCAACGCCACGAAGGCTCACCCTATTCTCCTTGAGATATCACCACGAAGGCGATTCTCAACCACTAGTGGTAGACCTTGAGGCGGCCTCCAAACCTTCACAAACTTTCCGGGGGACAAATCACAAGTTGATTCCTCACCGGAGCACTCCTACCGCCTAGGAGTCTCCAACCTCCAAGAGTAACAAGAACAAAGGGAAATGCTCAAGACTTGCTCAAATCACGAATTCCTTTGGTCAAGAGAGGAGAGGAGTGGATCTATCACTTGATTGGAAAATCTCTCAAGAACTCTCACGAATCTCTCGGGATCTAAGATTTGGTGTAGGAGAAGTGAGAGGAGCCTTTTGTGTTCTAGGGTTCATATGAATGTTTTGCTCAACCCTCTACCGGATTAGTAGAGGGGTATATATAACAAGCCTAGAAAACTAGCCGTTTGTGAGTAAGTGGCTGTGTTGGGCGGACATCCGGCAAGGGCGGACATCCGCGACGAGAAATGCACACACACGCATGTGAAAAACAGAGGCCAGAGTACAGGGGCCGGACATCTGGCCAAAGCCCGGACATCTGGCCCAAGTTGGGGCCCCGGACATCTGGCCCAAGTTGCCGGACATCCGGAGGACACAACCAACATTTCAACACGGTTCTGGACATCTACGGCCGGATTTTCGGGCCAAGTCCCGGATATCCGGCCAACACAAAAACTGCAGGCGCCCCAAAAGTAAAACATCCATAACTTTCTCATCCGGACTCCGATTTTGATGATTTTGGGCTCGTTTTGAAGCTATGGAAAAGCTCCAGGTCCTCACATAGAGAAACACCCAAGATAAACCAAAATGGAGGATACAAAGAATGCAAAGGTTAGATCATATATTTTAGGGAACCTAGTTGGCTATGGATTTATTTGGTATATAGGATATGAGTGGAATTGTGTTGGATAGGAGTGAAATATGCCTATGTTGGAATATGATGTGAGGAAGTAGAAATAGAAGATGTTGACTTGAGCAAATCTAGCAGTAACCCCTTTGATCCCCTCTTAATAGTGCGGGATCCCTATAACTCAAGAAACATAAAAGAGCTATACTACATAGCTATCGAGAACCATTCTTGAGTGTATATTTTTCTTCGGTGGTCATCTCTCCACAACACTAACGCCAAAGGAACTAATACCTTTGACTCAAGCCTTTAACTTGAGCTTGATGTTTATGTTTCTTCTTGGCTCAAGTTGAAGGCAAGACATTGGTGAAGTCTTCAAGTAGCTCCCACATATGGGAGGCCTTGATTTGTATTCATCTTCACTTGCCCATCATGTGATCATCCACAAGCTTCAAGCATGTAATCCCTCGGGATGGTTATCTTGAACTTGCCCTTATCAACCATGATCACCAACACTTGATGTTATCCTCTCATAGACACTTGAAATCTCTCTCTCTCGATGCGAGCCCATGAGAATCACCTAACCCTCGAAAACATAGACAACACATAGTATGGGTTAGTACACAGAGTGCAATTGATAATTTCTTATCATACCACAAGATCTTATGTGGTCCATCATTTGCGCTCGTGTGTTGACCATTTAGAGTTCAGTCTCCGAGCTTCAACTTGGTCAACCGATATCTCTACTCCATGTTTAATCTTGACGTCATGAAGGATATATTGAATTCTTCACTTGAATAGCTTGCTCAATCATGTCTCAACACATGAGTCCATTATGATCATATCTTTGAGCCACTCCTAGAATTCATCATTCGAATCATCCTTTTTAAGATCTTGATCCATTATGGCTCAAACCATAGCTCTAAGCATGGCAGCCCTTAAGATACTCCAATGAACTCCATTTTGATCATCTCGATGTACTTGTTGCTTCAAAGGAGTTTTCTTCCATTATTCTTCAATCATTTTCCAATGGGACTAATCTTCAAATGTATATCTCAATGCAAACATTAGTCCATAAGGATTGTCATTAATTAATTACCAAAACCACACATGGGGACTACATGTACTTTCACCGGCGGACAACCCACTGGAGACAGAGATCTCCAGGAAGCGAGCACCGACCAACGAGTTGACCATGTTGGCGGGCCAACCCATGGAGACGAAGAACTCCAAGAAACAAGCACTGGCCAAAGAGTTGAGGATGTTGGCGGACGAACTCCTCAAAGAAAGTTGGAAGAACAGCAAGGGCCCCACCGTGCCTACCCCAGGAACTCTGATTGCCACCTATGTGAGGCTCAAGACCGAGTTTGAGGAGATAGTCACCGTTGAGAAGCAGTATTCCCCTGGCAAGGTGATGGCCCCCATCGAGGACGAGGAGATGGCCCCGGAGGGATGAGATCCCCTGGTGAGCTGCACAAGGTAAAAAATAATGGCTTATTACCATAGTTGTGGTTTTTGATTATTTGCAAAGTGCTTTCTTTTGATTATTTGCAATGTGCTTGCTAATATGTTAGGGTTGTGCAGAGAGCGGTGGTTGTCCTTGATGATTCGATGTCGTGGCCCGTCTGTTGGCATCATACGAGATCGATTTCGATGCGCTGTCCATCCTGTGGACATTGCCCCAAAGATCGATTCGATGTCGCGGATCGATCTGGGGACATCGCCCTGTAAATCGATTCCCATGCCGTTGTCCTGCTGTGGTCATTGCAGAGATCGATGACAAGAAATAGTTGGTCGCGCTAATCCTTGAGGTAGTTTGCATTGCCACTGTGTTTAATTACGAGCGATGCATGTTATCAAACCATCTTAGGGCTGGTGCCTTTGTCTTGTGTGGGCGGATCTTGTTACTTTTGTTTGATAGTGAATCATGCGATGAGTCATGCGAACCCTCTCCGAGTTATGGAAACAGATGTATCCTCACTAGCTTTTGATGTAATATATGGCATGCTTAGATGTAATTTTGAACTGTTTATCATATCAGCAGGGCTTGTTTGATGATTCTTGGTGTTAGTAGTCTAGCTACTGTGCGAGCTATAGTACTTGCAAAACACTCACCAAAGAGAAACGTTGGGGCTGATGAGCTCGTGGTACGCTTATACTTATCCCTCGTCGATCGACCAATAGCCCTAGCTCCTAAAATTGTAGGCTTAGCGATCGATCAGACAATAGTCAACATACATTCATGCCTCATTTGGTTCATAGGGTTGGAAAATCATAGCAAAAGTACAGAGAACGTGCAACACAAAATCATAGCAGTGCGGAGACGTACTCCCTCCGTTCCAAAATAGATGACCTAGGCGGGCAAGTTTGGCCTAGTGGGTTTCAGTGATATGACGTGGTACAGTGCCATCCAGTCTTCGCGTGTGGTAGCAGTATTGTGGGTACAGTAAGTTTTCTTGAAGAAGCGGAATTCAACGAAGTCATGATGGTTCCTTCGTCCGAACAACTTACAGTGGGAAAGGTTGGGCCTGCGATACGACCGGGCTAGACCAGGATAATTTTGTGCATGGCAAGTGGACCAGGATGGTCGACGTCCCACATGTCGGCGAATGAAAGTATTCTTTCCGATATAGAGGACGAGCAACGAGTATTCATTGTTTATTTTTTATGAAAACTATTGTCTCCACTGTTACTACTTGACTACAACATACGGATGTATGTAGACATGTTTTAAATTGTAGATTCACTCATTTTGCTCCATATGTAGTCATATGTTGAAATCTCTAGAAAGACAATTATTTAGGAACGGAGGGAGTACTTGCTATGCATGCAGCGGGCAGCTGGCGTCTTGAGGGGCCAGGGCGGTGAGAGCGGGCTCCGGAAGCGGTCCGGACTCCAGCATGGCCCACCTCACATTATCACCGTATATTTCTTGGAGTCCGTGCGTGGCGGGCGGGCGATCTCTTCTCCCTCCCCCGTTTCTCTCTTCTCAGCCGACGCCCGCCGAGCGATTAGATTTCGGCTATCAACGGTTATTCAATTACGGTCCCACATGTCAGTGAAATTGCAAGATCCCCTCTGGTGAGCGGCGTGCGAGCCGGACTGTCGGGGTTGCGACGCGTACGAGTCGTAAGTGTGCCGCCTTTTCCTTTAGAACTTGCGAAGCGTAACATTTTCGCGCGATCAATCGATAGAAATCCAGAACAAAATAACGAGGGCGGTGCTTTCCCGCTCGTTAGGCGGGCTAGTTCGAGTGATATGACGGGCTACAGTGCCGTCCACTTGCTCTATTTTTATGTAAGCAAGAGTTTACACTCTTACGCGGGAGGAGTGCGAAACACCACGGATCTGATTTTGATCGAGGGATAACTGTTCCCTGCCAAATAATGGAGGATTGTTAGCGATTATAGCATGATAGTTAGGGCATCTCCAGGGCTTGCCCAAAAATTTACACTGGCATCTGTCCGAGGACACTGATGGATGCCATCCGATGCTATCCGCATACCTTTCGACAACTATATGAACTAACCGGACGAAATTCGTGCAAACAAAGCAAATTTCAAATTGACCGGATGAAATTCATTACATTTCGAGAACTTTTCCTATAAACTGGATGAAATTCATTACATATTTCGCACAAACCGTACTAAAACCTACTGTAAACCTAATCTGAACGATCGCCGGGCCCCGACCACCATGTCCGTCCATGAACCCGAGAAAGCAGGCTATTGCCTTTGCCTCCTCCTTATCCGCCTCGATAACCTCCTCCTCCGGAGCACAAGGTTATGAAGATTTCCGCCTCCACGTCGCCATCAAGCGGCTAATCGGCCGCCGATTTTTATCCCACTAAGCTTGGCATCGACTAAGTGGAGAAGCGGTGGCCTTCCTAGGACCAGAGCGGTGGCGACCTACCGTGTACTACTCTTCCTCGCTGCCGGCTGCACCCGCGCACGCGCGCCGGCTTCGTGGTCGTGGCGGCGGAGGGCGGCCGGGGGGAGCCGGCGATTTCCTTCGTTTGCTCCTGCGACAGTATGTCGAAAGAGCTTTGGAGCGCGCCGAGCGGAGCCTGATGTCCTTATGCGCTCCTGCGTGAAGACGTCCAAGAGAACTTTGGAGCGCCACGATGCCATGGTTGAAGTGGTGCCGACAGAAGGAAGGGACCGGAGGAGAATAAGTGTGGGTCTTTGGCTATGGCTGGGAGCTGGGGCTCAAGTTAATATAGCGGGCGAATGGCAAAGAGCCGCGGCAGACGGATGCACAACTGGCGCCGAAGTAGGTTCGTCGGGCGTGAATGGGGACGCTGCTTCAGCGACTTAACTGCAGATGCGTTTGGAGTTCTTGACATGTGGGCGAGAACGGCGTCGGCCCGCATGTCGATGACACCAATTGCACCTGCAGTTAAGTCCGTGAATGCGACATTGACATTCGGAGAGACGGTGACCGTTTGGCGGAAGCGCTAGCGATGGAAGGGGTTTCGGTGTGCAGTGGCATACTCGTTCGGTCGCTCACGATAGTACATACTCCGTACCATACTACCATAGTACCCTCTCTAGCTTAGGTTGTTTTATAGATTGTCGTTGTGATGGACGATATACATGAGCAAGGCGGTCTGAGTATGACCGTTGGTGTTGAGCCAGGTGAATACATGCTCTGCGTTCGCGTAGGCCTCCATCAAAGGTCTAAACAGTAATGTCAGGTAACGCCGGGGCACGCAGGTGATGGGCTCGCCGTTTGCGTTGCGCCATGAGCAGGACTTTGATTTAGAGGGCGACGTGCATGCATTAGCATGCTTTGACAGCGTGAGCGTGAGTGTACGACGCCAAGTATTTCATTTTCATTTGGTCGACGAGGTGCGTTGCGTTGTGAGTCCGTGGTTTGATTCCCCACATACGCATAATTTTGGTTTTTACAGTATTTCTTTCTCCATTCACAGGTAGGCCCGTGTAGATAGATAAAGAACACGAGCTGATGAGGTGCATGCGGACTGTTTGACTGGTCAACCATACAAATAAGGAGCTATACGCTGAGCCAGTGAACGTATAATCACCATATCTCATATACAATGAACAAAGTGAGCTATCAAGACAAGTTCGATGACCGCCAATGCATTTTACTCGGTAATAAATGACCAGGATTGAAGGGGAATCCTAATTTGCTTCGTCTTCTGTCCTTGAGCTCTTGACAAACCAATGCACTATACGGTTGTCCGCCCTCCACCCAGAGCTCTCACCAAGCGTTGTTCATGCCACCGCGCCGCACACTAACCGGTAAGGCAGCGATGGCATCCCGACGCGCCTAGTTCCTCGCCGCCCACGAACGCACACAAAATGGTAGGGAAGCGATGGCATCCCGCCATGCCGAGTTCATCGCCGCTCGCGACCTCACAACTATGTGGGAGGAATTTGAAGATGCCATGGCTGAATGGGCGGTAGAGCAAGAGGCGGCCAAAGCCGCACTGAGGGAGCGGAAAAGTCGAAAGCACTCAAGAAAAGAGAGCCCCCGCAAGAAGAAAGAAAAGGACGGACGACGACCGCTTCTGCGGAGAGGTCGGCGGAGATCCAAGAACGGTGGGGTGTCGCCGACAAAGCCGGGAAGGAGAACGACATGTCGCCAGCATGTGAGAAGTAGTAGTACTAGTAGTAGTTAGTGTGTGTGTGCGTATGCAGTACGAGCATGTACCAAGTACTACTAGTTACTCTGTAGTTTTAGAAAATTACCGATTACATTAGCCTAGACTAAATGGAAACATTCCTATCATGTGCATCAAATGGCATCTCTTTCTCTATAGGAATTGAGATGCATGTCATCTCACTTCCTATGATTTTCATATTCCTATCCTATGAGCGAAAGGAGGCCTCTGTTGGAGTAAATCTGTAGCTAGCGATCTTCTTTGATGCAGTTTTCTTCAAGCGGAATTCAACGAAGTCATGATGGTTCATTCATCCGAGCAACTTCAAAGTGGGAAGTGGGCCTGTGATTTGTGGCTCATTAGTCATTGTTCAAGGGCGCGACGACTGGGTGACTCTCCTTGGAGTTCTGCGTGCATGGCAAGTGGACGGGATGGTCGGCGTCCCACATGTTGGCGAACGGAAGTATTCTTTCCGATATCGAGGAGCAAGGAAACCGCGTGGTATAGTATCTTTGTTGATTGGTTCGCAAAAAATAGTATCACTGCCGATTTATAATTATTTTTATTTCGATGAATGCTAGCGTTTCAACTCTTCGACGAAGGGTGCCAAACACGGACGCGTCTTTGGATGTCCCACACGTCGGCGAAAGGAGGGACATGAACAGCGTGGTAGAGCCCAGCGTAAAAAACAACATGGTAGAGCGTCTCCACTTCTTCCACTACGGGTCGGAGACCACACGTAGTAGTAGTACTTAGTGGTATGAGCGATACAAAGTGCGACCTGGAGAGAAAGACACGTCTAGTTGGAAGGTCTCGGGGCATACACGTAAACAAATATAAAAGTTAATATGTGCCTCCAACTAATATAGTAGTAGTAGAGTACTTAGGCACGTACTCCATAACATCACCGTTGTTGGTGTCAAAACCGACGGATCTCGGGTAGGGGGTCCCGAACTGTGCGTCTAGGCGGATGGTAACAGGAGACAAGGGACACGATGTTTTTACCCAGGTTCGGGCCCTCTCGATGGAGGTAAAACCCTACTCCTGCTTGATTAACATTGATGATATGGGTAGTACAAGAGTAGATCTACCACGAGATCGAGAGGCTAAACCTAGAAGCTAGCCTATGGTATGATTGTTGTTAGTCCCACGGACTAAAACCCTCTGGTTTATGTAGACTTTGGAGAGGGCTAGGGTTACACAGAGTCGGTTACAAAGGGAGGAGATCTACATATCCGTATCGCCAAGCTCGCCTTCCACGCCAAGGAAAGTCCCATCCGGACATGGGACGAAGTCTTCAATCTTGTATCTTCATAGTCCAGGAGTCCGACCGAAGGATATAGTCCGGCCATCTGGACACCCCCTAATCCAGGACTCCCTCAGTAGCCCCTGAACCAGGCTTCAATGACGACGAGTCCGGTGCGCAGATTGTCTTCGACATTGCAAGGTGGGTTCCTCCTCCGAATACTTCATAGAAGATTTTGAACACAAGGATAGTGTCTGGCTCTGCAAAATAAGTTCCACATACCACCGTAGAGAGAATAATATTTGCACAAATCTAATCTGTTGACGTATTCCATAGCATGACATCACGCCACAGCCAAGTCTTTATTCGAATAGTTTTACTGTCCTACCTCAGCGCGTTTATCGAGGCAGATTCCTTGGCACGTCTTATCGAAGCAGAGATCGTGTCCCCTTATTCCGGGATTCTCATCAATAAGGGCGTGGGTAACCCAATCGTGCCCGTTGGTATGTCTCCTCAATCGAAGGCGAATCCCAAACGGCACGGGGAGGGCTCTTGGTATTCAACCTCTTTATAAAGAGACCAAGGCTCTACTCCTTTCTTTCAATCTCAATCGAATCCACCTCTCGCCTCGAGTTCCAACACCCAAAGCTCCAGATTCAGGCGCTTCGGACCTTCGATGATGTCCGGCTCCGACCTTCAAGGCCGGTGGATGCCTTCCTCCATTACGGAAGAAGACATGCTAAAGCTAAGAGATGCCAGGTATCTAACCGGCGAAATCTCGCATAGGATGCCTGCTCAAGGGCAGGTTATTCCCACTCCCAAGCCTGGTGAGAGCGTGGTGTTCGCGTCTCACTTCCTTCGGGGGCTAGGCTTCCCGACGGACCCCTTCATGAGGGGGCTCATGCTTTATTACGGGCTGGAATTTCACGACTTGGCTCTGGAGTCCATCCTCCACATCTCATCGTTCATCGTCGTGTGCGAAGCCTTCCTCCCTATTACTCCTCACTTCGGATTGTGGCTTAAGACCTTCAAAGTAGAGCCGAAGATTATCGAGGGGCGGCACGTAGAGTGCGGAGGTGCTGTTATAAGCAAGAATGCTGACGCTCCATGGCCCGAGGGCTATTTTCAAGAGGAGTTCAGCTTATGGCAACGAGAGTGGTTTTATATCACAGCTCCCAGGGGCACCAAGTGGGTGGCGCCACCTGCCTTTTGCTCGTGTCCCCCGCCACAGCTAGCGTCATGGGTCAATAAAGGGTTTAACTGGGGGCCGTCCAAGGACGTGCCCTTGTTGCAGGGCCGCATTCGAGACCTCCTAGAGAGAGAGATCAATCTGGTCATAGTGACGCAGGTCATGTTGATTCGCCGCACCTTGCCCTGCAAACGTCGCCCCATCCGCCTGTGGGAGTTTAACCCGGAGGGACCACGAGCTCTCCAACATTTTACGGGCGCGACGCCCATGGAGATGTACAAATTGTTCTTCGGATCACAAGCAATGTGTCCGGACTCGACCGAGGACGCAGGTCTGAGCTGCAATCGCCTGGATACTCAAGTAAGTAGCCCTGTACCCGGACACACTATCCGTGTATTTATCACAAAATTGCCCTTAAAAGAGTTGTCCCTTAAGTAGGAGTGGATAGCGAAAGCAAAGCTAATTAGGTGCCCGACCCCCCTCCCTGAGACCACGCCGGCTCCCGTGTTAACCAGGATGCCGGAGGTTGCGCCTTTGGAAGAAAGCGAAGGGGGGAACAAGGAAGCTACCGCCTCCTTGAAGGGGAAGAAGAGGACCGCCTCTGAAGACCCGGAGACCATGGTCTCAAATCGGGGGAACAAATCTTCGTCAGAGGGTCCTGCGTCAGGGGATGCCTCGGCCGCACTGTGCCCCCAAGGGGATAAGCCCTCCACCGAGCCGTAAGTAGAGAAGGGAGTTTTAAAATAAGAGACATCCCTGTTCTATTTCTGAGGAAGATAACCGAAATTTTACCTTGTAGTTCGGATCTCAGCCCTTCTCGTGAGCTCATCTTGTGGGATCTTCGTGGGAGATGATGGAGAGCAGAATGCCTCCCCCTGCCGTACCGCCTTGCGAGGCGGGCGACCTGAGGTGTCGTCACGGAGGGTTTCTCCGAATCCGGCAGGGCCGGAAGGCAGTCGTATGGCCCCCCAAAGCCCTCCATGTCCAGCCTTCGAAAAAGGCCATCGGACGAGTCCGGCACCGTCCGGTGCACGGTCGGAGGAGCTGAAAGGATCTTCTCGGCGGCGTCATCTCGAGAAGAACACCGTGCGTTGATGGGTACGGTGATTGAAAGGATTTCATCGCGGAGGCGGGTTGTACGAGGCCATCACGAGTTCTTCGATGAGCTTTGAGGTGCACGCGAAATGATGTACCTTTTGACAGTTCGCATATATAAGATGCGCCTGTATAGATAGTAGCCCCGAGACTCGTGCGTTGTCAAAAATGACGGTGCGCCGAGGATCATAATCCTGTGTATGATATGTCGCCTTTCCTATGTAGGTGGCGAAGTGTTCGGTGGCTAGCCGGACTGATGAATTTGCCGAGCTAAAGCGGCAAGTTGACGTGGCAGATGCCGACATCACGCTTGTCAACAAGCGGCTTGACGAGTCAGAAGGTATGTAATTTCTCCACAGACACCTGGTAAGAGGAGCTTGATGCCCGTATCTTACAACATGTATGCTTGACGCAGATGGTGCCGCTGCTATGGAGAAGCTTCAGGCGGAACTCGCCCGAGCCAAAGAGCTGAAGAGTGATGCGACTGCCTTAAAGGCAGCTGAAGAGCTGAAAGCCGAACAGGTTGCTCACTGCCCAAGCAAGAAGGAAATGCCCGAGATGGCTGTGAAGTTGAAGAATGCTGCCGACTGTTGCAAGCTTCTTGAAAAATAAGATCGGGCGGAACAGAGGGACCTGGAGAAGGCCACTACCGAGGCCAAGGATGCTCGCTCTACAATGAGAGCTATGAAGGAGGAGCTATGTCAGGCCGGAGATATCGCGGCTGGAAAGCCCTTTATGCTGCGGATGAAGTTCGGGGATCCTAAATATGCTCAGTTGGACCGGTTATGGAGTGCGAAGGATACTTATCTGGACTTGGCGGCGAGTGCCGCGGACGCGGTCGAACACTTCCGAGATCAAAAGGATCACGAAGTGGAAAAGCTTTTTTGGTCGCAGTTCCACAATCCAGAGCGCCCACTTCCATTAACCGATTGTTTGGCCGCATGGGCGGAGCTGAGTAGGTTATCCGGACTCGCCATGAAGTATGTCGTGAGTCGTCTGTGGCCGGAAAGGCCCTAGCCGAAGAGTTATTTTTAGCTTGGTGCAGCAGTTCCTTGGTGCGGTGCCGCATATCAATGCAATGAAGAGGTCAACGTGCATAGAGGGTGCGTGGATGGCTCTTGCCCGTGTCAAGACATCTTGGCGGAGATGAAGGCCACATTTGTTGCATCCCAAGATTGGACAGAGCCAGTACTGCCGAGCACTATTTTCGAGGAAGTTCTGCAGGCGCTCGTTTAATAGAAGCGCAGTGCTCGAAGGATATTATGTTCGAATAACATGTATTATTGTAAAACAATGTTTGAGGAATATAAAAGCTTTTATACTTGTGCCTTCAAGAATTAAAATACCTCATGTGCGGCCGTTAATGTATATGTGTATATAACTGAAACATGGCAGTCTTGACCCATTACGCATATAATGCGGGGTTGTTATGACGCATTTCACACTTGATCCAACATCTTGGTCCTATTAAGGAGGTGATAGCGCAGCGAACTAGACAACCAGACTATAATGCTTTATCACTTTCACTTAGCCATAGGAGTTTGACAATGGGGCTACTATATAGCCCCTAGGGGCACCGCGCTCACCCGAATTCGGGGCGCGTGTGTGCCTAGCCGGGAAACGGCCCTTCATTAATGTGGAGGAATTCTAAAGATTCCGACGGGTCATCGAGTGGTTGACCAGTCTCACGCTATATCATGACGATCGGTTTCGGCTTTCTCTCTTGAGGTGCTACTTTGGCGAACAAGGGCACAATCGCGATGAGTTCATAAACCGGGCCGTAGTTAGGCCCAACTATTTGACGGGCTTTTAACAGGCCGAAATTAATATAGGGCCAAAATGTTAAATGGGCCCATAAGAGGCCAAAACTAATATCAAGCCGAATTACTAAATGGGCCTTTAGCAAGTGGGCCCAAAAGCATAGCGTCTAGTCAATGGGCCGAATCTGATATGGACCATAATTGAGCCCAAAGCCTCTTAAAGCGTCGGACCTGATCTGGGCCGTGATTTGGCCCAGACAGTGGGAGGCTTTTAATGGGCCAGATCTTATATGGGCCATTATTAGGCCAGGAACGTGGCAGGCCATTAATGGACCGGATCAAATATGGGCCGACATTTGGCCCAAAACATGGCAGCCAGTTAATGGGCCGGCCCACTAGGGTCCTCAAAATCTTGTGGGCCTACAGCTGGGCTGGCCCATTAATGTCGGCGAAATCTCGTGGGCCTTTAGCTGGGCCGGCCCATTATGATCTGCAAGAATTTTGTGGGCCTTTACCTGGGCCGGCCCATTATGGCACACAAAAATCTTGTGGGCCTTTACTGGGCCGACCTAATATGGCCCGCGAAATCTTGTGGGCCTTTAGCTGGGATAGCCCATTATAGTCCGCAAAATCTTGTGGCCTTTAACTGGGCCGGCCTATTATGGTCCGCAAAATCTTGTGGGCCTTTAGTTGGGCCGGCCCATTTAAACTTGATGGGCCGTGCCACGTGTCGACGTATCATAGGCGCCTTCTGTCCAATGAGTGGATGACATCTATCCCAACGATGAGCCGACACGTGTTTCCTCCAGCCAATGATGATTTTACACATGGAAATTTCCCATTGGTCGGGGCTGTTAATGGGTTATCGGATCCAAAATCCGACCCGATAGCTTAACGGCGTTCCGTTACGGTGGATGCCACGTGTCGGTCACCCTTGACGAAAGCAGTTTGGTGACGCGCGATTTATTGTCATGGAAGTGGACACTTCCGTGATGATAATTTTGGTAATGTCATGTAACACTTCTCGACAAAGACGGTATGACTATCTTGATTACATCATAAATTTGTCATGGATGTACATGCATGACAAAAAACGCGACCTACTGTGACAAACACGTATCATCACGGAAGTGTATTTTTTTTGTAGTGTACGAACGTCATGACAAGACGTGGCGATTACAGGCCGGCCGGCCCCCATTTATTACAGCGGCCATTTAAGCTACCCTTGTGTCTCTTCAACCTTTTGATCGCACCCCACCATTGCAAGAAGCACACCCACCGCAAGAAATTCTTACAGGGTATCCTGCGCGGCTCCAATGGCGCTCCGAGCGGCTGCCGACGACAACCAGCAGTTCACCATGCATGCCGTGGTGGACACCCACAAAAGGTTCATGGACCTCTCGGTGGTGTACACCAACGACCTGGTCTGGGCGGAGCACTCCATCCACATCATGGAGTTGTTGCTTGTCGAGGTGAAGTATAAGGTGGTCGGGTTCGACCTCGATTACACCCGTGTTCGTGCCGGGTCTCGTCCCAAGGTCGCCGTAGCCCAGATGTGCGTGTGCCACCACGTTCTTGTCTACCACTTCTGCCTAGCCACAAGGCCTTGCGAGCGCTTCGCCAGGTTTGTCAACAATCCCCACTACATGTTCGCTATGGTGGACATCACCAACGATGTAAAGGCGCTCGAGAATTCAGGCATCGCTGCCGAATCTTAATCGACATCCGGGGCCAATACATGATCGGGGTAGCAAGGAGCATGAGAAGGACTCACTGGTTCACCTCGCCGAGGCCATCATCGACCCCTACTACAGAGACATGAAGGATTCGTGCAACAAGGACAAGAGTGCCTGGCACTCGGCCTGGATGGAGAAAATCGACAAAGCTCACGTCGTGTACGTGGCCAAGGAGGCGTACACGAGCTATGCCATGTACAGGCGGATCGTTGACATGAAGAAGTCCTTCCTTCCCCAAAGCGGCCGGGGATCCAGCCGGAAGAAGAGCAATGGCAAGCATCGTTGCAACAATATGTAGATGATTAGATCCTCGTTTCTTCTACTTTAGTATGCATGTAATTGCTTTCGTTGGTGTGTGGAAATGTTGTGTGTAGTCACTTGTGTAATTGTATGCTTAAGTTGGTTATGCAATGTTGTCTTTTTAAGTATATATGTTGATGCTGTAGACAGAGTGTAGATGTTGTGCGGACAAAGAAAATCACATCGCACACGGACTAAACAATGGATCCCGTCGGTGATGTTTTCATCAATCACTCACAATTGTATACCAGCAATCGTTTGCTCACAATACACATGGATTGTTAGCAGTAATCGTCTGTGTTGTTATCGGTCTTCGCACACGTCTCCGATTACATACCTGTTTGCCTCGTATCACACACATCTTGTTCATTTGAACCATTTCAGTTCTCATGTCTCAACGCAAACAGTTCATCCGAGTGAACCGCATGCCGTATATCGCACACGCCTTTGATCTGGCTGATCGTTTCATTTGTGTTGCCTAATCACAAACAGTTCATCCGAGTGAACCGTATGTTGTGTATTGCACAGGCCTTCAGCTGGCTGCCCGTTTCTTTTGTTCCTCCTCATCGCAAGTTGTTCATTGAACTGAACTGTATGCCCTTCATCGCACACGCAAATAAAACCTGAACCGTGCTTGATGCATCAGTCATCGCAAACATTTTATACATTTCTGATGGTTTTCATATAGCACCGTTTGCGATTATTACATCGCACACAGTTTCTCGAAGGGTCTCTGATCGTTGTGTCGCGTTAGCAGCATCCTGCAGTAGTGTAGGTATTTCCCTCGGTGATGAGACCAAGGTTATCAAACCAGTAGGAGAACCACGCAACACTATGTGAACGACACCTGCACACAAATAAAAAATACTCGCAACCCGATCTATTAAAGGGGTTGTCAATCCCTTTCGGGCAATGGCGCCGGAAATTGCAAGTAGACGGGATAAAAATTGTGATAGATTGATAAATGCAAATAAAAGCAAATAAAATTAAGCAAGGTATTTTTGGGTTTTTGGATAATATAGATCTGAAAATAAAAGCAAATAAAAATAGATCACGAAGGCAAATATAATAAAGAAGAGACCCGGGGGCCGTAGGTTTCACTAGTGGCTTCTCTCAAGAAAAATAACATACGATGGATAAACAAATTACTGTTGGGCAATTGATAGAACTTCAAATAATCATGACGATATCCAGGTAATGATCATTATATAGGCATCACGTCCAAGATTAGTAGACCGACTCCCGCCTGCATCTACTACTATTACTCCACACATTGACCGCTATCCAGCATGTATCTAGTGTATTAAGTTCATGGAGAAACAGAGTAATGCAATAAGAACGATGATAAGATGTAGACAAGATCTATTTATGTAGAAATATACCCCATCTTGTTATCCTTAATAGCAACGATACATACGTGTTTGTCCCCCTTCTGTTACTGAGATCAAGCACCGTAAGATCAAACCCATAACAAAGCACCTCCAAGTTGGCCAACAAAACCCAAATATCGGAGAAGAAATACGAGGCTATAAGTAATCATGCATATAAGAGATCAAAAGACTCAGATAACTTTCATGGATAAAAACATAAATCTGATCATAAACTGAAAGTTCATCGGATCCCAACAAACACACCGCACAAAGAGTTACATCAAATAGATCTCCAAGAGACCATTGTATTGAGAATCAAAAGAGAGAGAGAGAGAGAGAGAGAGAGAGAGGAAGCCGTCTAGATACTAACTACGGACCCATAGGTCTACAATGAACTACTCACGCATCATCGGAGAGGCACCAATGAGGATGATGAACCCCTCCATGATGGTGTCCAGATTGGATCTGGTGGTTCTGGAACTTGCGGCGGCTGGAATTGATTTTCGTCAACTCCCCTAGGGTTTCTGGAATTTTGGGGTATTTATAGAGCAAAGAGGCGGTGCAGGAGGCCACCAAGGTGGGTACAACCCACCTAGGTGCGCCCGGGGGCCCAGGCGCACCCTGGTGGGTTGTGCCCCCCTCGGGGCACCCCCAGGTGCTTCTCCGGCCCATTGGGTGTCTTCTGGTCCATAAAAAATCCACAAAAAGTTTCATTGCATTTGGACTCTGTTTGATATTGATTTCCTGCAATGTAAAAAACAAGCAGAAAACAACAACTGGCACTTGGCACTATATCAATAGGTTAGTCCCAAAAAATGATATAAAATGACTATAAAATGATTGTAAAACATCCAAGAATGATAATATAACAACATGGAACATGATACGTCTCCAACGTATCTATAATTTATGAAGTATTCATGCTGTTATTTTATCATTCTTGGATGTTTTACAATCATTTTATAGCAACTTTATATCATTTTTTGGGATTAACCTATTGACCCAGTGCCTAGTGCCAGTTGCTGTTTTTTGCTTGTTTTTTACATCGCAGGAAATCAATACCAAACGGAGTCCAAACGCAACGAAACTCTAGGGAGATTTTATGGACCGAAGACACCCATTGGGCGAGGCGGCACACAGGGGTGCCTTGAGGCACAACCCACCGAGGCGCGCCAGTCCCCTGGCGCGCCAGTGGGTTGTGCCCACCTCGGTGGCCTCCTTCCCTCTGTGTAATATAAATTCCCAAATATTCCGAAACCCATGGGGTTGACCTAGAATAGAAGTTCCGCCGCCGCAAGGCTCTGTAGCCTCTGAAAACCAATCTAGACCCCGTTCCGACACTCTGCCGGAGGGGGAAATCATCACCGGTGGCCATCTTCATCATCTCGGCAGCCACCACGATGAGGAGGGAGTTGTCCACCCTCGGGGTTGAGGGTTTTTACCAGTAGCTATGTGTTTAATCTCTCTCTCTCTCTCTCTCTCTCTCTCTCTTTCTCTCTCTCTCTCTCTCGTGTTCTTGAGATGTCACGATCTTGATGTATCGCGGGCTCTGTTAGTCTAGTTAGATCATATGGTGTTTTCCCCTCTCTGTCTTGTTGTGATGAATGGAGTTTTTCCCTTTCGTTGTTATCGGATTGAATACTTTTATGGATTTGAGAACAATTGATATATGTCTTGTAGTTGAATACTCGTGGTGACAATGTGGTATCATATTGATTCACTTGATATATCTTTTGGCACTCAACTCGCGGATTCCCGAGGTGACATTGGGGTAATCTATGCATAGGGGTTGATGCATGTTCTTGTCTTTCTTTCTCCGATAGAAATCTTGGGGCACTCTTTGAAGTTCTTTGTGTTGGATTGAGTATTATGAATACGAATTTGCTTTGGTGTTATTTTAGTATGAACTCTAGGATAGATCGAACAGAAAGAATAGCTTTGTGTTATTTTAGTACGAACTCTTGAATAGATCTAACGGAAAGAATAGCTTTGAGGTGGTTTCGTACCCTACAAACAATTTATTCTTATGTTCTTTGTTAGATAGGAAGTTTGGAGTGATTCTTCATCGCACTTTGAGGGATGGTTATATGATCCAATTATATTAGCATTGTTGAGAGGTTGCACTAGTGAAAGTACGGACCCTAGGCCTCATTTTCAAGCATTGCAATACCGTTTTTGTGCCCATTTACTATTTTCTACCTTGCTGTTTTTATTTATTCAGATTATTAAAATATATTTCTACCATCCATATTACACTTTTATCACCATCTCTTCGCTGAACTAGTGCACCTATACAATTTTCCATTGTATTGGGTGTGTTGGGGACACAAGAGATTTCTTGTATTTGGTTGCAGGGTCATTTGAGAGAGACTATCTTCATCCTACGCCTACCACGGGTTGACAAACCTTAGGTCATCCACTTGAGGGAAAATTGCTACTGTCCTACAAAACACCGCGCTTGGAGGCCCAACACGTGTCTACAAGAATAAAATTGCGTAGTAGATATCAGAACAATCAAAAATTGTAGATATGTTGACGTATCAGCATCCCCAAGCTTAATTCCTGCTCGTCCTCGAGTATGTAAATGATAAAAACAGATTTTTTTGATGTGGAATGTTGCCTAACATGTTCATCACATATTCTTTTGTTTGTAGCATGGACATTTGGACTTTTATATGATTCAAAGGAATAGTCTAGTTTTGACATGAAGATTTCAATACTCAAGCATATCAACAAGCAACCATGTCTTTCAAAATATCAACACTAAATCAAGTTATCCCTGGCCCATTATGCTTAATCATCGATCCATTCATGAAACACACTCGCATATTAGCTACACCCAATGCTCAAGTACGATCATAGTGCCCCTTAGTTGGTGCTTTATAAGAAAAGATGGAGACTCAAATAAAAATAAGAATTGCATAAAGTAAAAGAAAGGCCCTTAACAGAGGGAAGTAGGTGTAACATCCCAAAATTCTAAATTTTGGAATGTTATATTAAATAAATATTTATGCTTGTTTGTTTGATAGTGGTGTGGTTGCTTGTGTGAAATTGAGTGAAATTTGAAACTTTCTGAAAGTTGAATGAGAGGGAATGAAATGACTTTCCCAAACTTCCACCTTGCATTTATGATCTCCATGAATTCAAATTCTTTTCATCACAAAACCCTGGAGAGAAGATGACATGACTTCTTCCATTTATTTAAATGACAAGGGGTGTTGAAAATATTTGAATTTCATTTGGAAAATATTTCCAATTCTGAAACTTTATGCAACTCAATGATTTTCACGAGAGAAGATAAAATGACTTCTTCAAATTAAATAAAATATGAGTTGGGAGTTTTAAAAGAATTAAATCCAAAGTTCTTTTGAATTTATTTCCAATTTGGAGTTATTCGAGTTTTATTCAAAATATTTTTCTCCAAAAACAAAATATATGGAAAATTGGGTAACATGATTCCCTACATCAGAAAATTGAGAGAAATTAATTTGAAGTCATTTTGGTATTTTAAAATGATTTTTGTTGGATTTTATTGGACCAGAAGCACTCATTGCTTTATTTAAATTTGTGTGTATTTTATTTAATGCTAGAATAATGTTCATCATGTAGGAAATCTTTTTCTGAAAATTTTGATATATTATATGCCTATATAATATTTTCATTTTATTTTGTTTTATCATTTTGTTTTCCTCTCTGTTTGTTTAAAAAAAAATCATGGCGCCTTGGGCCAAAGGCCGAAGCCGTAACCAACCCGGCCGGCCAAGGCCAAGGCCATCGCACGCACGCACCTAGGGAGCCAGGGAGCCAAGGTTTCCTATTCTTTTACAAATCCTAGTAGGATTTGATCCCGTTTCGTTATTCCGTTTTTTATTCCTAGGATTCCTAGTCCTACTCTAATTCTTGTCCCCTACTCCAAGCAAAACCCTCCCCTCCCCACTATAAATACCCAAGCACCCCCTCCAACACATCAAACCAACACCTCTCCTCTCTCTCCTCTCTCTCATGCAGCAGAAGATCAGACCACCACCGCCGCCAAGTGCCGCCGCGCTCTCGACCTCTCCCGAGGTTTATATGATCTCCTCTCCACCGTCCCGTGATCTCCTTTCCTCTAGGATCAACGCAACATCGGATCCGATCTTCTTCTCCAACTCCGACGACTACTCCGGTGAGATCCACGAAATCCCGTAATTCATTTTTTCCAGAAAATAGCAATCTTAGAAAATTCATATCTTTTAGAGTTTTTAGTATTTTGAGTGATTCCAATTGCTATGTGTCACAAATTTGCGGAAGTTTCTGTTAGTGTCTCTGGATTTCAAATTTGAGTAGTTTAAATTTGAATTTGATAAATTTTGTTCAGATTAGTATTTTGGCCATAACTTGAGTTTAAAAATAGGTTTTAATTAATTCTTTTTGCTCCTGGTCACTTATGATATTTTTTAGCTGTAGGATTTAGTTTGGTAATTTTGGAGTATTTTAAATTAGATTTTTAGTAAAAACAGTATTGTTTTGCTTATGTAGTTGTTTTAGTTATGTAATTATTGTTTTTAATTATTTTTAGTTCATTCGTTTTGTAGACTTTCACTTGTTGTTATATGTTTATGTTTAGCTACAGTAGATAAATTTTTGTAGTTATTTATTAGTGTTTAGCTACTGTTTTTGTAATTGCCTGTTTAGTTCATAGTGATAGTGGATAAAAATAGTTTTATTAGTTTTAAAAGTAATTCTTTTTCCACTTCAAGTTATATTGTTTTTGTTTCTGTTATTTGTGAACACATTAGTTGTTATATTTATTTAGTATAGTTTATTAATGTTTTAATAAATGATTTGCTGTTATAGTTGTCTTAGTGTTTTGCTAGTTGCTATATTTGTTCTAGTATTCACTAGATGGTTATAGTAGTTTTATATTAGTTCTTTTTGTTAGTTAGTAAATTAGTAATTTATTTTCTGTTATTTTATTAGATTTATATTTTCTTTGCTGTAGAAAAAAATATTAGAATAATTTAGTAATGTTATGTTAAGATTTGTGTGAGTTGGTCACCACTAGTTTTTCCTTGAATTTTTCTTTCGAAGTTTTTCCTTTGGTTTTCGACTTGGTTTTCTTGTTGCTTTTATTTTGATTGAGTATTGTTATGATTGATAGAATTGATTGCTAGGATGATTGCTTATATGATTATGCATGTAATATAGATTTTCAAAGGGTGACGAATAGTTCTACCAAGTCTTTATTACGAGGCGTTATTATCTTCATCAAGTAATACCGGGCAAGTTCACTTTGACCATGTTTTCATACCTATGTGTTTTATTGCATCTAGTGTCATCTTCGCAACAAACCCTCGATCTTGATATTGAATTCTTGTAGTTGAGTAGTATGCATGAGGTAGGAACCCATCACCTGTTACCAAGCCCGGAAGATATTTTATTTTAATGCTACGCTATAGTAGGCGGGGTTTGGTATGAGTGCTCGGAGTGGTGTGAGAATGGAGGATCTCGTCAATGGCGACAACTCCATGATGGAATCTGCAAGGACTGCATCTTCAAGGCCTCAAGACTTCAAGACTCGAGACAAGACTTCAATACACACTCTTGGGTGAAGGATGGTTGACGGGCACCTGGAGAATCCGGTGGTTGGCGGGATGCATGGAGAAGCGCCATGACATCTTGCGGAAAGCTTCACCCAGACTCAAAGAGACGGAAGAATACTTCATGCCCGGAAGCTTACCTATGCAACCGCAAGTCACTATGGGCTCTGGCTTGGTTGACCCTAGTTGTGACTCTGGCTAGGGCGTTGCTAGCAGATGTAGAACTATGGTAGGATTGAATGAGCACCGGACGGTGGTCGGGGAACTCTTGGAAGACCATGTTTGATCATCTTGTTCTCAAACACCACGAAGTGCGAGAAGCGTAAAAGAGGATCGAATCTTGCGGGTAAAGTGTACAAACCTCTGCAGAGGGTTAAAACCTAATCGATTAGCCGTGTCCCGATTTACGGACAATTTGAGCATCTGGACTGGATCTATCACGGAACTCTCAACACGGATGATAACTTAATTGTGGGCAACTTATGATGAATTTGGGCTATGAGACATCGGTTGGCGGAACCATGTCATGATAGAAAACTCTATAGTACAGACTTCATTTATTCCTTTGATGTAGGAAAATAAAACCAACTTTTACATAAACAAAACTCGAATCTGAGCCACAAAGCCTTACGCATATAGTATAGTTTATCATCTGTTTTCTCTTATTGTGATCTTGCGGTACATTCAATGTACAGACCTACACGGCTGCAACGTATCATGTTGCAGATATTTCCTCGACAGTAAGAGTTACAATACAGGTTACGGTCTACACTCAACCTGCCGATGGCGTTGATGGGACTCCACACCCGTTTGATTGTTTCCGCTGAGTATTACGAGGTATATATCATTTACGTTATTTATACATGTGATTGCACTTTGATATATACATTGATGTACTCGTGTGCCGACATCTTGATCCGAGGATGGCACGAGATACGAGGCTTGACCGTCGAGGTCGGGTCGCTCTGAATATGGTATCGAGCACATGTTGGTAGAGGGCGTGACCCTAGAAACCGGAAAGCCCTAGGATCGAAAATCTCTAAAACTTTATTTTCAAAAGACTCTTACTTCTCATCTCTTCTGATTTTATCAAATAGACACTCTCACCTCAAATAGTTAGAATATACCCTTTTCCTTTTGATCACATGAAGAATCAAGCTGAAGCCGCTCCAAGAAGGACAAGATATCGGATAGCGATGGCCTCTTGAGTAAAGAGGATTTGACCATGCATTAGAAGAGTTGAAGCTGCAACAATTGAAGACTCGAAGACTAGAAGAATTTGAAGAATCTGAAGAATTATTTGACCTTTAGAAGACCAAACCCTGTTACACACTTACATTAGATCTGACGATTTGTGAGCTGTCATTTGTTTGATGTTTTCCGACAGCCCCAAAATGAAACTTGTTTCTTCAAAACTATTGTTTGTATTGTGTGTATATCCTCCCCACCTCTCTCATATCTCATCCCAAAACTTTTGGACCCCATAGATGATGAGCGAAGTTGGCACGATATTCTCTGGACCGAAGACTCAGCGGGAGGCGAGCTATGGATTCGAACATGGAGAATCACTTCGGGAGCAATTTGGTTTCAAGGAAGAATGAAGTATCTTACGCTCTTCAGTACTTTGAAGGAAGTGCTGCAACCTGGTGGAAAATGCATCAAGCCATACAAATGTTTAATGGAGCAAGAACTTGGGACGAATTCAAGAAGACTCTGACAAGATCTCGTCTTATCCGGAAGCACCATGATACACCAAGAAATAAACCTTGTGCCTGCAAGATTTGCGGAGAAATAGGACACACTCAGGAGGAACACAAGGATGGATGCCCTCATTGTGTAACACCCGGATAATTAAGCTACAGTAATCCCTGCTGATGATGCCACGTCACTGTGATTAAACTCACGTTGATTCAAACCCGGTTCAAATCAAATTTAAAACTTAGGCAAACAATAAAAGTTTTCAAAAATGAAAACTAAAATGTTAGGGGGTTGTCAAATATTACAAAGATAATTATGGTGGGGTGCACACATTTTTTATGAAGTGTCTAGATAGATTAAATAAACTAAAACAGAAAAGAAGAAAATAAGAAAAGAAAAATAAAACAAAAGAGAAGTGGGGAGAAACCCCTTGGCCCAACTGGCCAGCCCCCCCCCCACCTGGCCGATCGGCCACACCATGGGCCGCCCAACCGCCGCCCCTTATCCACTCCCCAACCCCCCGTTGGTGGAACCCTAGCTCACTCGCCCCCCCGATCCCTTTCTCCTCCTCGGCCCGATCTAGATCGGGCCGGCCCAGCCACCCTGTCGCCCCGCGCCGACGAGCCCGCCGCCCTCTCCCCTGCGCCCCTCGCGCCTGGACCCCCTCCCCACTGCCTCCCCACGCAGGCGCTTCGCTGCTCTTGGGTCGTCCCGACCCCCCCCCCCCGCCTCACGGGTCCTCCCCGGCGCCGGTCGGCCGCCTCCCCGCCCGCCTCCTCGCCGGTCGCCTCCGAGCTCCACCGAGCCCGCCTCCTAGACCCCACGACCCTAGTGAGCTCCGCCCTCTTCCCGTCGCTCCCCTCGTCCCCTCCCAAAGCGCTGACGCCCGGACCTCCCGTCGCCCGGCTCGCCCCCCCCCCTCGCGGTCACCGCGCCACGCCGTGCCCGCCTCCCTCTCATCCTCCTCGCCCGGCGGCGTTCTCCCCTCCGCCGCACAGAATGCTCCCTCCCGCCATGGATCCGTCACGGCGCTTCCCGTGACCAAGCGGTCACGGGCCGAGCCCGTGTGGCTCAAGGCCGCCTTATAACCCTCCGGCCCCGTGCCGCCCCCCGAACGGATCCGAACCTCCTCGCCGCCTCCGCCGCTCACCGGCGCCATCCCGCCAAATCCGGCGAGGCCAACCCGCCGTTCGACTTCATGGCGAAGGCCTTTCGTCGAGACGGTGCCAACCGCATCCTAAACGGCCACGGACGGCGATTCGATGAGGCAGAGACCTCACTGGCGTCGGGATGCACGGCGTCAAAGCCTGTCGGCCTTCAGCGCTGCACGCTGAGGCCACCCAGTCATTGCCAATGAGCACCCACAGGCCCCGTTGGTAGGTTGCCCAATCATCTGATCAAGCGACCCGATCATCGACATGGGGCCCCACCCCATCGGACGGTTTTAATAATAAAAGGAAAATGAAAATTAAATAAAAATAAATAAAATGAATAAAACTAATTAATTAACTAATTAATTAACTAATTAATTAAGTAATTAATTAATTTAATTAATCCTGATTAATTAAACCTAATGACTAATTAACCTAATTAACTACTATTAATTAAAATTAATTAAGTTATTTAGTTAACAGAGTATGACGAACGGGACCCACCTGTCAGGGTTGACTTAGTCAACCCTGTTGACTGCTGACGTCAGCATGACATCATGCTGACGTCATAAATACATTTTCGAATTAATTAATTAATTAATTAAATTCCGAAATTATTAAAATCTTTTAAAATTCATATCTTTTAATCCGTAACTTCGGATTAAAATATTTTCAACATGAAAGTTACTCGAGCGGCGTGACAAATCCGGATCGTGATCCGTTCGTCCGCCACACACCCCTAACCTATCGAGACTGCAACTTTTCCCCTCGGCTCCTCTGCTGAAAACCCTAAACAGGAATACTTTCCGGATGTTTTCCTTAACAGATACACCCTCATACCACGTTAGGGCACGCCTAGCATCGCTTCTTGGCATGTCATGCATCGATATGCATCTGTTTACTTGGTATTCATTGTTTCTTCCCCCTCTTCTCTCCGGTAGACTACGAGACCGACGCTGCTGCTGCCCAGTTCGACTACGGTGTTGACGACCCCTCTCTCTTGCCGAGCAACCAGGCAAGCCCCCTTGATCACCAGATATCGCCTACTCTTATCTACTGCTTGCATTAGAGTAGTATAGCATGTTACTATTTTGAGATACTCCTATCTTCTTTGCATAGCTTTGTCCTTGTTATACATTGTTACCTTACGCAATCCTATATGCTTAGTATAGGATGCTAGTACCTTCATCTGTGGCCCTACATTCTTGTCCGTCATTGTGCTATACTATCGGGCCGTGATCACTCGGGAGTTGATCACGGTATATACTATATACTTTATACATGATACATGTGAGACTAAAGTCGGGTCGGTGATGGAGCACCATGAGTGGATCTTTGTGGCGGAGGCGGCAGGCAGGTTGAGACCGCCTAGAGAGAGGTGGGCTGGCCTGTTCGGCGTTCGCAGATTACTTAACACGCTTAACGAGGTCTTGGTATTTGATCTGAGTTGGCTCGAGCTTATATGCACTAACCATCTACGCGGGAGTAGTTATGGGTATCCGGCGTCGTGGTATCGGCCAAGCACTTCAGACGTCGCGACGAGGGGCGCGCCGGATTGGGTGGAGCGCTGTTAGGCTAGGTCGCTTCCGGCCGCCTCATAGCGAACGCAGGTGTGCTCGAGGCGATGGGCCCAGACCCCTGGCGCTTAGGTTTAGACCGGCATGTTGGCCTCTGTTGTGCCTAGGTGGGGCTGCGGCGTGTTGATCTTCAGCGGCGGGCATGACCCAGAAAGTGTGTTGACCAAATGGGATCAAGCGTCTTTGGGTAAGATGGTGCACCCTGCAGGAAGTTAATCTATTGAATAGCCGTGATCTTGATGCAGGGCGACTTGAGTTGTACCTTGAGCTTATGACAACTAGAACCGGATACTTGATAAAACACACCCTTTCAAGTGCCAGATACAACCGGTGGTCGCTCTCGCTCAGGGATATGAGCAGGGGATCGCCGGGTAGGATTATTGCTATGTGATGTTACTTGGAGGACTTTCGTTTGTCCTCTTCTGTCTGTTGCAAGACAGGTGTCCAGAAGCGTAGTCTTCGTTAAGACTAGCTATCCCCTCTTATTACGGCATTCTGCGATTCGGTCCACCGATATGGCCCTTTACACATATATCCATGCATATGTAGTGTAGCTCCTTGCTTGCAGTACTTTGGATGAGTACTCACGGTTGCCTTGTTCCCCTTTTCCCCTATCTCTACTCGATTGCTGCAGCAGACGATGGAGCCCGGGACCCGAGCGCCACCGCCTCGGCGACTACTACTGCGGAGGTGCCTACTACTACGTGCAGCCAGCGGCGGCGACCGGGAGTAGCCTAGGAGGATCCCGAGCGGAGGCCTGCTCCTCTTCGATCTGTATCCCGGTTTGTGCTAGCCTTCTTAAGGCAAACTTGTTTAACTTATGTATCAGTACTCGAGATATTGTTGCTTCCGCTGACTCGTCTATGATCGAGCACTTGTATTCGAGCCCTCGAGGCCCCGGCTTGTATTATGATGCTTGTATGACTTATTTTATTTGTAGAGTTGTGTTGTGATATCTTCCGTGAGTCCACGATCTTGATCGTACACATTTGCGTGCATGATTAGTGTACGATTGAATCGAAGCGTCTGAAGTTGGTATCGAGCCATTGCTGTAGGAATCCCCCTTCCACACTCCTTGGCCGAAGTCGAGTCTAGACATTGCAAAAACTTTTACTAACTTGGCTGTGTGCCTTACGGGCCCACGTCGCCATCGGGTGGTACTAGGATCTTTTACTCCTTGACCTTTATTCTGGGACTCTGAACTCTCTTCTACTCGGGTTAAACGATTTTTACTAAAAATCTAACTTTAGGATCTCGTTACTACTTCCTCCCGGAGAACCCCTCACTACAGATGATTGCTCCGTGAACCAGAAGAATTTGAAGATACTCTCCGATATTCTCTCGAGACCTTGTGCCTGTCGATTTTGTAATTCCCTACCACCGAAACATCCCTATGGATAAATACTTACGCCTGTCGTTCCTACTTTTATTCCCAGTTAATCTTGTTAGTACAAGATACCCCGAAGTTTTCTCTATTGTTCCGAGAATACTTTGTGCCTACTGCCTAGCAGTTCTTTGCCACATGAATACCCCTTCAAATAAATCCTCGCACTTGTCGAGTATCCGCTCATCGATTGTTCATGTGTTTCACAAAAGTCTTCAAAATAATATTCGAACTTCCGAGAATCCTTTGGCTCTTGAAATTCTTGCTTGCTTGCATTATGGTTAATCCCATAAGTCCCGTAGTCATATTGACACTCCTTGTCATTATCATTTTGAGTCTGTTGACTCAATATGTTTCTTGAATACACGCAATCATCATTGACCCTTATAAATTACTTTTCGGCTGAGCTGCCATTCTTTTAAGCTGGAATTGGTTCTCGACCAATCCCATTGTCTTTGATTGTACCCTAAGGCTATTCAACTTATCCACCCCTAATCGAGCATTGCTTCGGTCCCTTGATTTGGAAATCATAATCCCTTTGCATTGGACAATTGAGTTAGTCGAGTTGTTTCTATAATCTGCTTCCTCTAGTGAGTACCGATGCTCACGTCGGATCCTTGTGGACCACGGATCCTTTGTTGGATTTTTATCGACAACGCCCTTCATATTCAATAACCTTGTTAGCCTTTCTCGGATACATAACGCCTTTGGTAAATTGTATCGTCTGCTTTCTCAACCATGCTCTGCCTTCGAGCTTGAGTTAATTACTGCTAAAAGATTCTGGTATATGATTCTAAGATGCCCCAATGGGTTGAACCTATGCCTTCCTTAATATGTGTGAACTCGAAAGTTTTCACTAGTCGTACTCTTCTGGTATTTTGCCAGATAAAATTTCAACGCTATAACTTCATCGAAAGCGAGAAGTGAATGAAAGGGTATGCATTGGAGAAGTGGGAGTCGACCTTGAACCTTTGTGTTCGTGCCCATGGTCGCGATGTATATCCTATCATGGAAGCTTCTTGTAACAATAACTATTTCCTTGATAACTAACATATGGTATCTGTGAATTGAGCCCTTGCAACCGTGGTTCCGACCATGATTGTTCTTCTTTGATCCCATTTCTCGCGCAAGTTTTAGCACTTGTCTTTTGTAGAGCAATACCCCCGTCCAACCTCTACTTTGATATGTCATCGAGTATTACCCCCTGGTATCTCGAGATTATCATGGAACTGCATAACTTCTTATGAGTTCTTCATCAAGTGCTACCTTCCCACTGATTCCAATTTCTCACGGGCTCTGAGTTACTAAACACTCAAAGACACCGATAACTGAACCGAGTCCGCACTACGGTTCAACAACTCTTCAGTAAGCTTCTATAAGTACGAGTTTGTACCCGACCACACCATTCCTAGCCTGTTTGGCTATATCATTGTCGTGATGATTTTAACTGTGCTACTCGGTCATTCTTCTCGGAGCACAACTTTCGACGATGAACTAACCTTATGTCGATCCTCATCGTCATATCATTTTGCCTTGAACAACAAGCTTGGTTTCGAGTTTGTGTCGTACCCTTGGTTCCAATAACCTTTCACTTCATCATTACTTTGACTTGATGTCGTCGCCGATCGATTACATCTTCAGGAACTCTCGCGACAAAGGTGTCGTGATCGTCAACATTCTGAGCTCATCCAGGATATCAATTGAATTCATGATGAGAAATACCATCCTTGCCCTTGATGAATTGTATTATCATCGACCACCAAAGTCTGAAGTATCTGTTTACTCAGCCAGACCTGAACCTCCGTCAGCAGAGATGGATGGAGACTGTTGCAGACTTTGATTTGGGTATTTCCTATCGCCGAGCAAGGCTAATGTAATGGCTGATGCATTGAGCATAAGTCTTCTGCAACCACCTTGAGTTCACAAAGTTCAGCCCTCACTTGTTGAAGAATTCAGAAAGATGAACCTCCATATTGTTCCTCCGGGTGCACTCGCTCCCCCTCCTCCGGAGTTCCGCAAGATGAATCTCCGTGTTGTTCCCCAGGGTTCCCTCTATACCCTGGCTGTTGAACCCGATCTCGTGGGCACCATAAAGACAATGCAGGGATTTGACTCTGAAGTCTACAAGATTAAGCAAGACCTCAAAGCCAGAAATCCCTCATTCTTCACTATAGCTGATGATGGTGCCTTGTACTTCAAAGGCCGCCTAGTGGTGCCGTGTAAGACGGAAAACCTGAATATGACTCAGAAGGTTATGAAAGAAGCTCATGATCGCCTCTATGTATCCATCCTGGTAGTACAAAGATGTATCAAGACATTAAATCCGAGATTACAGTGGTCTAATATGAAGCAAGACATTGCTCGCTATGTTCTTTGAGTGTGACGTTTGCCGTCGTATCAAAGCAGAACATCAAAGGCCTCTTTGGAACTCTGCAACCTATCTCTATTCCTGAATGGAAATGGGACCATGTTGAAATGGACTTAAATCCTTTGGATTTCCCAAATCGCAGAAAGGTAATGATGCTATTCTTGTCGTCATTGACCGGCTTTCTAAAGTTGCTCATTTTACGGCGGTCAAAGAAAGCGATCATCGCTAGCCAGCTTGCAGCGCTCTATATGTCGAAATTGTTTCACTTCACGTTATTCCATTGGTTATCGATTCGGACCGTGGCAGCTTATTCACTTCAAGGTTCGGGCAAGTTTTCAAGAAGCTATGGGGACTCATTTATCTTTCGATCTGCGTTTCATCCGCAGATCTCAAGGGCAAGTTAAACGTGTCAGCAAATTCTCGAAGACATGCTTGAGCTTGTGTCGCGTTCCTTCGACAAGAAGCGGAGGAATCTCTCCGTATGCTGAGTTCTCTTATAATAATAGCTATCAAGCTAGTCTAAAGATGGCCGCCTTGAAGTGTTATATGGACGAAAGTGTGAAACCTCTCGAACTGGTCGAAAGCGGGAACGTCCACTATTCGGTCCGGATATTATCCAACATGCCGAAGAACAAGTCCGCATTGTTCGCGAGAATCTCAAGACTGCTAAGTCGCGTCAAAAGAGTAATTATGACCGTCATCACAAAGACATGGTCTATCAACCTGGCGACAAGGCCTATCTTCGCGTTACACCAATGAAGGGTGCTCACCGCTTAGGGATCAAGGGCAAGCTAGCTCCTCGCTATATTGGCCCATTCACTATTCTGGAAAGGCGTGGAAAAGTGGCATATCAACTGGAGCTTCCGTCGAACCTTTCACAGGTTCACGATGTGTTCCACGTGTCACAACTCCGATGCTGCTTCAAGGACCCAATCCGAGCAGTGGACCATGAAGTGCTCGAATTGCAACAGGACCTCTCCTATAAAGAGCACCCGGTCCGCATTCTCGACCAAGCTGAACGCCGCACACGTCAGAAGGCGATCAAGTTCCTCAAAGTCCGATGGTCGAATCACTCGAAGACGAAGCCACACCGGGAACGCGAGGATCGTCTTGAGATGAATACCCGCACTCTTTCCTTCTACCTCCTAAATCTCGGGACGAGATTTCTTGTAGTGGAGGAGATTTGTAACACCCGGATAATTAAGCTACAGTAATCCCTGCTAATGATGCCATGTCACTGTGATTAAAATCATGTTGATTCAAACCCGGTTCAAATCAAATTTAAAACTTAGGCAAACAATAAAAGTTTTCAAAAATGAAAACTAAAATGTTCGGGGGTTGTCAAATATTACAAAGATAATTATGGTGGGGTGCACACATTTTTTTATGAAGTGTCTAGATAGATTAAATAAACTAAAACAGAAAAGAAGAAAATAAGAAAAAGAAAAAAATAAAACAAAAGAGAAGTGGGGGGAGGAAACCCCACTGGCCCAACTGGGCCAGCCCCCCACGGCCCAGTCGGCCACACCATGGGCCGCCCAACCGCCGCCCGTCGGTGGAACCCTAGCTCAATCGCCCCCTCCCCGATCCCTTTCTCCTCCTCCGCCCGATCTAGATCGGGCAGCCGAGCTCACCCCGTGATGAACGAAGTTGGCCTGATATTCTCTGGATCAAGACTCAGCCGGAGGCAGAGCTATGGATTGAACATGGAGAATCACTTGGGAGCAATTTGGTTTCAAGGAAGAATGAAGTATCTTACGCTCTTGAAGACTTTGAAGGAAGTGCTGCAACACAGTGGAAAATGAATCAAGCCATACAAGGATTTAATGGAGCAAGAACTTGGGGCGAATTCAAGAAGACTCGACAAGATCTCGTCTTATCCGGAAGCACCATGATACACCAAGAAATAAACCTTGTGCACGCAAGATTTGCGGAGAAATAGGACACACTCGGGAGGAACACAAGGATGGATGCCCTCATTGTGAGGAGAAACACCCGGTGAGGAATGCCCAACTAGTCGGGTGACTTGTTTCTTGTGTGAAGGAACCACCCACTACCCGACTCGATGTCACATTTACCCCATGGTGCAACAAACTATTCAGGAGCAGGAAGAAGGAATGAAAGAAGCCCTCCGAGAAGTTATGAAAGAACCTGTGATGAAGGAATGTGTTGAAGACCCTGATGGAGAAGGCCTCAACAGATTTTACTCCAATGCCTGCTATTCATGTGGAGAAGAAGGACATTTTTCACATTATTGCACCAAGGAAAGAAAAGAGTATCTGGGATACTTCCCGACAGAAGCAGTGGAGTTTGCTCCACGAGGAATAGAACGTTTGATCAGAACGAAGAAAACCAAGAAGAGAAAACAAAGACACCCTCAGAACAACCCAATTTCTGCAAAGAGGGACAAGAGTCATATTACCTGTTTTGAATGTAAGGACGTCGGGCATTATGCCAATCATTGTCTCGAAAGGAAGCAAGGAACTCAAGGAGCAGGCACCATCTCCAAGAAGCCCAAAGACTTACCGAAAGTCATTTGTTTTCGCTGCAAGGAAGCAGGACATTATGCTACTAAATGTTCCAACAAGATGAAAGCTGGAGCTGAGTAGTTGGAATTTTGATATTGGTAATAAGTGTAGTAGGAAGCAATTGTTTCCATAAGGATATGGAGTTGAATTTATGTAATGAAAGTCTCGGATATTGTAATGAATTCATGAAATCAATAAAGTTAAGGTGACATGTTTTCATATGTTTAATTGTATGAGTTGTTACTCTATGAACACGGATTTTGACCATTTTCGAGGATATGAGAAATATGGTCTATGGATGGATTTGTGAATTTCATTTTTAGGGTGGTAGTACCCTGGGAAGAAGACTAGACTAATGGATAGGAAAATATATATTCCACGGACTGTAGTTCGAAGGAAAAAAAAGTTGGAGTTTTTCTTTTGATATGATGGTATGAAGAAAACAGAGTACTACTGGATTTAAAGGAGGTGTAATATGGAACAAGAGAGTTACTCCAAGGATGAGTTAAAGCTGCACTAGTGTTGAAGTGGGCCATAACCCACAGGCCCAGGATTTTGAAAAGGAACAGATGTAACCTTGATAAAGGAATAAATTTGGAAGAATCAGTGATCCAATCAGCATACGTTTCGTAGGAGGTTACGCAAAAACCTGAGAGTGGTGAAGTAACGATAGATGTTTTGTTTGGCTTGCAGAACCAAAGGATTTACCCGATCCCTGTTCAATACAGGAGAAATTCTGCAATGCTTGTGAGTATGACCAAGTGTTAGAATGCGTGATTCAATGTCGGCATAGTTAGTAATGGTTCAAGTACGGGATGGATTGGCCCCATACGGAGACTTCTATCATGAACTATCATATGTTGATGGAAAATCAGAGAGACTTGAAAACTTTAGAAGAGCGTCGTCGACAAGCCAAAAACCTTAGAATGGTAGGACGATTGATCCATGTACCGGCAACCGTTGCCAAACGAGGTCATACGGTGAGACCCAACCCAACCCATTATTCCTGCAGGAGAAACCTGTAATGGTCGACCACCATGAGATCTCGATAGTTGTTTATTGGCATGCAGACACATCACTAAGGAGACACAGTCTCGGAAGAACCTCACCAGGATGAAAGGACACGTATTTGAGGAAAAGGTTTTGACCCTACGGAAGAGCCCGGTGTAGGAGTTACTTGAAGTTGTGAGAAGACCGATAGTGTTCACCCTAGGGATGGAGTACCGAGTTCCGTTGGAACCATAACCTGCTTTTAAGTGTGGTAGCACACTAGACCATTCGATCGACGGATTTTTGGAAGACCCCAAACCCTAACCTTTTCTTGCTGCCTCTTCGAATCTCGAGGACGAGATTCATTTTAAGTGTGGTAGATTTGTAACATCCCAAAATTCTAAATTTTGGAATGTTATATTAAATAAATATTTATGCTTGTTTGTTTGATAGTGGTGTGGTTGCTTGTGTGAAATTGAGTGAAATTTGAAACTTTCGAAAGTTGAATGAGAGGGAATGAAATGACTTTCCCAAACTTCCACCTTGCATTTATGATCTCCATGAATTCAAATTCTTTTCATCACAAAACCCTGGAGAGAAGATGACATGACTTCTTCCATTTATTTAAATGACAAGGGGTGTTGAAAATATTTGAATTTCATTTGGAAAATATTTTCAATTCTGAAACTTTATGCAACTCAATGATTTTCACGAGAGAAGATAAAATGACTTCTTCAAATTAAATAAAATATGAGTTGGGAGTTTTAAAAGAATTAAATCCAAAGTTCTTTTGAATTTATTTCCAATTTGGAGTTATTCGAGTTTTATTCAAAATATTTTCTCCAAAACAAAATATATGGAAAATAGGGTAACATGATTCCCTACATCGAAAATTGGAGAGAAATTAATTTGAAGTCATTTTGGTATTTTAAAAATGATTTTTGTTGGATTTTATTGGACAAGAAGCACTCATTGCTTTATTTAAATTTGTGTGTATTTAATTTAATGCTAGAATAATGTTCATCATGTAGGAAATCTTTTTCTGAAAATTTTGATATATTATATGCCTATATAATATTTTCATTTTATTTTGTTTTATCATTTTGTTTTCCTCTCTGTTTGTTTAAAAAAAAATCGCAGCGCCTTGGGCCAAAGGCCCAAGCCGCCAACCAGCCGGCCGGCCAAGGCCAAGGCCATCGCACGCACGCACCTAGGGAGCCAGGGAGCCAAGGTTTCCTATTCTTTTACAAATCCTAGTAGGATTTGATCCCGTTTCGTTATTCCGTTTTTTATTCCTAGGATTCCTAGTCCTACTCTAATTCTTGTCCCCTACTCCAAGCAAAACCCTCCCCTCCCCACTATAAATACCCAAGCACCCCCTCCAACACATCAAACCAACACCTCTCCTCTCCTCTCCTCTCCTCCGCAAGAAGAGAAGCAGCAAAGACCACTGCCGCTGCCAAGTGCCGCCACCGCGCCCTCGACCTCTCCTGAGGTTTATATGATCTCTTCTCCACCGTCCCGTGATCTCCTTTCCTCTAGGATCAACCGCAACATCGGATCCGATCTTCTTCCCCAACTCCGACGACTACTCCGGTGAGATCCACGAAATCCCGTAATTCATTTTTTTTTCAGAAAATAGCAATCTTAGAAAATTCATATCTTTTAGAGTTTTTAGTATTTTTGAGTGATTCCAATTGCTATGTGTCACAAATTTGCGGAAGTTTCTGTTAGTGTCTCTGGATTTCAAATTTGAGTAGTTTAAATTTGAATTTGATAAATTTTGTTCAGATTAGTATTTTGGCCATAACTTGAGTTTAAAAATAGGTTTTTAATTAATTCTTTTTGCTCCTGGTCACTTATGATATTTTTTAGCTGTAGGATTTAGTTTGGTAATTTTGGAGTATTTTAAATTAGATTTTTAGTAAAAACAGTATTGTTTTGCTTATGTAGTTGTTTTAGTTATGTAATTATTGTTTTTAATTATTTTAGTTCATTCCTTTTGTAGATTTTCACTTGTTGTTATATGTTTATGTTTAGCTACAGTAGATAATTTTTGTAGTTATTTATTAGTGTTTAGCTACTGTTTTTGTAATTGCTTGTTTAGTTCATAGTGATAGTGGATAAAAATAGTTTTATTAGTTTTAAAAGTAATTCTTTTTCCACTTCAAGTTATATTGTTTTTGTTTCTGTTATTTGTGAACACATTAGTTGTTATATTTATTTAGTATAGTTTATTAATGTTTTAATAAATGATTTGCTGTTATAGTTGTCTTAGTGTTTTGCTAGTTGCTATATTTGTTCTAGTATTCACTAGATGGTTATAGTAGTTTTATATTAGTTCTTTTTGTTAGTTAGTAAATTAGTAATTTATTTTCTGTTATTTTATTAGATTTATATTTTCTTTGCTGTAGAAAAAAATATTAGAATAATTTAGTAATGTTATGTTAAGATTTGTGTGAGTTGGTCACCACTAGTTTTTCCTTGAATTTTCCTTTCGAAGTTTTTCCTTTGGTTTTCGACTTGGTTTTCTTGTTGCTTTTATTTTGATTGAGTATTGTTATGATTGATAGAATTGATTGCTAGGATGATTGCTTATATGATTGTCATGTAATATAGATTTTCAAAGGAGTGACGAATAGTTCTACCAAGTCTTTATTCGAGAGCGTTATTATCTTCATCAAGTAATACCGAGCAAGTTCACTTTGACCATGTTTTTCATACCTATGTGTTTTATTGCATCTAGTGTCATCTTCGCAACAAACCCTCCAAGAGTGATATTGAATTCTTGTAATTGAGTAGTATGCATGAGGTAGGAACCCATCACCCTATTACCAAGCCCGGGACGATATTTTATTTTGATGCTACGCTATAGTAGACGGGGTTTGGTATGAGTGCTCGGGAGTGGTGTGAGAATGGAGGATCTACGTCAATGACGACAACTCCATGATGGAATCTGCAAGGACTGCATCTTCAAGGCCTCAAGACTTCAAGACTCGAGACAAGAATTCAATACACACTCTTGGGTGAAGGATGGTTGACGGGCACCTGGAGAATCCGGTGGTTGGCGGGATGCATGGAGAAGCGCCATGACATCTTGCGGAAAGCTTCACCCAGACTCAAAGAGACGGAAGAATACTTCATGCCCGGAAGCTTACCTGCAACCGCAAGTCACTATGGGCTCTGGCTTGGTTGACCCTAGTTGTGACTCTGGCTAGGACGGTGCTAGCAGATGTAGAACTACGGTAGGATTGAATGAGCACCGGACAGTGGTCAGGGGAACTCTTCGGAAGACCATGTTTCGGTCATCTTGTTCTCAAACACCTCAAGTGCGAGAACGTAAAAGAGGATCGAATCTTGCGGGTAAAGTGTACAAACCTCTGCAGAGGGTTAAAACCTAATCGATTAGCCATGTCCCGATTCACGGACAATTTGAGCATCTGGACCTAGATCTATCTCGGAACTCTCAACACCGGATGATAACTTAATTGTGGGCAACTTATGATGAATTTGGGCTATGAGACATCGGTTGGCGGAACCATGTCATGATAGAAAACTCTATAGTACAGACTTCATTTATTCCTTTGATGTAGGGAAAATAAAACCAGCTTTTACGCAAACAAAACTCGAATCTGAGCCACAAAGCCATACCGCATATAGTATAGTTTATCATCTGTTTTCTCTTATTGTGATCTTGCTGTACATTCAATGTCTTGACCTACACGGCTGCAACGTATCATGTTGCGAGATATTTCCTCGACGAGTAAGAGTTACGATACAGGGTTACGGTCTACACTCAACCTGCCGATGGCGTTGATGGGACTCCACACCCGTTTGATTGTTTCGCTGAGTATTACGAGGTATATATCATTTTACGTTATTTATACATGTGATTGCACTTTGATATATACATTGATGTCTTGTGTGTGCCGAGATCTTGATCCGAGGATGGCACAGATATACGAGGCTTGACCGTCTCGAGGTCGGGTCGCTCTGATGAGGATTTGTAGAGGTGTCAGAGCTCAAAGCGAAAAAGATAGAGATAAAACATTTTGGGTGGCATGCTTTTCCTGTCAACTAAAACGATCGAGTAGTTCCCAATACTTTCCATGCTAGATATATCATAGGCGGTTCCCAAAAAGAAAATAAAGTGTATTCCTTTTTCAACCATACTTTCACTTTCCATTGCTAACCGTATCCACGGGTGCCTTCCATACCAACACTTTCCAAGGAATTTCTTATTTGTCAACAAAAAATTAATTTATTTTTCATTTCGGGACTGGGCATCCCTAATACCTTTGACATACTCTCGTGCAATGACAAGTGAATAAACACTCATCTTGAGAATAACATATCTAGCGTGGAAATATATCAGCCACCCCCTACCGTTTCATGAGCGGTACGAGCACACAAAAGAGAAATTTATTTTGAAAATTAGAGATGGCACATACAAATTTGCTTAAAACGGCAAAATAATGCCGCATATAGGTAGGTATAGTGGACTAATGTGGCAAAAACTGGTTAAAAGGATTTTGGATGCACAAGTAGTGATCGTACTTAGTGCAAATGAAGGCTAGCAAAAGATTGAGAAGAATCCAACCAAGAAAGGAAAAATCTCATAAGCGAGCATTAAGCATAACTAACACCGAATAATTCACCACAAGCAGGATGTAATTTTATTGCATAACTATTAACTTTCGTGCTTGTATAGGGAATCACAAACCTTAACACCAATATTCTTACTAAAGCATAATTACTCATCAACATGACTCACATATTACTACCAACATATCCAAAACTATTACAAAGAATCAAGTTTATTTTGTCCAATGATCTTCATGGAAGTTTTTATTATATCCTCCTTGGATATCTATCACTTTGGAACTAGTTTAATATGTTGCTTTTGATAAGCTCAAACAAATATAAGTGAAGAACATGAGCATCACAATTCTTTCTCTCAAAATAATTTAAGTGAAGCAAGAGAGGATTTCTTTTTAATTTTTTTACTAACTCTCAAATAAATCTAAGTGAAGCATGAGAGAATTTCTTCAAAAATACTAAAGCACACCATGCTCAAAAAGATATAAGTGAAGCACTAGAGCAATTTCCATAGCTCATAAAGATTTAAGTGAAGCATAGAGAGCAATTCTATCAAGCCATGGCATATTTTGGCTCTCTCAAATAGGTGTGTCTAGCAAGGATTCATGACTTAAAAAGCAAAACAAGCAAAGACTCATATCATACAAGACGCTCCAAACAAAACTCATAGTATGTGACGAATAAAAATATAGCTCCGAGTAAAATACCGATGGTCGTTAGAAGAAGGAGGGGATGCCACTCGGGCATCCCCAAGCTTAGGTTCTTGCTTCTCTTTGGATAATAGCTTGGGATGCCATGGGCATCCCCAAGATTAGGCTCTTCTTACTCCTTATTCCTTCATCCATCATAATATCACCCAAAACTTGAAAACTTCAATCACACATAACTCAACAAAACCTTCGTGAGATCCGTTAGTATAATAAAGCAAATCACTACTATAAGTATTGTTGCAAACCCATTCATATTTTATTTTTTGCATTATATCTATTGTATTCCAAATTTTCTATGGCAAAAACTCTTCAAAGGAAACCATAGAATCATCAAAACAAGCACACAACGCAAAGAAAACAGAATCTGTCAAAAACAGAATAGTCTGTAGCAATTTGAAAACTTCGAATACTTCTGTAACTCCAAAAATTCTGAAAAATTAGGACAACGTGAGAAATTTGTATGTTAATCTTGTGTAAAAGATTCAGAGCAATATCATGTTTCTGTGATTTATGAAAATTATTTTTCTGAACGCAAAAGTTTCTGTTTTTCAACAAGATCAAATCAACTATCACCCAAATCATCCCAAAGGCTTTGCATGGAATAAACACTAATTTAATCTACAAAAAACATGTAACCAGATGCATAATTGGGTATTTTATTGAAAATAGTAAGAAAAGCAAAAAGGAAAAAGATACAAGTTGGGTTGCCTCCCAACGAGCGCTATCGTTTTACGCCCCTAGCTATGCATAACGCGACGGATCTAAGTATTGCCATCTTTGTTTCTAGATCCATACGATGCCCTCATGATTGATTAATATGGTGGCTTAATTCTAGTTCTAGGGAAGTGTTCCATACCCTTCCTTAGTGGAAATTGAAATTTAATATTTCCTATTTTCATATCAATCACGGCACAAATAGTACGTAAAAACGGTCTACGAAGAATAATTGGACAAGATGGATTGCAATCAATATCAAGAACAATAAAATCTATGGGCACATAATTCCTATTTGCAAGAATAAGAACATCATTAATTCTTCCCATAGGCTTTTTAATAGTAGAATCCACAAAGTGCAAATTTAAAGAACATTCTTCAATATCGGTAAGACCAAGCACATCACATAAAGATTTCGGAATTGTAAAAACACTAGCACCCAAGTCACATAAAGCAAAACACTCATAATTCTTGATCTTGACTTTGATAGTAGGTTCCCATTCATCATGTAATTTTCTAGTAATTGAAACTTCTAATTCCAGCTTTTCTTCTAAAGCTTTCATCATAGCATCAACAATGTGTTTAGTAAAAGCTTTATTTTATTCATAAGCATGGGGTGAATTTATCATGGATTGCAACAAAGAAATACAATCAATCAAAAAGCAACTATCATAATTAAAGTATTTGTAATCCAAAAGAGTGGGCACGTCACTAGTTAAAGTTTTGACCTCTTCAAACCTACTTTTATCAATTTTCTCAACAAGATTTTCACCCTCCGAATTATCGGGACGCCTTCAAGATAAAGTTGAATCTTCTTAAGTCCCTTTATTATCAATCTTAATTTTACTAAACAAAGAATCAATAGAAGAAACATCAATCATATTAAGATCTTCATCACTTTTATGAAAGCAATCACTAGAAAACACCTTTTCTTAAAATTCTCTTCTAGCTCTAAGCATAGCGGTTCTTTTCTTACTTTCATCCATAGAAACATAAAGAGCCTTAATTGATTCCTCAACCTTAGGCACAAAAAATTTCATCTTGAGATTTTCTACATCATGAGAAATTCTATCAATACTTCTAGACATATCATCAATCTTATCCAGCTTTTCTTCTATTGTAGTATTGAAAATTTTTTGAGTATTGATAAATTCTTTAATATTATTCTCAAGATAAGAGGTGTTCCTATTATTATTATAAGAAGGATTACCATAGTAATTACGATAATTATTAGAGGATTTACTAGGAAAAGGCCTAGGATTAAAATTACCTCTATAAGCATTGTTATTGAAATTGTTTCGCAAGATAAAATTCACATCTATGGCATCACTATTTTGCTCAATCAAAGTAGACAAAGGAACATCATTAAAATCAATAGGAGAACATTATTAGAAACCAATTTCATAAGAGCATCAACTTTTTCACTCAAAGAAGAAATTTCTTCAACCGAATTAACTTTTTTACTAGTAGGAGCTCTTTCGGTATGCCATTGTGCATAATTTGCTATAATATTATCAAGCAATTTGGTGGCTTCACCCAAAGTAATTTCCATAAAAGTACCACCCACGGCGGAATCTAAAAGATTACGAGAAACAAAATTGATCATCCAAAGATTTAACCCATGAATTGGGCAATTCCTTAGCATCAGTTTCATCCTTTCCCAAGATTGTGCAACATACTCATGCTCAAGTTGCTTGAAATTAATGATCTGCGTTCTAAGGGAAATAATTTTCACGGGCGGAAAATACTTAGTAATGAAAGCATCCTTGCACTTATCCCAAGAATCGATACTATTGCGAGGCAAAGAAGAAATCCAAATTTTTGCATGATCTCGCAAAGAAAACAGAAATAATTTCAACTTCACAATATCATTGTCCACATATTTTTTTCTTTTGCATATCGCATAATTCCACGAATGTGTTAAGATGGGACGCGGCATCCTCATTAGGAGTACCGGAAAATTGATCTTTCATAACAAGATTCAGCAAAGCGACATTAATCACAAGACTCTGCACAAGTGGCGGGAGGAGCAATCGGAGTGCTAACAAAATCATTGTTGTTGGTATTGGAGAAATCACACAACTTGGTGTTCTCTTGAGTCATTGTGACTACACAACAAGATTGCACTCAAAAAATAGATCTGACGAGAAAACGGCGAACGAAAAAGAGGGCGAATAAAATAGCAAATTATTGTGAAGTGGGGAGAGGAAAATGAGAGGCAAATGGCGAATAATGTAAATTGCAAGGAGATGATATTTGTGATTAGGAACCTGGTAGATGTTGATGATGTCTCCTCGGCAACGGTGCCGGAAATTCCTTTTGATGCCTGCTTGAACTACGTCGGTATTTCCCCAAAGAGGAAGGGATGATGCAGCACGGCGACGGTAGGTATTTCCCTCAGTGATGAGACCAAGGTTATCGAACCAGTAGGAGAACCACGCAAAACTACGTGAACGACACCTGCACACAAATAAAAAATACTCTCAACCTGACGTATTAAAGGGGTTGTCAATCCCTTTCGGGCAACGGTGCCAGAAATTGGCAAGTAGACGGGATAAAAATTGTGATAGATTGATAAATAAAAATAAAAGCAAATAAAATTCAGTGAGGTATTTTTGGGTTTTTGGATAATATAGATCTAAAAATAAAATCAAATAAAAATAGATCGCGAAGGCAAATATAATAAATAAGAGAACCCGGGGCCGTACGTTTCACTAGTGGCTTCTCTCGAGAAAACTAGCATACAGTGGGTAAACAAATTACTGTTGGGCAATTGATAGAACTTCAAATAATCATGACGATATCCAGGCAATGATCATTATATAGGCATCACGTCCAAGATTAGTAGATTGACTCCTGCCTGCATCTACTACTATTACTCCACACAACGACCACTATCCAGCATGCATCTAGTGTATTAAGTTCATGGAGAAACGGAGTAATGCAATAAGAACGATTACGTGATGTAGACACGATCTATTTATGCAGAAATAGACCCCATCTTGTTATCCTTAATAACAACGATACATATGTGCCCGTTCCCCTTCTGTCACTGGGATCAAGCACCGTAAGATCGAACCCATCACAATTCACCTCTTACCATTGCAAGATAAATAGATCAAGTTGGCCAAACAAAACTCAAATATCGGAGAAGAAATACGAGGCTATACATGCATATAAGAGATCAAAAGACTCAAATAACTTCCATGGATAAAAACATAGATCTGATCACAAACTCAAAGTTCATCGGATCCCAGCAAACACACTGCAAAAAGAGTTACATCAAATAGATCTCCAAGAGACCATTGTATTGAGAATCAAAAGAGAGGGAGGAAGCCATCTAGCTACTAACTACGGACCCGTAGGTCTACAATGAACTACTAACGCATCATCAGAGAGGCTCTAATGAGGATGATGAACCCCTCCGTGATGGTGTCTAGATTGGATCTGGTGGTTCTGGAACTTGCAACAGCTGGAATTGATTTTCGTCGATTCCCCTAGGGTTTCTGGAATATTGGGGTATTTATAGAGCAAAGAGGCGGCGAGGGAGGCCACCGAGGTGGGCACAACCCACCTGGGCGCGCCTGTGGGCCCAGGCGTGCCCTAGTGGGTTGTGCCCCCTTAGGGCACCCCCTAGGTGCTTCTCCGGCCCATTGGGTGTCTTCTGGTCCATAAAAAATCCACAAAAAGTTTCGTCGCATTTGGACTTCGTTTGATATTGATTTCCTGCGATGTAAAAAACAAGCAGAAAACATCAACTGGCACTTGGCATATGTCAATAGGTTAGTCCCAAAAAATGATATAAAATGATTGTAAAACATCCAAGAATGATAATATAATAGCATGGAACAACAAAAAATTATAGATACGTTGGAGACGGATTAGGGGTGCATGCGTACGTGGGTTGAGGCCAGGCTCGACGTGGGCAAGCCCATGACCATGCGTGGCTTGAAGTAACCGCCGCCTGCCATCACTCCCTCCTTTACTGTGGCCTTTCCTTCTTCCCATGATGCGGATTAGGCACGGGGTGTGGGATTGGTGCAGAAGGGTCATCGTGGTGGCAGTGTCTTGATTAGAGGAGCCAGAACGCCGAATTGGCGAGGCTGGGCGGCGGGCGGAGTAATGCATTCGCCAAGGGTGCAGAGCGCAAGATTGGCGAAGCGGGGCGGTTGCCCTTAGGTAGTTGAGAGCCAGCCCCCCGCGCCTTCCCCTATAAAAGGAGGAGGGTTGTGGGAGGCGATGCTCATCCATCTGCCTCTTCTTCGCTCTTCTTCCAGCTTCTGTTACCATGGCGAGAGGAAGAGGACGTGCTCGTGCCTCCACTGTGGCGGTGAGAGATTCTCCTCGGAATCATGCCTCTGCTTCGGCAGCGGCCGTGGAGGCTGGCTCCAGCGCACAAGGCGGGGGCGCATGGCGAGGTCGCGGTCGTTGTTGTGGCTGTTGTCGAATCACGGGTTCCGGCAAAACCCTTAAGGTTCGAACTCTGGGGTGCGCGTGAAGTTCTTTCCCTCCTACCGATCCACGCCCTAGGTTTGCTAAGATCTCGCGGATGAACTCGACGAACTCACAACACAAAAGACACAAGATTTATACTGGTTCGGGCCACCGTCGTGGTGTAATACCCTACTCCAGTGTGGTGGTGGTGGATTGCCTCTTGGGCTGATGATCAACAGTACAAGGGGAAGAACAGCCTCCTGAGGTTGAGGTGTTCTTGTGCTCGACGAACTTGTGTGTGGGTTCGATCTGCTCTGGCTTGCTTGTGAGCTCTCGACTAGATCATCTCTATGGTGGTGGCTAGTTCTACTTTTATAGGCCCTGGTCCTCTCCCCAAATATTGAGCCAACAAAGGCCAATTTGAAAGGGGACCGCTAGTACAGCTTATCCTGACAAAAGCGGTCTTCGCCTGCAAAAGGCTCTAGTGACGCCGCCTTGGGCTCCAAGGTGACCTTCGTCTTGTCGTCCTGCTGGTCTTGGTCTCGTTGCACTGATATGGAAACATTTGCTTGATGCCTCGGTACTCCGCGCCTGCCCTTGCCACCTTAACACCAAAGGGGAAACAAGGACGCTGCGCGCTGGCGCCCGCTTGGTGCCCGCCTGGTCTCGATCGACATGGCTTACGTCACGAGAACCTCGTGAGGTTTGCCTTGCCTTGATCTCTCCGCCCCTCGCAAGCCTGCCTGGTTAGGCCGCTCCTAAGGAGGTCTTGTGCCGTCTACCTCGCGAGGCTTGGCCCCTCGCGAGGGTCTTGAATGCCTTGTTGATGAAGATGAGCCGTACAGGCCTGCTAGCACAGCTATGCCGCGGGCCGCATGTAGGCAAGTCTGGTGACCCCTTTCCTAGAACGTCGACAGTAGCCCCTAGGCCCAAGGCGCGCTCGGGCTCGGCTTTGAGGCGAAGCCAAGGGTCAAGTACGGGGCGCCGCGGGCCCCAAAAGCCTGCGGCCTTGGTCGACGTGTGGCAGTTGATTGGACGTGGGCGTCTCCGCTTCCCCACGCTGCCTCGGCAACTGCCCGACATGACAAGTTCCTGTGTCATGCAAGGAAAACCATCATTACCTGTGATCGTGGGGGGCGCTAGTTGGCTTTCTCCTGCTATAAATGGGGAGGGGGCAGAGCCCCCTCTCCCATCTCTTCCCAGTCCGCTTGCTTCTTCCTCCTTGCTCCTCTGCTTGCAACAATGGCACCGATCCGAAGGTTCTCCGCCGAGGAGAAAGGAAAGGCCCCCGCGTCGAGCCAGGGCCGCTTCTGCCGAAGAAGAGGTCGGTTCGCCGCAGGGACGCAGCGGCGATGCAGGTGGTGACGAGGCCTTGGTGTGAGCGGCCTCCTCCTGGGTATCCGCTACCCCTGTACGCCCAAGCCGGGGGCTCAGGGGGAAGGAGTGAGGAGCGGCGCCGCCCGCGGTGTGACCGCGGCTGCCGCGCGATGGCGATACGCGCCGTCGCCCCTGGAACCCACACTGCGGACTCCTCTCGCGAGCTTGTGCTGTGGGCGGCGATGCCCCCAAGCACCTGGATCCACTTCCCGCGGTTCTTTTCCGACGTGATGCCGTCGAGGGGACCCCTCGAGCTCTAGTTGCAGCATGTTGACTATGACGCCCCGGCGACCGGAGCAGAGGTTGAAGTGGTATCCTCCGGCAAGATATTCATGACCCGCGGCTGGGGTGAGGTCGCGCGGGTTTGCCGTGCTGAGGGCGCCCTCGCGATCAACTTCGACTATGACGACGCTTCCACGTTGTTCTTCAAGGTCTTCGATGCGGACGGCCGCCGCCTGGAGTGCTGCCCTGGAGGGGAGCGCCAGGACAACGCGCGCCCGGCCTGCGGCACCTCCAGCAGCAGTGACTCTTGGGCGTCCAGCGGTTCTCCCGAGCTCTAGGAGAATCCGAAGACTAGCGACGACAGCTACATACCCCCGAGCTCTCACCGCGCCCGGAGCAGGGCTTCGGCGTCCGACCGCCGCCTTCGCTGATCTGGATGGGGTTGGCGCCGACCTCCCGCGGCCCACTGTTCATGATGGCATCAGCCACGTGAGGGTGTAGATAGCATTCTCCTAGGTTCTCGTCTTTTTTTCCCTGTGAGGAATCAAGAAGTACCCCGCGGGGGTGTGTAAAGGGCCTGTAATGTCTTTTGTTGATACTATACTTATTATGGAAATTTGCGAATGCCTGCTCTGTTTAGGCTCGGTCTCCTCTTTCCAACCTTGCGACGGCTTGTTCCTCTACGCTGACAGGTCCCGGTCCCCAGGCAAGCTGCAGTCGTCGCTGGTATGCCAGGTCGCGTGCCGTGGTCAAGGCCAGGAGATGAGCGGCCCGAGGTCCAGTAAGAGTCCCTGAGGCGCGATGCTCTGGAGGTCCCCTTTAGCGCTCAAGCAGCCGTGGTAAGGTAAGAAACGGAGGCGACGTTGCCGCAACAGGGCTGCGGCGAGTGTGGCCCTTATGCTCCAACAATTAGCCAATCTAAGCGCGAGACTTATCTTGGTGGTTTGGGGTCGATTCCTTGCGATGCACCGCGTTAATGCGTAGCTAGGACAGGCCCGTGCGTGTCTCCCCCGCTTCTCCACGCTCTCCTTCGTGCTCCACATCCTCAGGTCCCGGCCGTCGAGCGAGCTCAGCCGCCGCTGGTATGCCAAGTCGCGTGCCATCGTCAAGGCCAGGGGGTGAGGGCTGGAGAGCCAGTAGGATCTCCTGAGTCGCAATGCTCAGGAGCCCCCTTTTAACGCGCAAGCGGATTGCATGGGAGAAGAGGGAGCTCGCGGTGCCGCCTGCTGTCATTCTCATGAGGTTCCTGCGAGCCAGCACAAGGAGAAACACAGTTTGCCATTATGGTTGCCAGTCTTCCACCAGCTGCTCCGTGAGGAGACGAAGGCGCTGAGGGCCTGGTGAGGTGACGTGCGTGGGGCGTGCCGTGAGCCAGAGCTCGACTGCTCAGGTTTGTCAACGTGGCAGGGACGGACCCGTGCTCCAGCGCCGTGACAGCGTGAGTAGCCCCCGTGGGAGGTGACGATCGAAGAAGTAGTAGTCATAGGCAGATTAAGCATGGAAAGCAAACTTGCTTAGGTAAATGCAGGGAAAATACACGCCACCGGGCCAGGCTCGAGCGGCTTGGGGATGATGCAGCCCGAGGGGCGCCCCCAACAAGGTAAGCTTAAAGACATAAAAATGGATACATGCCACAGGGACGGACCCACACGGCCTGGGAATGATGCAGCCGGCCGTGGGGCGCTCCCAGCTAAATGAACTTGGAAAATGTCACCTGGTTCTGTTGACAAAGGAGAGTTGAGGCAGCTGAAGGTACGCGGTGAAGGAATTGCTCCTCACGAGCCACCTGGGCCCTGAGCCTCGGGAGGCTCTGGGGGTCCTGGTGGTTCCCTGGGGACCGTCTCCATCTCCGTCAGGACGGCGTGATGCCTGGCCTCCTGAGCTCCAGGACACGCCGCAAGTTGCGCTGATAGGCGGACGACACGCTCAGCAGGCCAAAAGGCATGCGAACGTAGCTGTGCGGTGGACTCTCGCAGCGGCCCACGCGCGAAGGCCAAAAGGGCTCCTGAGATGCGACCCTGTTGAGCCCTAGGACATCGATGCAGACGCACAGCCCGGCATCCTCGCCTGGATGGGGAGCTGCGTCTGGTGAGCGGCGGCCGCCGCGCATGGCCTTCGCGTCTTGAAGTTCCTGAGTGGTCCTGGTGATGAACTCCTAAGTGGTGGGCGCTCCTCGCCCTGTGTTCTCCTGAGGCAAATGTGTCGTGAAGCACACCTCCAAGTGGTGCCCGAGCGCCTCCCTCGTGACGTTGGCAAGGTCGGAGGCCCTCTAGAAGAGAGCCCCCAAGCCCTGCCCGAGGAGGGCGTCGGGTGCGCCTTCCTATGCGATGAAGGGAGGCGCCCCTGGCGCGGGCGCTGATCCTGACGAGGTTCCAGCTGCGTCGCCACCCTGCTGAGGTCCGGCACGGCGCAGCTGCTTCTTCTTCTTGGGGGTGCACCCCTACCTGGCGCGCCAAATGTCGGATAACGGGTTCCGGCAAAACCCTTAAGGTTTGAACTCTGGGGTGCGCGCGAAGTTCTTTCCCTCCTACCGATCCACACCCTAGGTTTGCTAAGATCTCGCGGACGAACTCGACGAACTCACAACACAAAAGACACAAGATTTATACTGGTTCAGGCCACCGTCGTGGTGTAATACCCTACTAAAGTGTGGTGGTGGTGGATTGCCTCTTGGGCTGATGATGAACAGTACAAGGGGAAGAACAGCCTCCTGAGGTTGAGGTGTTCTTGTGCTCGACGAACTTGTGTGTGGGTTCGATCCGCTCTGGCTTGCTTGTGAGCTCTCGACTAGATCATCTCTAGGTGGTGGCTAGTTCTACTTATATAGGTCCTGGTCCTCTCCCCAAATATTGAGCCAACAAGGGCCAATTTGAAAGGGGAGAACTAGTACATGTTATCCTGACAAAAGCGGTCTTCGCCTGCAAAAGGCACTAGTGGTGATGCCGCCTTGGGCTCCATGGTGACCTCCGTCTTGCCGTCCTGCTGGTCTTGGTCTCGTTGCACTGATATGGAAACCTTTGCTTGATGCCTCGGTACTCCGCGCCTGTGCTTGCCTCCTTAACACCAAAGGGGAAACAAGGACGTTGCGCGCGCCGGCGCCCGCCTGGTCTCGATCGTCATGGCTTACGTCACGAGAACCTCGCGAGGATTGCCTTGCCTTGATCTCTCCGCCCCTCGCGAGCCTGCCTGGTTAGGCCGCTCCTGAGGAGGTCTTGTGTCGTCCGCCTCGCGAGGGTCTTGAATGCCTTGTTGATGAAGATGGGCCGTACAGGCCTGCTAGCACAGCCACGTCGCGGGCTGCAGGCAGGCAAGTTTGGGGGACCCCCGTTCCCAGAACGTCGACAGCTATGGCCGTGGAGGCCGGACCGGGGCATCGATAGTTCCACCCCCTATGGCCCCGCCCCTGGCGGAATGCCACACGGGGGACACTACGCTTGAATTCATCGTCGAGATGCGTGGCCCACCGAGGAGCAGGCTGCGGCTCCCTCGCCCTTTTGCTAGGGTGATGGAGACGGACCAGCCGATCGGGTTGTGGTTGCGCGTCAATGGTTGCATCAATGGTGACGTCTGGGTTGATGTGGAGTTCCCCGCCAATGGCGTCATGTATCTCACCCGCGAGTGGAAATCCTTCGTGCACGCCCACAACTTGGCAGAGGGGAACTTCCTCCACTTCAAGATGGTGGAGGCCAACGCGCTCTCGGTGCAGATATTCGGGCCTTTAGGCAACCATCTAGGGTGCTGCGTGGAGAGCTCGAGCAATGGAGAAGGCTTCTCCTCGAGCGACAGTGTCGAGGAGGAGACAGCCGGTGAAGACGACCATGGCGAGTCCCCGGTCGTCAAGTACGAAGACTATGACTCGGACTCCAGCTAAAAGCCGGCAGCACCATCAACACCAGCTGGGCGCTGGCAGCATCATCATCTGCAGCTGGACCCCGGCAGAGCGATTTGCCGGGGGTGCTTCGCCTGGACGCCACCACTACCTCTAGCTGGACCCCGGCAGGTCCATCACCTGTGCGTGGACTCTGGCTTCGTCTTCCCTGCCGGGGTTCCCTTCAAGCCACGTCCCTCTGGTCCTGGCGGGGGTGACCAGGGGATCGCCCAGGCGCTCCTTTTGCCCTCCTTGCACTCGATGTAAACTCTAGGAGGAGAGGGACAAGAAAGGCATTATCGAGCACTTTTTTCTCAGAAATTGTATGTTATCTGATGTGCTCAGATAAATAAAAAGAAGTCATCTTCCTTGCTTAACTCCATCCTCGTATGAATTCTTTGATTATAGTACCCTACGCTATTTCGAAACCTACCGGGGAGCGACCACCGGCGAGGTAACTCATCAGCCTCTAACGCAGCTTGCATAGATTCCGTCGAGTGAACTCGAGGCAGAACCGGAGCGCAAAAACGAGACGCGGCAAGATTCCTTAGCATGCAGGTTTTTCGTACGAGTATAGAGATGTGCATGGGAAACTTCTAACTTATCTTTCTTTGCTGTACTTCTTATCGTATGAAATGGAATGAGCCACCAATCCAACATTCCACCTTCATTCCTCCCTGAGAAACTTGTACGAGAGGAATCCTTCTGCATTTGAAGAAAAACAGAAAGAAGAAGCATAGTAACGTGGATACCTTGGCGGTATGTTAGTCATTCCATTCAAGCAAAGTGCTATCATACTACACATGCACCAGTACATAAAGAAACATGCATGATGGTTCGTGGAGCACTTAGCATTACTCAGATATGCACAGCGTCTGCACCTGGCTTTCTATGTAGGGTTACAAGTCCCTAGGACTATGCTTGTACAAAAGAGGTTGCCGGGACAAGGCCCGGCAATGGTGCCTTATAGGTAGAACTTGTGAAGATGCTCAATATTCCATGAGTTTCGCACACGAATGCCATCCTCAGTCTCCAGATGGACTGCACCAGGTCTGGTGACTTGTACTACCCAGTAAGGGCCCTCCCACTTTGGTGTCAACTTGTTTGTTCCCTTGGCGGACTGAAGCGCCGAAGGACAAGGTTGCCTTCCTCAAGGCTATGGGCATGAACCTTGTGGCTATGATAGCAGCGCAAAGCTTGTTGATAGCGTGCAACACACAAAGCCGCATGAAGATGATCTTCCTCGAGGAGCACAACATCGTCATGCTGGAGCTGCTGTTGTCCTACTTCATCGTAGGCAAGTACTCGTGGTGACCCGTATATGAGTTCTGTGGGGAGCACCGCATCTTCACCATAGAGTAGCTAGGGAGAAGGATGTCTGGCCAGTAGCTCGATTTGTTGTCGTTCTGAGTGACCAAAGAACCACCGACAACTCATCAATCCATCGCCTCCCGCACTTGTGCAGCTTGTCGAAAGTTCTAGTTTTGAGCCCATGCAGCACTTCAACATTTTTCCTTTCCGCTTGCCCGTTGCTCCAAGGATGAGCAACGGAGGCAAAGCAAACCTGGCTTCCAAGGCTCTGGATGTATTGCATGAAGGTGCGGCTCGTAAACTGTGTGTCATTGTCAGTGATAACTCTGTTTGGAACTCCAAACCGGCAAACTAATCCTTTAAAGAACTTGACAATTGACTGTGCAGTCACCTTCCTCACTGGCTCCACCTCAGGTCACTTTGTGAACTTGTCGACGGTCATGTACAAGAACTCAAACCCCCGGTAGCATGGGGGAAGGGGCCCAAAATATCGAGCCCCCAAACCGAGAAAGGCCAGGAGAGAGGGATTGTCTGGAGGGCTTGAGCTGGCTGATGTATGCTCTTTGAATGCAAGAGGCATGCTTCCCACCTTGTTACTAGCTCAATTGCATCCTGGAGGGCGGTGGATGCTACCTCTTGAGCACTACGTTGGTTTTCCCTTGAAGAGGAAAGGGTGATGCAGCAAAGTAGCATAAGTATTTCCCTCAGTTTTTGAGAACCAAGGTATCAATCCAGTAGGAGCATACGCGCGAGTCCCTCGTACCTACACAAAACAAATAAATCCTCGCAACCAACGCGATAAGGGGTTGTCAATCCCTACACGGTCACTTATGAGAGTGAGATCTGATAGATATGATAGGATAATATTTTTTGGTATTTTTTATGATAAAGATGCAAAGTAAAATAAAAGCAAAGTAAAAAAGCAACGGAAATAACTAAGTGTTGGAATATTAATACGATAAAGATAGACCCGGGAGCCATAGGTTTCACTAGTGGCTTCTCTCGAGAGCATAAGTATTCTACAGTGGGTGAACAAATTACTGTTGATCAATTAACAGAATTGAGCATAGTTATGAGAATATCTAGGTATGATCATGTATATAGGCATCACGTCTGAGACAAGTAGACCGACTCCTGCTTGCATCTACTACTCTTACTCCACACATCGACCGCTATCCGGCATGCATCTAGAGTATTAAGTTCATAAGAACAGAGTAACGCCTTAAGCAAGATGACATGATGTAGAGGGATAAATTCATGCAATATGATAAAAACCCCATCTTGTTATCCTCGATGGCAGCAATACTATACGTGCCTTGCTGCCCCTACTGTCACTGGGAAAGGAGACCACAAGTTGAACCCAAAGCTAAGCACTTCTCACATTGCAAGAAAGATCAATCTAGTAGGCCAAACCAAACCGATAATTCGAAGAGACTTGCAAAGATAACCAGTCATACATAAAATAATTCAGAGAAGATTCAAATATTGTTCATAGATAAACTTGATCATAAACCCACAATTCATCGGTCTCAACGAACACACCGCAAAAGAAGATTACATCGAATAGATCTCCACGAGAGAGGGGAGAACATTGTATTGAGATCCAAAAAGAGAGAGAAAGCCATCTAGCTACTAACTATGGACCCGAAGGTCTGAGGTAAACTACTCACACTTCATCGGAGAGGCTATGGTGTTGATGTGGAAGCCCTCCGTGATTGATGCCCCCTCCAACGGAGCTACAGAACAGGCCCCAAGATGGGATCTCGTGGGTACAGAAGGTTTCGGGGGTGGAATTAGGTTTTTGGCTCCTTATCTGGTCGTTTGGGGGTACGTAGGTATATATAGGAGGAAGAAGTACGTCGGTGGAGCAACAGGGGGCCCACGAGGGTGGAGGGCGCGCCCCCTACCTCGTGGCTTCCCTGTTGGTTGCTTGACGTAGGGTCCGAGTGTCCTGGATCTTGTTCATTCCGAAAATCACGTTCCCGAAGGTTTAATTCCGTTTGGACTCCGTTTGATATTCTTTTTCTGAGAAACTCTGAAATAGGCAAAAACAACAATTCTGGGCTGGGCCTACGGTTAATAGGTTAGTCCCAAAAATAATATAGAAATGAATAATAAAGCCCAATAATGTCCAAAACAGAAGATAATATATCATGGAGCAATCAAAAATTATATATACGTTGGAGACGTATCAAGCATCCCTAAGCTTAATTCCTGCTCGTCCTCAAGTAGGTAAATGATAAAAACAGAATTTTTGATGTGGAGTGCTACTTGAAATAATTTTAATGTAATTTTTCTTAATTGTGGTATGAATATTCAGATCCGAAAGATTCAAGATAAAAATTCATATTAACATAAAAATAATAATACTTCAAGCATACTAACTAAGCAATTATGTCCTCTCAAAATAACATGGCCAAAGAAAGTTCATCCCTACAAAATCATATAGTTTAGTCATTCTCCATCTTCGTCACACAAAAATGCTCTCATCATGCACAACCCCGATGACAAGCCAAGCAATTGTTTCATACTTTAGTAATCTCAAACTTATAAACCTTCACGCAATACATGAGCGCGAGCCATGGACATAGCACTATCGGTGGAATAGAATATGATGATGGGGGTTACGTGGAGAAGACAAAAAAGAAGAAAGTCTCACATCAACGAGGCTAATCAATGAGCTATGGAGATGCCCATCGATTGATGTTAATGCAAGGAGTAGGGATTGCCATGCAACGGATGCACTAGAGCTATAAATATATGAAAGCTCAACAAAAGAAACTAAGTGGGTGTGCATCCAACTTGCTTGCTCACGAAGACCTAGGGCACTTGAGGAGGCCCATTGTTGGAATATACAAGCCAAGTTCTATAATGAAAAATTCCCACTAGTATATGAATGTGACAAAATAAGAGACTCTCTATCATGAAGATTATGGTGCTACTTTGAAGCACAAGTGTGGAAAAGGATAGTAACATTGTCCCTTCTCTCTTTTTCTCTCATTTTTTTGGGCCTTCTCTTTTTTTATGGCCTTTCTCTCTCTCTCTTTTTTATTCCTCACTTGGGAAAATGCTCTAGAAAATGATGATCATCACACTTCTATTTATTTACAACTCAATGATTACAACTCGATAATGGAACAAAGTATGACTCTATATGAATGCCTCCGGCGGTGTACCGGGATATGCAATGAACCAAGAGTGACATGTATGAAAGAATTATGAACGGTGGCTTTGCCACAAATACTATGTCAACTACATGATCATGCGAAGCAATATGACAACGATGAACGTGTCATGATAAACTGGATGGTGGAAAGTTGCATGGCAATATATCTCGGAATGGCTATGGAAATGCCATAATAGGTAGGTATGGTGGTTGTTTTGAGGAATATATAAGGAGGATTATGTGTGAAAGAGCTTATCATATCACGGGGTTTGGATGCACCGGCGAAGTTTGCACCAACTCTCAATGTGAGAAAGGGCAATGCACGGTACCGAAGAGGCTAGCAATAATGGAAGGGTGAGAGTGCGTATAATCCATGGACTCAACATTAGTCATAAAGAACTCACATACTTATTGCAAAAATCTACAACCATCAAAAACCAAAGCACTACAACGCATGCTCCTAGGGGGATAGATTGGTAGGAAAAGACCATCGCTCGTCCCCGACCGCCACTCATAAGGAAGACAATCAAAGAACATCTCATGTTTCAAATTTGTTACATAACGTTTACCATACATGCATGCTACGGGACTTGAAAACTTCAACACAAGTATCTCTCAAATTCACAACTACTCAACTAGCACGACTTTAATATCACTACCTCCATGTCTCAAAACAATCATCAAGCATCAAACTTCTCTTAGTATTCAACACACTCATAAGAAAGTTTTTTTTACTAATCTTGAATACCTAGCATATTAGGATTTAAGAAAATTACCATGATATTTAAGACTCTCAAAATAATATAAGTGAAGCATGAGAGATCAATAGTTTCTTTAAAACAAACCCACCACCGTTCTCTAAAAGATATAAGTGAAGTACTAGAGCAAAAACTATATAACTCAAAAGATATAAGTGAAGCACATAGAGTATTCTAATAATTTACGAATCATGTGTGTATCTCTCAAAAGGTGTGTACAGCAAGGATGATTGTGGTAAACTATAAAACAAAGACTCAAATCATACAAGACGCTCCAAGCAAACACGTATCATGTGGTGAATAAAAATATAGCTCCAAGTAAAGTTACCGATGGAAGTAGACGAAAGAGGGGATGCCTTCTGGGGCATCCCCAAGCTTTGGCTTTTTGGTGTCCTTCGATTATCTTGGGGGTGCCATGCGCATCCCCAATCTTAGGCTCTTGCCACTCCTTATTCCATAATCCATCAAATCTTTCACCCAAAACTTGAAAACTTCACAACACAAAACTTAGCAGAAAATCTCGTGAGCTCCATTAGCGAAAGAAAACAAAAGACCACTTCAAGGTAATGTAATGAACTCATTCTTTATTTATATTGGTGTTAAACCTACTATATTCCAACTTCTCTATGGTTTATAAACTATTTTACTAGTCATAGATTCATCAAAATAAGCAAACAACACACGAAAAAGAGAATCTGTCAAAAACAGAACAGTCTGTAGTAATATGTAACTAACGGAAGCTTCTGGAACTCCAAAAAATCAGCCAAAATAGGAAGACCTAGGAAATTTGTTTATTGATCAGAAGCAATTTGAATCAGTATTTTACGGTGTTCTGGTGATTTTTAACAATTGTTTTCATGAACAGAAAGTTTCTGGAAATTACAGCAAGATCAAATAACTATCATCCAAGAAGATCCTATAGGTTTAACTTGGCACAAACACTAATTAAAACATAAAAACACATCTAAACAGAGGCTAGATCAAACATTTATTCCTAAACAGAAGCAAAAATCAAAAAAAAATAAAAATAAAATTGGGTTGCCTCCCAACAAGCGCTATCGTTTAACGCCCCTAGCTAGGCATAAAAGCAAGGATAGATCTAGGTGTTGCCTTCTTTAGTGGGCAATTCTTCAATAAGACATATATCACCCTTTAGAGTTTCTTTCTTTTTATTAATTATCAAGCTTCTAGGAACAAGATCGAAAAATTCATTTGTAGCAAATGGTTCCTTAATGATAGCAAAAAGATTGGGATGGATACTTATAGATTTAAGATCCGCAGTTTCCTTACTAGAGGATTCACCCTTATTTTTAGAAACATACATAAGCTTGGAAATTTTAGTTGGAGGACTTGGAGTATTTTTTACGGAAGAAAAAGCGGTTCCCAAGTTGGTAATGATACCCTCAAGTTTATTGATTCTAGTGGAATCTTGATTTATTCTCTCATTAACTATGGGTTTCTTCTCCTTAATATTATTCAAAGTGACTCCTACCTTAGATACATATTGGGTAATTTGGTTGTGGATCTTTTTATCCAGATTTTCAATTAACTCTACGGTAGCAACTTTATTTTCAATAATTTCAAGTCTTTGCATTACATGCTCCAAAGTTAACATAGTTCCGTTAACCAAAAGAGGTGGTGAGCCAAATAAATCTATCATAGCATTATAAGAGTCAAAAATATGGCTACCCAAGAAATTCCCTCCGGTAATGGTATCAAGAATATATCTATACCAAGGATTAGCGCCTACATAAAAATTGCGGAGAAGAACGGAAGTAGATTGCTTCCTGGCAGATCTATTTTGAGCATTGCAAATTCTATACCAAGAGTCTTTTAGATTTTCTCCCTCCCTTTGTTTAAAATTAAGAACTTCATTTTCGGGAGACAACGGAGAATATAAAGGACTAGCCATGACGGAAAGGCAAGCAAACGGAAAAGAGAGGGCGAATAAAACGGCAAGGGTGATGTGGGGGAGAGGAAAACGAGAGGCAAATGGAAAATAATGTAATGCGGGAGATAAGGGTTTGTGATGGGTACTTGGTATGTTGACATTTGCGTAGACCTCCCCGGCAACGGCGCCAGAAATCCTTCTTGCTACCTCTTGAGCACTGCGCTGGTTTTCCCTTGAAGAGGAAAGGGTGATGCAGCAAAGTAGCGTAAGTATTTCCCTCAGTTTTTGAGAACCAAGGTATCAATCCAGTAGGAGGCTATGCGCGAGTCCCTCGTACCTACGTAAAACAAATAAATCCTCACGACAAACGCGATAAGGGGTTGTCAATCCCTACACGGTCACTTACGAGAGTGAGATCTGATAGATATGATAGGATAATATTTTTGGTATTTTTTATGATAAAGATGCAAAGTAAAATAAAAGCAAAGTAAAAAGCAACGGAAATAACTATGTGTTGGAAGATTAATACGATAAAGATAGACCCGGGGGCCATAGGTTTCACTAGTGGCTTCTCTCGAGAGCATAAGTATTCTATGGTGGCTGAACAGATTACTGTTGAGCAATTGGTAGAATTGAGCAAAGTTATGAGAATATCTAGGTATGATCATGTATATAGGCATCACGTCCGAGACAAGTAGACCGACTCCTGCTTGCATCTACTACTATTACTCCACACATCGACCGCTATCCAGCATGCATCTAGAGTATTAAGTTCATAAGAACAGAGTAACGCCTTAAGCAAGATGACATGATGTAGAGGGATAAATTCATGCAATATGATAAAAACACCATCTTGTTATCCTCGATGGCAACAATACTATACGTGCCTTGCTGCCCCTCATCCTTTGGGAAAGGACACCGCAAGATTGAACCCAAAGCTAAGCACTTCTCCCATTGCAAGAAAGATCAATCTAGTAGGCCAAACCAAACTAATAATTCAAAGAGACTTGCAAAGATAACCAATCATACATAAAAGAATTTAGAGAAGATTCAAATATTGTTCATAGATAAACTTGATCATAAACCCACAATTCATCGGTCTCAACAAACACACCGCAAAAGAAGATTACACCGAATAGATCTCCACGAGAGAGGGGGAGAACATTGTATTGAGATCCAAAAAGAGAGAGAAAGCCATCTAGCTACTAACTATGGACCCGAAGGTCTGAGGTAACCTACTCACACTTCATCGGAGAGGCTATGGTGTTGATGTAGAAGCCCTCCGTGATGGATGCCCCCTCCAACGGAGCTCCGGAACAGGCCCCAAGATGGGATCTCGTGGGTACAGAAAGTTGCGGTGGTGAAATTAGGTTTTTGGCTCCGTACCTGATCGTTTGGGGGTACGTAGGTATATATAGGAGGAAGAAGTACGTCGGTGGAGCAACAGGGGGCCCACGAGGGTGGAGGGCGCACCTTCGGGGGGGGGGGGGGTTAGGTGCGCCCCCTACCTCGTGGCTTCCTTGTTGGTTGGTTGATGTAGGGTCCAAGTCTCCTGGATCTTGTTCGTTCCGAAAATCACGTTCCCGAAGGTTTCATTCCGTTTAGACTCCGTTTGATATTCTTTTTCTGCGAAACTCTGAAATAGGCAAAAAACAGCAATTCCGGGCTGGGCCTCCGGTTAATAGGTTAGTCCCAAAAATAATATAAAAGTGAATAATAAAGCCCAATAATGTCCAAAACAGAAGATAATATAGCATGGAGCAATCAAAAATTATAGATACATTGGAGACGTATCAGTGGGCCAATAGAAACCTTGCCGGTAGGCTTTCCCGACAAGGGCTCTTGCTCCTATATGGGAACCGCATACACCTCCATGTATCTTTGCCAACAACTTCAGTCCATCTTCCCGACAAATGCACTTCAATTTCACCCCATTCGGTCTTTTCCTGCACAGGATGTCATCTACAAACTGGTAAATACTTGATTGACAAGCTACTTTTTAAGCTTGCTCTCGTTCTTCGGGAAGTTCTCCTATTTTGAGGAATTGAACTATCTGTTGGGCCCATGCTAGAGCCTAAGGCTTGACAACAAGGACTAAAGGCATTTCTTTAGCCATGGGAGCGCTAACCTCGATAGCAAGAATTTGAGATTCTGCTAGAGGCCACCGCTCACCGGCAAGCGCATCATCACTCCCGACAATATTCTTGCCAGCGACTTCAGGGAGCTCTGCCAGAAAATATTTTCCTGTGCTTAGCTTTCTTCTTTTCTTGGCTCTCGTTGATGGGGTGACTGTTGGCTGATTCAAATGGAGCACAAAAGTTCCCGGTTCCACGGGAAGCTTGTGGACGGCACACTTTGATAGTTGGTGAGCGACGTTGTTTTTCGCACGGGGAACGTGCTCTGTTTGCAACCCGTCGAAGTGTTCCTCCAATTTCCTCACTTCATCCACATATGATTCCATCAATGGGCTCTGGTAGTCCTTGTTCACTTGCTTCACTACAAGTTGTGAGTTCCCACTAACGATCAACTTTTCGATCCCCAACTCCACCGCTATTCTGAGGCCGGCTGATACGTCTCCAATGTACCTATAATTTTTTATTGTCCCATGCTATTATATTATCCATCTTGGATGTTTTATATGCATTAATATGCTATTTTATATCATATTTGGGACTAACCTATTAACCTAGTGCCCAATGCCATTTGCTATTTTTTTTCCTTGTTTTTGTCTTCTACAAAAAATCAATACTAAACAGAGTCCAAATGGAATGAAACATTTTGAGGATTTTTCTTGGACCAGAAGACAACCACAATGCTTTGCGAGGAGGCAAGAGGAGCCACGAGAGGGCCACAAGCCCTAGAGGCGTGCCCCCTAGGCTTGTGGGACCCCCCGTGGCTCTCCTAACCCTAATCTCTGCTCTATAAATACCCAAATATTCCATGTACACCAGGGGGCACACCAAAAATACTTTTCCGCCACCGCAAGTTTCTGTTCTCGTGAGATCCCATCTTGGGGCCTTTTCCTGTACTCTCCCGGTGGGGGATTCGATCATGGAGGGCCTCTACACCAACCTTGTTGTCCTTCTGATGATGTGTAAGTAGTTTACCACAGACCTACGGGTCCATAGCTAGTAGCTAGATGGCTTCTTCTCACTCTTTGATCTTCAATATAGTGTTCTCCTCGATGTTCTTGGAGATCTATTCAATGTAATCTTCTTTTGCCGTGTGTTTGTTGAGATCCGATGATTTGTGGATTTATGATCAGATTATCTATGAATATTATTTGAGTCTTCTCTAAACTCTTTTATGCATGATTAAGATAGCTTTGTATTTCTCTCTAATCTATTGATTTGGTTTGGCCAACTAGATTGATTTTTCTTGATGGGAGAGGTGCTTTGTGATGGGTTCAATCTTGCCGTGTCCTCACCCAGTGAATGTAGGGGTAGCGAGGCACGTATTTGTATTGTTGTCATTAAGGATAAAAAGATGGGATTTTTACCATATTGCTTGGATCTATCCCTAAACATCATGTCATCTTGCTTAAGGCGTTACTCCATTCTTGTTAACTTAATACACTAGATGCATGCTGGATAGCGGTCGATGTGTGGAGTAATAGTAGTAGATGTAGGCAGGAGTCGGTCTACTTGTCACGGACGTGATGCCTATATTCATGATCATTGCCTTAGATATCGTCATAACTATGCGCTTTTCTATCAATTGCTCAACAATAATTTGTTTACCCACCATATGCTTTCTTTAAGAGAGAAGGCTCTAGTGAAACCTATGGCCCCCGGGTCTACTTTTACCATATTATTTTCAGATCTATAAAATCAAAAACACAAAAATACCTCGCTGAGTTTTATTTACTTTATTTGTTTTATACCTATCTCTATCAGATCTCACTTTTGCTCGTGACCGTGAAGGGATTGAAAACCCCTTTTTCGCGTTGTGTGCAAGTGTTTGTTAGGTTGTGCAGGTGCATCTATTGGGGACTTGTGTGTTCCTCCTACTGGATCGATACCTTGATTCTTAACTGAGGGAAATACTTATCTCTACTTTGCCGCATCACCCTTTCCTCTTCAAGGGAAAAATCAACGCAAGCTCAAGATGTAGCACCGGCAAGCAGTCCCTCATACTTAGCAGTATTGTTAGTAGCCTCCTCCCGGGGAAAGTGCATCTGAACCACGTACTTGAGATGCTCTCCGGTGGGTGCGACAAGTAGCACTCCGGTACCGGCGCCTTGCAGTAAGAAAGGACCGTCAAAGTACATGACCTAATTCTTCTCAGTTTCCTTGCCAAGGAGAGTTGATTTAGGGATCTCGTCATCTTGCGTTGGTTCTACTAGTGCTCTGCTCTGAATGGTTTATGTACTTTCAAACTTGAGTACAAAACTCGACAGTTCGAGTGCCCACTCTACTATCCTGCCGGTTGCTTCTGGATTCCTTAGAATGCGCTGCAACAGAAAGCAAGTGACTACCGTGATTTCATGGGCTTGGAAGTAGTGGCACATCTTTCTAGAGGCCATAAGTAGGCCAAAGAGCAACTTTTTCACGCCCGAATACCTTGACCTAGTCCCCTACAGAAGGGAGCTGACAAAGTATACTAGCTATTGCACCACTTTCTTCTTCGGCACCATCTGCACATCAGTTGTCTCCTCTTGCACTATATTCGCTTTACCAGTGCCAGGATCTGCCGGGGAGGATGCAGCTTTGTCATGGGATCGCTTTGCCGCCGTCGTTTCCTCGTCACCAACTTCTCTTTGCACAACTAGCACAACACTAACCACTTTGTTCGTTGCCGCTAAGTATAGTACAATGGTTCTTGCGGCCTAGGCGCTACTAAGGTTGGCGCAGAGGACATGTATCTTTTCAGATCTTGTAGCGCAGCCTCCACTTCCGGAGTCCATTTGACTAGACCTACCTTTTTCAATATCTTGAAAAATGGCAGAGCGCGCTCAGCAGATCTTGAAATGAAACTACTCAGAGTTGCGATGCATCCGGCAAGGTGATACGTCCATTTTGCATCATGCTTTTATATCGATATTTATTGCATTATGGGCTGTTATTTCACATTATCTCACAATACTTATGGCTATTCTCTCTTATTTTACAAGGTTTACATGAAGAGGAGAATGCCGATACCGGAATTCTAGGTGGAAAAGGAGCAAATATTGGAGACCTATTCTGCAACTCCAAAAGTCCTGAAACTCCATGGAATATCTTAAAATAAATAAAGAAAATCGTCGCCAAATATGAAGGCCGGGGCCCACACACCTGCTCACGAGGTGGGGCGCCCCCTTGGGCGCGCCCCTACCTCGTGGGCCCCCTAGTGGCTCTCTGATGCCCATCTTCTCCTATATGAAGTCTTCCGATGATAAAAAAAACATTAAGCAACCTTTCGGGACGAAACTCCGCCGCCACGAGGCGGAACCTTGGCGAAACCAATCTAGGGCTCCGGCAGAGTTGTTCTGCCGGGGACACTTCCCTCCAGGAGGGGGAAATCATCGTCATCATCATCACCAACGCTCCTCTCATCGGGAGAGGGAAATCTCCATCAACATCTTCACCAGCACCATCTCATCTCCAAACCCTAGTTCATCTCTTGTATCCAATTCTTGCCTCCAAAGTCCGGGATTGGTGCTAGTAGGTTGCTAGTAGTGTTGATTACTCCTTGTAGGTGATGCTAGTTGGTTTATTTGGTGGAAGATCATATGTTCAGATCCTTTATGCATATTATTACCCCTCTGATTATGAACATGAATATGCTTTGTGAGTAGTTATGTTTGTTCCTGAGGACAAGGGAGAAGTCTTGCTATTAGTAGTCATGTGAATTTGGTATTCGTTCGATATTTTGATGAGATGTATGTTGTCTAGCCTCTAGTGGTGTTATGTGAACGTCGACTACATAACACTTCACCATTATTTGGGCCTAGAGGAAGGCATTGGGAAGTAATAAGTAGATGATGGGTTGCTAGAGTGATGTAAGCTTAAACCCTAGTTTATGTGTTGCTTCGTAAGGGCTGATTTGGATCCATATGTTTCATGCTATGGTTAGGTTTACCTTAATACTTTTGTTGTAGTTGCGGATGCTTGCAATAGAGGTTAATCATAAGTGGGATGTTTGTTCAAGTAAGAACAACACCCAAGCACCGGTCCACCCACATATCAAATTATCAAAGTACCGAACGCGAATCATATGAGCGTGATGAAAACTAGCTTGACGATATTCCCATGTGTCCTTGGGAGCGTTTTTCCTATTATAAGAGTTTGTCCAGGCTTGTCCTTTGCTACAAAAAGGATTGGGCCACCTTGCTGCACTTTATTTACTTTTGTTACTTGTTGCTCGTTACAATTTATCTTATCACAAAACTATCTGTTACCACTTATTTCAGTACTTGCAGAGAATACCTTGCTGAAAACCGCTTATCATTTCCTTCTGCTCCTCGTTGGGTTCGACACTCTTACTTATCGAAAGGACTACGATAGATCCCCTATACTTGTGGGTCATCACAAGGCGTCGCACATCCTTGACGGTCTTAGGTGCTTGAATCTGCTCGATGGGTTTGATCTTGTCGGGGTTTGCTTCGATTCCACGCTGAGACACGAAGAACTTGAGAAGTTTGCCAGATGGGACACCGAACACACACTTCTCAGGTTTAAGCTTCATGTTGATCTTGTGCAAGTTCGCTAATGTTTCTTCTAAATCTTCAATGAGGGTTGACTTGTTCTTGGTTTTGACCACTATATCATCCATATAGGCTTCCACATTCTTGTGCAACTGTGGCTCAAAACCAATCTAAACTGCTCTTGCAAACGTTTATCCAACACTCTTTAGTCTGAAAGGCATGCATACAAAGCAACACGTGCCACATGGAGTAATGAATGCGGTCTTCTCCTCATCTTCTTTCGACATAAATATATGATGATACCCAGAGTATGCATCAAGGAACGAGAGCAAGTCACAACCGATATTGGAGTCCACAGTCTGATCGATGCACGATAAGGGGAAAGGATTCCTGGGACATGCCTTGTTGAGATTAGTGTAATCGATGTAAAGTCTCCACTTCCCGTTTGCCTTGTGCACAACAACCGGATTTGCCAACCAAGTTGGATGTAGCACTCCTCTAACCAAACCTGTTGCCTCAAGTTTCTTGATCTCTTCTACTATGAACTATTGCTGTTCCAAGGCTTGCTTCCTGATCTTCTACTTGACGGGTCGAGCATGAGGGCAGATAGCAAGGTGGTGCTCAATTACCTCCCCGGGAACACCGGGGATGTCAGATGGTTTCCATGCGAACACATCTACATTCGCCCGCGGGAAGGTGATGAGCGTGCTTTCCTATTTGCTGTCAAGAGTGGCACCAACAGTGAAAGAACCGCTAGTGTAGTCCTCCTTTGCTGGCACCTTCTTCGTCATAGGTGGAGTGGCCTTGGGCTTCTTGCCGGTAGAGCTTTCCGACAAGTCCTCAACTGGTGCGCAGCACTCCGTGGAGGTGCGCTTCCTGGAAGTCTTGCTGGATGTCTTGCCGGCTTTTTGTTTTTTCTTTACCTTGGCGGGAGTTGTGGTCTTGACGAACTCTGTTGCCACCGCTTCTTTGTAGAGCTTGTTCACAAATATAACTGCTTCTTTCTTGTCGGAGTTGATGGAGCCGGCACCCATGGGCCCTGGCATCTTCAAGGTATTGTAGGCATAGTGAGACGCCGCCATCAATTTGGCCAAGGCTGAGCGACCAAGAATTCCATTGAATGGAAAGGGGATCTTGACAACATCAAACACAATCTTCTCGGTCTTGTAATTCGGCTCCCCGCCAAATGTTAACGGCAGCGTGATCTTTCCCTTTGGCTGGCTCTTCCCCGGGTTGATTCCCTGAAATGTCCCGGTCTTTTTGAGCTCTTCCTCAGGAATTTTTCAGCCTCTCGATCACCTCAGGGGAGATCAAGTTCAAGCGAGCCCCACCGTCAACTAGTATTTTCATACCCTTGAGGTTGTGTATTGTTGGTGGGACCAACAACGGCAACACGGCCGCTGTTGTGCAGTCAGGGTGGTCCTCAGCATCGAAGATAATAGGTGTGTGAGACCAGTTGAGGGGCCTTTGTGCCTCCGCAATCGGTTCCTCCACATTAACTTCACGTGCCCACTGCATGAGCTGGCGGTGAGAGAAGTGTAAAGACGCACCCCATCAACGCACATGGCCTCAGTTGCCTTCTGGAATTCAGGTTCACTTGACACGTCATCATCCTCATCCTCACTCTCTTCGTCCTCTTCTTTCTTCTCTCTACCCCTAGCGAGTGATAACCCACAAGTATAGGGGATAGCAACAGTTTTAGAGGGTAGAGTATTCAACCCAAATTTATAGATTTGATAAAAGGGGAGCCAAAGAATATTTGCAACTATTAGCAGCTGAGTTGTCAATTCAACCAAACCTAGAGATTAATTATCTGCAGCAAAGTGATTAGTAGCATAGTAATATGATAGTTTTGATGGCAGTGGTAACAGTAGTAGTAGCAGTAGCAGTGATAGCAATGGTTTTGTAGCAGTTGTGACAGTAGCAATAATAATAGTAACTTAGCAAGAACAATATGTGAAAAACTCGTAGGCATTGGATTGGTGAATTTGTTGGATGATATTCATCATATAACAGTCATAACCTAGGGCGGTACAAAACTAGCTCTAGTTCATAAATATAATGTAGGCATGTATTCCGTAAATAGTCATACGTGCTTATGGAAAGAACTTGCATGACATCTTTTGTCCTACCTTCCCGTGGAAGCGGGGTCCATAAGGAAACGAAGGGATATTAAGGCCTCCTTTTAATAGAGAACCGAAACAAAGCATTAGCACTTAGTGAATACATGAACTCCTCAAACTACGGTCATCACCGAAAAGTATCCCGAATACTGTCACTCCGATGTTTACGGATCATAACACGTAATAGGTGACTATAACTTGCAAGATGGGATCTAGAACATAGATATAATGGTGATAAAATAAACGGTTCAGATCTAAAATCATGGCACCCGGGCCCAAAGTGACAAGCATTAAGCATGGCAAAGTCATAGCAACATCAATCTCATAACATAATGGATACTAGGGATCAAGCCCTAACAAAACTAACTCGATTACATGATGAATCTCATCCAACTCGCTCACCGACCAGCGAGCCTATGAAGGAATTATTCACTCCCGGTGGGGAGCATCATAGAATTAGTGATGGAGAATGGTTGGTGATGACGAAGATCTAAGATTCCCCTCTCTAGAGCCCCAAACGGTCTCCGGATCTGGCCTCCCAATGAAGAATAGGAGGCGGCGGTGGCTCCGTCTCGTGAAACTCAATAATTCCTCCTCCTGGATTTTGCTCCAAAAATAGGATTTTATAGCGTCGGAGATAGGGTCAGCAGGGCCACTAGGTGGGCACAACCCACCTGGGCGCGCCAGGAGGGGGGCGCCCTGGTGGGTTGTGCTCACCCAGGAGCCTCCCTCCGGTGGTTCTTGGCTCCAGTATTTTTCTTTTATTCCATAAAAATTCTCCAAAAAGTTTCATTCCATTCCATGAACTTTTATTTCTACACAAAAACAACACCATGGTAGTTCTGCTGAAAAAAGCGTTAGTCCGGGTTAGTTTCATCCAAATCATGCAAATTAGAGTCCAAAACAAGAGCAAAAGCATTAGGAAAAGTAGATACGACGGATACGTATCAAGTCCCCCAAGCTTAAACCTTTGCTTGTCCTCAAGCAATTCAGTTGATAAACTAGAAGTGAAAAAAAAACTTTTACGAACTCTTTTTCTCTTGTTTACATAAGTAATCTTAAGTAGAACCCAGATTTTCAGCAAAGATTATGGCTAACCATGTCAACAATAACTCTTCAAAATTATATTAACTCATATCAATGGCATAATCAACTAGCAAGCAATAGTAAGATATATTAAATGACAACACTTTGTCAAAATAACCATGATATAATATGACAACAGTGGTATCTCTCTAGCCCTTTCTGAGACTGCAAAACTTAAATGCAGAGCACCTCCAAATTTCAAGCAGCGACTAAACAATGCAATTTATGGTAGAAAAGATCTAGTCATGATGCACCCAACATTAACTATACACAATGCATGAGTATGAAAATAGTGCTCTCAGATCTGGTGCTTATTTGAGAAGGTGATGACTCAACATAAAAGTAAATAGATTGTCCCTTCGCAGAGGGAAGCAGGGATTTGCAGCGGTGCCAAAGCTCAGATTTTTAAAATAGGGATAAATAAAAATTTGAGAAATGCACCCTTCTTGTTCACTTCGCGGACATCACTTATTGATATCTTCCATGCTAAACACATTAGTGGCGGTTCCCAAGCGATAAAAGTAAAGGTTTACTCCCCCTCCACCAATAAACACATTCCACGGCTACCCGAATCCGTGGGTACCGTCCATACCAGCATCATTCCGGGGGGTGTTTTGTTTAATTATTTGCAATTTGAATTCATGACTGGGAATCCCTATTACCGCCCCTCTCGTGCAAAGACGAGTGAATAAACACTCATCATGAGAATAACCCGCTTAGGATGGAAGATACTGACTACCTCATGTCGCTCTATGAACACTCGAGGCACACAAAAACGGATGTTTATTTGAAGTTTTTAGAGGTGGCACATGCAAATTTACTTAGAACGACAGGGTAATACCGCATATAGGTAGATATATGGTGGAATCATCTAGAATAACTTGGGTTTTAGGATTTTGATGCACAAGCAGTATTTCCGCTTAGTACATGCGAAGGATAGCAAATAGGTTGAGAAGCGGCCAGCTAGAGCGAAAACGGTCTTGAACATGCATTACGCATAATAAAACATTGAGTGCTAGCGTGAGTAGGATATGAACACCATGAAAACATAAATATCATAGAGGCTATGTTGGTTTTGATTCAACTACATGCGTGAACATGTGCCAAGTCAAGACACTCAAACATTTACAGGAGGATACCATATAATCATACTGCATCACAATTATTTTAACGCAATTTTGAAATCCAAGATAAATCATTATCCACTCCTAGCTATTTAAGCATGGCATGAGAAACTATAATCTCTAATTGTCATTGCAAACATATTTGATCACAATAGGCTGAATCATGGATACTAGGTTAAACATATTTACAAAAAACAAAACAAGTTGAGTTCATACTCGTTTCTCTGTGCCACATCTAGTTCATCTAATATCGTCATTATTGCTTTCACTTGCATGGCCGAATGATATGAAAATGATAATAGTGCAAGAGTGTCGTGGACTAAGCTGGAATCTGCAAACATTTTATTCAAGAGGGAGAAGACAAGGTAATATGGCTCTTTGTTAGATCCATATCAATGCATATGTCCCCCGCAAAAAAATATCAATGCATATGAGAGCCACGCAACATTTTCGTCGCGTTCTTATCCTTAGTATGACTCAAATAAAAAAAAGAAAAGAAGTTCAGAGAAACAAACTAAAATAATTTTGGAGTTTTTAGTTTTTCTTGAAGAAAGCAAACTAAAGAAAAAGGAAAAACAAAAACGAGAAAAACTATTTACACGGGAGAGCTCCCAACAAGGAGAAAGAAGAACGAGGAAATCTTTTTGGGTTTTCTTTTTAATACTACAACTAACTAGGCTAGAAAGAAAGACCAAAAAGATGCAAGAAACATTTTTTTGGATTTTCTCAAAGTTTTAAAACACACAAGAAGAATGCAAGAATAAAAAAAATCTAGCATGGATAATACAATGAAAAAGTGTGGACACCGACAACTGGAATGCAATGTCTGAACATGAATGTAATGTCGGTGGGAATACGTACTCCCCCAAGATTAGGCTTTTGGCCTAGCTTGGTAATCACCGTCTGCAGCCTGCGTAATAATCAGAGTGATAGCTCACGGAGGCTCTCGGTGCAGCCTCCTCAGCCCGCCGAGCAGCCACAACCTCAGCATTATGTGCGCGGGCCTCGCTCTCAAGAACATAATACCTTCTTTTGTAGCGATAATCAAAGAGAGCAGGCGCAGGCGCAGGCAAAAAGGTATGCATAATGGATTCTTTATTGAACATCAAGTTATAAGTATAATCAGTGATCTCGCCCTTAAGGAACTTATGGCGCTTCATGGCCTTAAAGTCTAAGTACTGAGTAGGTAGGATGGGGTCATTAGGCCAAAGTGATACACCAAACTCCTCTGCTAAACGTGAAGCATAAATCCCACCATAAAAATATCCACTACCAGTGTTGTGTTGCAATCTGCGTGCAACAATCGCGCCAAGGTTATACCATTTAACACCGGTGAGATCAGTGTGTATGAGGCTCAAGTCAGGAACACATAATGTACTACAGTCTTGTTTGCCTATGATGCATTTTCCATTAAACAGTGAAAAGTATTGAATTGATGGGAAATGAATACTTTTTATTCCACCTTGTGTTACCCCTCTATTCTCACTGTAGCAAAGACTAGTCAAAAATGACTCATACTCAGACCTTGGTGGTTCGTCCAACGAACCCCAAAATGGAATTTTACACACACCACTAAACGCGTCTAGAGGCATGGTAATTGAACGGTCATAAAGTTTAAACGAAACCCTAGACTCACGAGGATGAAATTTAAACTCTTTAGTAAACGATGCTGTGAGACTGAGATGCTGGTTGCACTTATCTTCAATGTAGGGTCCGAGCTCGGCATTGTGAACATATTGCTCAAATTCTTCTTTAATACCTACCATCATCATGAAATCGTCGCACGGCCGTAAGCATGATTTGGTGGCGGCATTCTGTATTGAACTTGCACTTGGTTCAACAAAAGACTGACGGGTTGAGCCACTACTAGAAGATGCCCCCAAGGACCTCCGCCTAGAAGAACTCCTTCCAAATAAGTTCATCATATTTGCGTACAATTTTCTGAAAAAATTGGGTCACAAAATTTTTGTCAACAAAACTTCACAAGATTGATAGCAACTACTCGTAAGGAGGCATAGAGGCTATATTGAGCATTCGAACTACTTAGAACTCTAAGAATTCAACATGCAAGCTCATCTACAACAGCACCAAGAGTAGCTAATTATTCAAAATAAAATCCACTAAAGCAAAAACTAATTGGACCAATGGAGGAGTCAAATACCAAGTAGCAATCCCCAAAAACAGATTCAGAAATGGAGCTTCAAGCAAAGAGATCAAAATCTGTGGGTTTGAGAGCAAGAACACGAGAGAGAGAGAGAGAGCAATGGTGATTTTTTCTTGAGGTAGGTGATGACATGGGCTGAAGAGATAAGCAAGGGGCCCACGTGGGGACCACAACCCACCAGGGCACGCATGGGGCTGCTGGCGCACCCAGGTGGGTTGTGCCCACCTGGTGCACCCCCCTCTAATGTTATTTGCAATAAAAATTCAGAAATATTCAAGAAAAATCATATTAAATTTTTAGGGCATTATGAGAACTTTTATTTTTGGGTCATTTTTTATTGCACGGGGAATTCAGAAAAACAGGCAAAAACATGGCATTTTATTTTATTTAACTAATGAAAACTGGAAACAAAGGTTCAGAACATAAGGTGGTGCTTACTAAATTCATCAACTTCATACCTCTCAAAAATGATCCATTAATAAGGTTGATCAGGTCTTATTAACAACCATTTTCGATTAGCCTGAAACCGAAGAACTTTCATAAAACACTAAGTTACCTCAACGGGGATATGCATGTCCCCAACAATAAGCATTTCATATTTCTTTTTGGCAGTAGGTAGAGGTAGTTGAAAACTTCCAGTAGTGAGTGTCGGAGATTTTGCGATAACATTAATACCATTCGCTAGGAATTGTTTCTTCGGAAAGTGCACCGTATGCTCATTAACATTGATATGAAAAGTGACCTTGATTTTATTGCAATCAATAATAGCCCCTGCAGTATTCAAGAAGGGTCTACCGAGGATAATCAACATGTTGTCATCCTCGGGCATCTCAAGTATAACAAAATCAGTCAAGATAGTAACATTTGCAACAACAACGGGCACATCCTCATAAATACCGATAGGTATGGCAGTTGATTTGTCAGCCATTTGCAAATATATTTTAGTAGGTGTGAGTTTATTCAAATCAAGTCTTTTATATAAGGAGAAAGGCATAACACTAACACCAGCTCCTAAATCACAGAAATCAGTTTTGACATAATTTCTTTTGATGGAGCAAGGTATAGTTGGTATTTCCGGATCTCCATGTTTTTTAGGTACTCCATCCTTAAAAGAATAATTAGCAAGCATGGTGGGGATTTCAGCTTCAGGTAGTGATGATGTCTTTCATGTACTTTGCATAAGCGGTCATCTTTAAAATATCAGTCAAGCAAGTGCGCAAAAAGACCGGCCTAAGCATTTCAGCAAAGTGTTCGAATTTTTCATCATCCTTTTTCTCAGTTGATTTAGGTGGAAAGGGCACGGGTTTTTGTACCCATGGTTCTCTTTCTTTACAATGTTTTCTAGCAGCAAAGTCTTTTTTATCATATCTTTTATTTTTAGATTGTGAGTTATCAAGATCAAGAGCAGGTTCTATTTCAACATAATTATCTGGTTGTTTATCATTGTCTGGTTGACTATCTTAATGAACATTATCATTATCTTTTTCATTATCCCTAGGTGAATGTTCATTATCAGATTGAGTTTCAGCATCAGAAATAGAAACATCATTATTATCAGGAGGTTTTTCCATCTCAGGTTCACTAGAAGCATGCAAAGTCCTATCATTTTTATTTTTATTTTTTATTTTTAGAAGGACTAGGTGCATCGGTGTTAATCCTTTCAGAGTCTTGTTCAATTCTTTTAGGGTGTCCTGAGTCATTCTACCTCCCCTAGTTACTACCCTTATAGCATGATCATTCTATTGTTATTCATTTCATCAAGCAACTCTCTTTGAGATTTAGCAACTTGTTCTAGTTGAGTTTGAACCATAGAAGCATGTTTTCCTAGACCACTTACATCGTTAGAGATTCTAAATAACAAGTCACTCAAGCGGGCAATCATACCAGAATTATATTTAAATTGTTTCATAACATTGGCATTGAAGTGATCTTGTTTCATAATGTAGTTGTCAATCTCATATAAGCACTCACTAGGATGTTTACTATAAGGAATATCACCTTCATCAAACTTCAATAAAGAATTTACCTCTACCACCTGTGGAGGTGGTGTATTCAGTCCATGTATTTCCTCAATAGGTGGCAAATTCTTAACATCCTCGGCTTTAATACCTTTTTCCTTCAAACTCTTCTTTGCCTCTTGCATATCTTCAGGACTTAGATATAAAATGCCCCTCTTATTCGGAGTGGGTTTAGGCATTGGTTTAGGAAGAGTCCAATCATCGTAATTTTTCAATATATTATTCAATAATTCCTCAGCTTGTCCAACAGTTCGTTCCCTGAAAACACAACTAGCACAACTATCTAGGAAATCCCTAGGAGCATCGGTTAGTCCATTATAGAAGATATCAAGTATTTCATTTTTCTTTAGTGGATGATCATGCAAAGCATTAAGTAATTGGAGAAGCCCCCCCAAGCTTGTGGGAGACTCTCTTATTCACTTTGCACAAAATTAAATATTTCCTGTAAGGCAGCTTGTTTCTTATGAGCAGGAAAATATTTTCCAGAGAAGTAATAAATCATATCCTGGGGACTATGCACACAACCAGGAGCAAGAGTATTGTACCATATCGTAGCATCACCCTTTAATGAGAACGGAAGTAACTTGAGGATATAATAGTAGCGAATTTTCTCATCATGAGCAAAAAGGGTGGCTATATCATTTAACTTAGTAAGATGTGCCACAACAGTTTCAGTTTCATAACCATGGAAAGGATCAGATTCAACCAGAGTAATTAAGTCTGGGTCGATAGAAAATTCATAATCCTTATCATCAACAAAGATAGGTGAGGTGGCAAACTGAGGATCACATTTCATTCTAGCATTCAAAGATTTTTCTTTCAGTTTGCATAATAATTTATTTAGATCATCTCTATCATTGCAAGCAAGAAAGTCCCTAGCTGCCTCCTCATCCATAGCATAACCCTCAGGTACTTTGGGCAATTCATATCTAGGAGCGCTAGGTCTAATAGGTGTTCAAGATTTTTAGTTTCAAGTACTTCATCAGTTTCAATTATCTCATCAGTTTCAGTAATTTCTTTCTCTCTAACTTTAGCAATTTGTTCATCAAAAAATTCACCTAGTGGCACATCATCATCATCAAGCAAGGTACTAGCATCATCATGTGTAACATTCATAGCAGAAATAGAATCATCAATAACTTGCGACATATCAGGATTAATAGCATGTGATGGTGTTGCAAGTCTACTCGAAATAGAAGGCGAATCAAGTGCTGAGATAGATGGTAGTTTCTTACCTCCCCCTGTCTTAGAGGGAAAAATCTTAGGCTTGGTATCCTTCATATTCTTCATGATGATAGATTGATAATAATCCCAAGTGACTCAACAAATATAGCTATGCTCTCCGGCAACGGCGCCGGAAAAAGGTCTTGATAACCCACAAGTATAGGGGATCGCAACAGTTTTCGAGGGTAGAGTATTCAACCCAAATTTATAGATTCGACACAAGGGGAGCCAAAGAATATTTGCAATTATTAGCAGCTAAGTGGTCAATTCAACCACACCGGAGATTAATTATCTACAACAAAGTGATCAAGAGTACAAGATGTCGATAGTTTTGATGGCGTGGTAGCGATAGTAATGTGATGATAGCAATGATTTTGTAGCAGTTGTGACAATAGCAATAACAATAGTAACTTAGCAAGAACAATATGTGAAAAACTCGTAGGCATTGGATCAGTAAATTTGTTGGACGATATTCATCATTTAACAGTCATAACCTAGGGCGATACAAAACTAGCTCCAGTTCATAAATATAATGTAGGGATGTATTCCGTAGATAGTCATACGTGCTTATGGAAAGAACTTGCATCACATATTTTGTCCTACCCTCCCGTGGTAGATGGGTCCATAAGGAAACTAAGGGATATTAAGGCCTCCTTTTAATAGAGAATCGGAACAAAGCATTAGCACTTAGTGAATACATGAACTCCTCAAACTACGGTCATCTACAGAAAGTATCCTGAATACTGTCACTCCGGGGTTTACGAATCATAACACGTAATAGGTGACTATAAATTGCAAGGTCGGATCTAGAACATAGATATGATGGTGATAACATAAATGGTTCAGATCTAAAATCATGGCACCCGGGCCCAAAGTGACAAGCATTAAGCATGGAAAAGTCATAGCAACATCAATCTCAGAACATAATGGATACTAGGGATCAAGCCTAACAAAACTAACTCGATTACATGATGAATCTCATCCAACTCCCTCACCGACCAGTGAGCCTACGAAGGGATTACTCACTCCCGGGGGAGCATCATGGAATTGGCGATGGAGAAGGGTTGGTGATGACGAAGATCGAAGAATCCCCTCTCCGGAGCCCCAGACGGACTCCAGATCTGGCCTCCCAATGAAGAATAGGAGGTGGCGGCGGCTTTGTCTCGTGAAACAAAATAATTCTTCCTGCTGGTTTTTTTTTCTCCAAAAATAGGATTTTATAGCATTGGAGATAGGGTCAGCGGGGCCACCAGGTGGGCACAACCCACTTGGGTGTGCCAGGAGGGGGGCGCCCTGGTGGCTTGTGCTCACCCAAGGGCCCCCCTCCGTTGGTTCTTGGCTCTAGTATTTTTCTTTTATTCCATAAAAATTCTCCAAAAAGTTTCATTCCATTCTGAGGGCTTCTATTTCTGCACAAAAACAACACCATGGTAGTTCTGCTGAAATAACGATAGTTCGGGTTAGTTTCATCCAAATCCTGCAAATTAGAGTCCAAAACAAGAGCAATAGCGTTAGGAAAAGTAGATACGATGGAGACGTATCAGCGGGCTTCTCTTTCTTCTGGTTAGCTATGTCGTGGTGTCCACCTCGACCGCCGTGACCCTTCTTACTAGATCCACCCGCGCCAACTTGGCCCTTCTCCTTGTCCCGCTTCTCGTACTCAGCCTTATGTTTCTCAACTAACTATTCAACTTGATGGCACTCCTGGAGGTTGTGACCCTTGGTACGATGAATCTTGCAGTATGGCCCATTAGATTTGCTGGTCTTCTCTCCTGCCGCAGTGATGTGGCAATCAGCACATGGAGCTGCTCCTTTGCTAGTGCCTTCCACCTTGGTTTTCTTGGCGGGGCTGGAGTCGTCGGATCCTTCCACAACCATAACTGATTTGCTCTTGCACTTTCTGTTGCGCCTTCGACCTTTCTTCCCCGGGGCGGCGGTGTCGTCGTCATCAGAATCAACTTCGACGCCAGCATCCTCCCTGGGAAGCCTTCTTCCTTCTTCAGCCCGTGCACACTTGTCCACCAACATATAAAGCTCGTTGATAGTCTTTGGCAGCAGTACGTGCATTATATCCAGCATCTTGTGGTTGCGCACGTTCATGTCTAACGCGGCAATCAGAGCTGCCGGGTGCACATCCGGAATGCTACGGTGCACAGGATTGAACCTCTGGATGTACCTACGCAGATCTTTTCCTTCCTTTTGTGGGATCACTTGCAAATCACTGGGCAACTCAGGGCCCTTCCGGCCTCCCGTAAAAGCACCAACAAATTCGTTGCAGAGATCAGACCATGAGGAAATGGAGTCCTCCGACAAGTTCATCAGCCAAGCTCTCACATTGGGCTTGAGTACCAACGGAAAATAGTTGGCTAAAATATTTTCATCTCTTCCTCTGGCAGCCTGTACAACAATTGTGTAAATGCCTAAGAACTCTGCCGAGTTTAGCTTGCCGTCGTACTTCTCTGGTACTTCGGGCTTGAACGCGCAGACGGACGACCAATGGACTTGCCGTAGCTCACGTGTGAAAGCAGGGCACCCGACCTCGTAAGGCAGGTATCCGCAAACAACGGGTGCTGGCTCATCGACGGTCGGGCCATTGTGCTCGTCTGATTGACAGCGCGCCTCCCGGCTTCATTGAATGGTGGTACAAGCATCTTCCGCCCGTCACTCTAGCAGCACCTGCCACTGATCTTGTTGCGTCTGCATATCTGAGGAGGCCATTGACACGTTGTCGGGCTGTGCATCCTGTTGAGTTCGCTACGATTGCTTGTTCTTCTGCTGGTGTTGCTGCCGTGGAGGTGATAGCATCGTTGGCAGACCACCTGCCACACGGCCATCAGGCACAGTTGGCGGATGCCACAAGGGTTCTGCCAGCTGGTATTTGTTTGCATCGGCAAACTCGATCAAGCTCCGGATGGTGGCTCTCCACTCATCCATCTTGTCAGCTACTGGAGGAAAGTCCAGCAGCATCTAAACTTGCGCCATCGCCTTTTTTTTCGTAGAGGCCATATTGGAGCGTGAAGAACGTGATGTCGCTTGACTCTTGGCAGAGCCAGCAGGAGCGCAGTCACGATCTGGTCGTCGAACTGCGAGAGCGGCAACAGGTTGACGAGGCGGGGTGGTGCTTGGAGATCCTGAACTTGATCGACAGGCGTCTTGCTGCGCGGGCGCTGCTGCGGAGGCACAACAACACCGCTCGTCATCACGTCGCGGTCGTCTTACGGTGGAAGGGGCGTATGTCTTTACGTAGTTCCTCTGGCGACCGCCGCCGGAGTCGCCCCAGCAGGAAGGTCGTGGCTCGTGCCCGACCGGGCAGGGTCGCTCCGATGGCTTCGTTCGCTGGTGCGTCGCTGAGGTGGGGGCAGTGCGCCCGCGCCACCCCTATCGTTGTTGCTATCTTCACCGGAGGGCCGAGGCAGGTGCCCGTCTCTGGGGCTTCCACTGCCCGCCCCTGCCGGAGTGGGCACGGCGAGCACACCTCCTGGGCTAGCCGCACCAACCGTGGCGTCCCCTCCATCAGGAGCGGCGGCGCTGCCTGTGCCGCCCGCAGTCGTGTGCGGTGGGAGTTTGGATGTTGATGGCTTTGCCCTCATGGAGCCCTTCCTCTTGGGCGCCATGAAAGGTGAAGTGGGTGCTGAACTCAATGAAGTCGATGCGCCATTCGTCAGCTTGATTTACGTTGACGCTGCCCCCTTACCTTGTGCGCCAAAGATGTCGATGTGGGGCCGACGATCTATTGGGCAGGACTACCCCTTTGCTGGTTCAATGAGGGGGGTGCTCACGACGCAAAGAGCAAGATGACGAAGGACACAACGGTTTTTACCCAGGTTTGGGCAGTTGAGAAGCGTGAAACCCTACTCTTGCTTTGGTTTATTGATGGGTGTGTGCAAAGGTACACGGAGCGCTCTCCCCCGGCAAGTCGCAAAGGGAGGGCAGCTGCACGAGTACGTATGTGTGAGGTTATGAAAGGTTCGAACCCTTGTAAAGGTTGTCTTGGCCCTCCTTTTATAGCTCAAGGGGTTACCATAGTGGCAAAAGGGTCGTTATAGGGTGATTAGATAGATACAGAACTATCATACCTAACTCTGCTAATTAGGACAAAATGCATTAAATGCATTGATAGATGTCATGACGAGGAGGAGCCCCGGCAAGGTTGCCGCACTGCTTGCTCATCTACCTCTTATTAGCTTGACATGCCATTAGGACGGGTGTCGGTAAAGGTAATTATTTGCCCAATAGGCTCCCACATGTCTGACAAGCCTCACCAAACCTCCTACGAGGTCGACACCTCACTAATAAGTGACTAACCCGATCGATGAGGTGGAGCAGTGGTGGTAGGTGAAGCCTTGCCGGGTTCAGTGCCTACCGGGCCTTCATCTTGCCAGGCTCGCCTTGCCGGCAAGAGCTAGCTTCAACTTTGTGGTTTGTCTTGGTCTCCTTGATGCGCTCCTTGATCTCACGAAGAGCTGCTCTTTTTAGCTTGGGAAATCCTTGTTTGAAAATTTACTCTTGCTAGGAAAGCTACTACTCGTATGCGCATAAGTGAGAGTAGTACATCCCTTGTCTAATACGCCGACACTCGAGTCCTGAAAGCCTAAGTATTATGTGCCCTCTATAGAAACCGAACTCCCGTCCAGCCTTGGTGGCTCCGGTTGTCTTGGTGGCAGGAAGCAGGATAAAGTATGCGTCCATACAGGAAAAAGCTTAAGGACGAAAGCAAAAACGAGTCGCCGACAACAAGAGAACCATATGCATTCTTAATCACGGCAATAGGCCCATGGCCGAGGTCCAGCATGTTTAAGATACATCCCCAATGGGTGGAACTACAGAATAACTGTTTACAGTGAGTCGAAACTAAAAGAGCAGAAAAAGCCTGGCCCCCTATGTGGTGGAGTCATCGTCTCCGGATCACTCTTGCCCCTCCGCGGCGCCAATGTCCATCTCATCATCGTCGTTGGTGTACGCCCCGCTACTCCAGCCGGTCGTCGAAGAGCAGCTCGTAGGTATCCTTCGGGACCTCCTCACCGTCGGCGGCTCGCGCCCTGAAGAATTCATCATGCATGGTGAAAGTAGCTATACCGCTAGCGCAGCAAGCGAGCGGCTTGGCCCGTGCCGCCAAGTCCGCCTCCGGCTCGAGTCCTCGCGTGGCCATCTAGACCAGCTTGATTCCTGGATACCAAGAAAGCACGAGATGCAGCGCCATGGACGCGCCAACCCGCGCGGCGGAGGCCCGCCACACGTTAATCCTAGTTGGTGCCCGCTCTAGCCACCTCGCCACCCGACTGATGGTTGTCGGCTGCACGGCACCCGGCCAAAGAGTTTGTATCGTCGCTAGGCTAGCTTCACGAAGCCGGTTCAGGCGCGCGTAACCGCCTACAGGTGGGTGTCGGCGGCAATGCCCGTCTCCTCCACCGTCCAAGCGGAAGTCCGCCCGATGCTAACCCTGGCTTCCCGTTGGGTGTCCCAGCGGGTGTTCACGGTGCCTTTAGCCGCCTTCAGCATCTCTGGGAAGGCTCCTACAAGGAAAAAGAAGTAAAGAAGAGAAATACAAGCCCGGCGGGTGCGAAGGCTAAAAAGGGCACAACAAAGCTCACTAGCGAGGAGTTGGTCGATGTGATGCACTTCGGCTAGCATCTCCTGCTCCCGTGCAGTCCACACGGCAGTCCAGCTGTCTTCATCCGCCTTCCGGCTATCGATTTCCTAGGAGGCCCGGCCCCCGCCTCGTCCCTCTCTACTAAAGCCCTTCGGTGTTGTCGGCATTCTGGGAACGGGGGTCCCCAGACTTGCCTGCCTGCGGCCCACGGCGTGGCTCCACAAGTGGGTCCGTACGGCCCATCTTTGCCAGCAAGCACTCAAGACCCTCGCGAGGGGCCAAGCCTCGCGAGGCGGACGACACAAGACCTCCTCGGGAGCGGTCTCACCAGGCTGGCTCATGAGGGGTGGAGAGGACAAGGCAAGCCAAACGTCGCGAGGTTCTCATGACGTAAGCCATGACGACCAAGGCCAGGCGGGCGCCAACGCGCACAGCGTCCTTGCTTCCTCTTTGGTGCTAAGTAGGCAAGCGCAGGCGAGGAGTACCGAGGCGTCAAGCAAAGGTTTCCATATTGGTGCAACGAGACCAAGACCAGTAGGACGGTAGGACGGAGGTCACCGTGGAGCCCAAGACGGCGTCATCACCAGAGCTTTTGGCAGACGAAGACCGCTTTTGTCAGGATAAGCTATACTAGTTGTTCCCCTTCAAACTTGGCCATTGTGGGATCCCTTCCCGCTCAAAATTTGGGAAGAGGACCAGGGCCTCTACAAATAGGGCTAGCCATCGTAGTAGGAGGCAACTGGTCTCAAACTCATTCAGTTCATCCACACACCCACCAAGCACAAGAACACCTAACCTCAGGAGGCTGTTCTTCCCCTTGTACTGTTCATCCTCAGCCCAAGAGGCAATCCACCACCACCACACTGGAGTAGGGTATTACACCACAACGGTGGCCCGAACCAGTATAAATCTTGTGTCTCTATGTTCTTTGGGTTCAGCGAGCTAGTCCGTGAGATCGTGTAGTGCGAGAGCTTGGGAGAGGAGAGATCTTCGTGCGCACCCCAGTGTTCGAACCTCGAGGGTTTTGCCGGAACCCGAAATCTGACATTTGGCGCGCCGGGTAGGGGTGCGCCGAAGTTTTCCTCTCGTTGATCCGTGTTTTGCCGCTCCACAACAACCATGTCGGACGCTTGTCGCTCTCGCACTGAGCGCCGGGCTGCCCTCGCCGCCCGCGTCGCTCAGACAGCTCCTGTCAGCGGGCCTCCCCGTCGTTCTCCGTCAACCGCCGCCAATGCTGCCACTGGCCCGGCTGGAAACGAACAACAGACGTCCTCGCTGCACCCCTCGATGCGGCGGGACGGCCGCACGACCACTCTGCCGCTGACTCCAGCCGGCTCGTCGTCTCACGCTCGTCGTGCTCCCACGGACGCGCAGGCCGCGTTGCTCATGGCGCGCGAGCTCCTGCGCTACCGCCCGGCCGACGAACTCGACGAGGACTGGTTGGACCGCATCACCAAGCTCGTCAGCGCCGCAGGGGGCTCCCCTGCACCGTCCCTCTCGCTGCCTCGTCCATCGCCGGCTACGGGCGACGTAGCTCGCGGAGCGCCTCCACCACCTCTGCAACAAGACGGCGCCCTGGCGCCATGGCACGTGGCCCCATGATGCGACCCACCGCGGCAAGCACCCGCGCGTGAAGAAAGAAGCTGTCAAAAAGTCCCTCGATCGTAGGAGAACGCTCCACCGCTCCTCGCACCGCCACGTCAGGATCACTTGCCGGGGCAGGGCCTTGCACCACTTGCCGTGGCGGCGCGCATGCACCAAGATCAAGCTCCACCTCCATGACGGGCCCCGGTGACCACGGCAGGCTATCGCGCCTTCACCCCCGAGCTGCGTAGCGTCGCCTGGCCGGGCAAGTTCAAGCTAGATCTGCCTCCTCGCTATGACGGTAACCCCCGACCCTACAAAGTTCTTGCAGCTCTACAAGCTGAGCATCGAGGCGGCCAACAACGACGAGAAAGTCATGTCAAACTGGTTCCCCATGGCGCTCAAGGATGGCACTCGTTCATGGCTCCTAAACCTGCCTCCGGGATCGATCTCCTCCTAGGACGAGATGCGCGACTGCTTCGTCGCCAACTTCCAGGGCACCCGTGACCGCCCCCCGGCCGCGGGTGACCTGCGCCGCATCAAGCAGCAACCAGGAGAGACCCTCCAGAAGTACATCGAGCGCTTCAACAACGTTCTCCTCAAGATCCCCAAGGTACCAGATGAGGCCATCATCTGGGCGTTCTCTGATGGCGTCCGCGATCAAGATGAAGGAGGAGCTCGCCATCCACGAGGAGTTGTGCACATCCTTGGAGCTGTTCAACCTGGCGACCAAGTGCGCAAGGCCTGAGGAAGGGTGCCTTTCCCTCCTCAAGCTCCCAGCTGCCGACCCGGAGGAGAAGAAAGCCAAGGCCAAGGACATGAAGCGCAAGGGAGTGGCCGTGCTCGCGGCGGAGCCGGACACGAAGCGCGGCAAAGACCGGCATGGGTCATCCAAGAGCAGCCGACCATTCTACGCCTTCCACAACGTGCATAGCCACAACACCAACGACTGTCAAGAGCTCAGGGCCATTCGAGATGGACGCTTCGGTCAACGCCACGAGCGCAATGACCGGGGCTACAGCTGAGGAGGAGGATGTGGCGGAGGACGCTGGGACGACCGTGGCCCGTGCCAGGAGTGGTGTGACCGGCCTCGCGAAGACCGTTGGAAGGACCAGCCTCGCGAGGGCGCCTAGAGGGATCAGCCTCACGAGGACCGCCCTCAGGGCAACGCCGGTCTTCCTTCTCTGCCTCCACCACCAAGAAGGAACGACGGCCACCATTAGGACGAGGGGGCTGGGGGCTTCCAAGAGCCATGTGCGATCGCCTGCATCCTGGGCGGAGCTCAAGCCCCAGCCTCTCAACGCATCTTCAAGATGTTTGCTCGCGAGGTGAACGCAGTTGAGGGAGTCCTGGATTAAGGGGTTCTCTGGACAGCCGGACTATATCCTTTGGCCGTACTGTTGAACTATGAAGATACAAGATTGAAGACTTCGTCCCGTGTCCGGATGGGACTCTCCTTGGCGTGGAAGGCAAGCTTGGCAACACGGATATGAAGATCTCCTCCCATTGTAACCGACTCTGTGTAACCCTAGCCCCCTCCGGTGTCTATATAAACCGGAGGGTTTAGTCCGTAGGACAACAACAATCATACCATAGGCTAGCTTCTAGGGTTTAGCCTCTACGATCTAGTGGTAGATCAACTCTTGTAATACTCATATCATCAAGATCAATCAAGCAGGAAGTAGGGTATTACCTCCATCGAGAGGGCCCGAACCTGGGTAAACATCGTGTCCCCCGCCTCATGTTACCATCCGCCTTAGACGCACAGTTCGGGACCCCCTACCCGAGATCCGCTGGTTTTGACACCAACATTGGTGCTTTCATTGAGAGTTCCACTGTGCCGTCACGACAAGGAAGGATGGATCGTCTCGTTGTCAGGGACAACATCACCTCTGGGGGCACATATGAGATGGCTCTTGCTGCTAGGATGGATTTTGGTTATACTTTCTTCACAGAGGTGGTTTTTACTGCTACATGGAATATCTGGACACAGAGGAATGGGAAGATCTTTAGAAATGAGAGACCTTCCTTCATTTCTTGGAGGAGGAATTTCATACACGATATTTCCCTTTTAACTCATAGAATCAAATGTAAATATAGAGATAGCTTAGTCTCCTGGATAGCCTCTCTCTCATAGGCCCCTTGTAAGTATATTCTTTTCTTTGTTTTCTTGTATTTTGTAATTTTGTAATTCTCTAGTTATATGCAATAAAGCACTGTGAGGCTGTTGCCTTGCAGTATATAGTCAAAAAAACATCACCTCTGGGGGAGCCCTGGCGGTAGGCCAAATTCTTTGGCTAGGCGGCTTCGTCATGACCGCCTGTTCGGCCGCTGCGCCGACGATGACTTCTCGGGTCATCGAAAACAGCCTTCGCATCGGCTCGGAGTTTACCGAGCGGATGAACCCAATGGAGCTATCCTCTTTGAACGAGCTCTTGGATCGCATCGCCGCTTTGGGAGTCACTACGGACTATGATCGGATTGGGCTTAAACCCGACCAAAGGGAGATTAACTCTCCGCCGGTCACCCATCAGATAGCGGTGGTGGAAGAGCAATGCGGCGATCCTTCCTCTATCTTGAGGACAAACTATGTCCGGATTCCCGAGCACTCCGAGCCGGATATCCGTCTACGAGGACACTGCCAAAACCCTGAACCTAGAATCAGGCAGTGGGCCGGACTTATTGGGCAACATCCCGGAGCCCGAACTTCCAAGATCGGAAACTCCTCTGCCCCTGGGTCCCGGATCGGGTCAAAGTTCGTACTTAAATCCACCCACCCACCCAGATACAAACGATCTTTCCCACATTAGGCAAGAGCCCCAGGAAACAGTACATCACTATTGGGCCAGATTCCTCCTTGTAATGAACAAGGTCAAGGACTGCCGCGAGGAAGACGCAATTTCATTCTTTTGCAATAATTGCACGGACAAGGGAATCCTCAACGCCATAAGTCGCTATGATATAACACACTTTGCAGACTTGGCAGCCATAGTACAGAAGTACTGTGCGATGGAAAGCGCGTGGAAAACCCAAACAAAATTCTGGGATAATCCGGCTCTGACTAAACACTCAGTCCGAATTAAAAGGGTGCACTCTCACAAGTCACCCAACTCAACTACAAAGAAACAAAAGCCCACTACATGGTGTGGAACCGTATTGGAGGGATGGCTTAACGGGCCCTGCAAAATTCATAGTACATCGAATACCATACCAACACACAACCTTAGAGCATGTTGGGTACTCCGGCAGGTGGCCAAGAGCGGTGAGGATCTCCTCATTCAAAACACCGCAGAGCACCCGTGGATAACAATACATTATTGACAGTCTTCGAGACCTTCGCCTCAAATAATAGGCGTAAACGAGCACTCTGCGGCCTCGCCGAAGTCTGCCACGTGGCAGCAATAAATCCATGGAGCGACACGGCTATCACCTTCAATGCCAGTGACAAACCCAAATTCCGAACTGCCCGAGCACCAGCCGCCTTGGTCCTCAGTCCAATTGTGGACGACTTTCGGCTTACTAAAGTACTCATGGACGGCGGCAGCGGATTAAACCTCATTTATGAGGAGACTCTTCAAAAAATGGAAATAGACAGGAACCACATTGAGCAAAGCAGCACGACCTTTAGAGGAATCATCCCTAGTCAGGAAGCACGATGCGCTGGGAAAATCACACTAGATGTGGTATTCGACACGCCGGAGAATTATATGTCCGAAGAAATCACATTCCAAGTGGCCCCGTTCAGTAGCGGATACCACGCCCTTCTAGGGCGGGAGGCATTCACGATCTTCCAAGCCATACCCCATTATGGGTACATGAAGCTCAAAATTCCCGGGCCCAATGGAATCATCACTCTAGCTAGTGATCCAAACATAGCACTCCGCGCCGAAAACAAAACAGCCGCACTGGCCCTCGAGGCATTATCTGAAGCCCTCGCGGCCGAGGAATTAATGTTGGAGATATGCCCTAGAGGCAATCATGTATGATGATATTTCCTATGTGTTTATGAATAAAGATAGTCCTTGGACATTATCAATGATGTGTATCAGCAAGTACGTGACTTGTTTGTGGGACTATGCATTGTATGATGACTGTCCTAAAAGGTCCCTAGTCGAAAGGGCTGTGTGGACGCGCAGCCGACTAGACTGGCATATGACACGGTCGATGGCAAGCTTTGACTTTTTGGTGTCCTTGGGTTATCTTGGGGGTGCCATGGGCATCCCCAAGCTTAGGCTCTTGCCACTCCTTGTTCCATAATCCATCAAAAGAATTTACCCAAAATTTGAAAACTTCACAACACAAAACTCAACAGAAATCTCGTGAGCTCCGTTAGCGAAAGAAAACAAAAGACCACTTCAAGCTACTGTAATGAACTCATTCTTTATTTATATTGGTGTAAACCTACTGTATTCCAACTTATCTATGGATTATAAACTATTTTACTAGCCATATAATCATCAAAATAAGCAGACAACACATGAAAAACAGAATCTGTCAAAAACAGAATAGTCTGTAGTAATCTGTAACTAACGCAAACTTCTGGAACTGCAAAAATTCAGCCAAAATAGGACAACCTAGTAAATTTGTTTATTGATCAGCAGCAATTGTAATCACTATTTTATCACGTTCTGGTGAATTTTAATAATTGTTTTCATGAGCACAAAGTTTCTGGAAATTACAGCAAGATCAAATAACTATCATCCAAGAAGATCCTATAGGTTTAACTTGGCACAAACACTAATTAAAAGATAAAACCACATCTAAACAGAAGGTAGATGGATTATTTATTCCTAAACAGAAACAAAAACAAAAAACTAAAATATAAGTGGGTTGCCTCCCAACAAGCGCTATCGTTTAACGCCCCTAGCTAGGCATAAAAGCAAGGATAGATCTAGGTATTGCCATCTTTGGTAGGCAATCCATAAGTGGCTCTCATGATAGATTCATATGGTAATTTTATTTTCTTCCTAGGGAAGTGTTCCATGCCCTTCTTTAAATGAAATTGGAATCTAATATTCCCTTCCTTCATATCAATAATTGCACCAATCGTTCTAAGGAAAGGTCTACCAAGAATAATATGACAAGAAGGATTGCAATCTATATCAAGAACGATAAAATATACGGGCACATAATTCCTATTTGCAACAATAAGAACATCATTAATTCTTCCCATAGGTTTCTTAATAGTGGAATCTGCAAGATGCAAGTTTAGAGAGCAATCATCAAAATCACGGAAATCTAGCAAATCACACAAAGTTTTGGGAATAGTGGAGACACTAGCACCCAAATCACATAAAGCATAAAATTCATGATCCTTAATATTAATTTTAATAGTTGGTTCCCACTCATCATAGAGTTTTCTAGGGATAGAAACTTTCAACTCAAGTTTTTCTTCATAAGATTGCATCAAGGCATCAACGATATGTTTAGTAAAGGCTTTATTTTGACTATAAGCATGAGGAGAACTTAGCACGGATTGCAACAAGGAAATACAATCAATTAAAGAGCAACTTTCATAATTAAATTCCTTGAAAACCAATATAGTGGGTTTAGCAACATCTAGGGTTTTATTCTTTTCAATCCCACTTTTATCAATTTCATCATCAAGATCTAAATACTCCGAATTTTTGGAACGTCTTCTAGGTAAAGGTGGATCATATTCAGTTTCATCAAGATTCATATTGCAAAACAGATATTTAATAGGGGAAACATCAATAACTTTTAGATCTTCATCTGGATTTTCATAGGAATTGGAAGAACACGCTTTAATAAAGGCATCTTTCATAGCACGCATCCTAGCGGTTCTTTCCTTGCACTCATCAATGGAAATTCTCATGGATTTGAGAGACTCATTGATATCATGCTTAGGAGGAATAGATCTAAGCTTTAAAGAATCAACATCAAGAGAAATTATATCAACGTTCCTAGCCAATTCATCAACTTTAAGCAATTTCTCTTCAAGAAAAGCATTAAAATTCTTTTGCGAATTCATAAACTCTTTAACACTATTCTCAAATTCAGAGGGCATCTTATTAAAATTTCCATAAGAGTTGTTGTAGGAATTTCCATAATTATTAGAAGGATTACTAGGATAAGGCCTAGGATTACAATTCCCTCTATACGCGTTGTTACCAAAATTATTCCTACCAACAAAATTCACATCCATAGATTCATTATTATTCTCAATCAAAGTAGACAAAGGCATATCATTAGGATCAGAAGAAACACTCTTAGTAGCAAATAATTTCATAAGTTCATCTATCTTTCCACTCAAAATATTGATTTCTTCTATCGCATGCACTTTTTTATTAGTAGATCTTTCAATGCGCCATTGAGAATAATAAACCAGAATATTATCTAGGAGTTTAGTAGCATCTCCTAAAGTGATTTCCATAAAAGTGCCTCCCGCGGCCGAATCTAAAAGATTTCTAGAAGCAAAATTCAATCCGTCATAAATTTTTTGTATAACCATCCATAAATTCAAACCATGAGTAGGGAAATTACATATCATTAATTTCATTCTCTCCCAAGCTTGTGCAACATGTTCATGATGAAGTTGCTTAAAATTCATAATATCATTTCTGAGAGAGATGATCTTAGCGGGAGGAAAATACTTAGAGATAAAAGCATCTTTGCACTTGTTAAAAGAATCAATACTATTTTTAGGCAAAGACGAAAACCAAGCTTTAGCACGATCTCTAAGCGAAAAAGGAAATAGCTTAAATTTAACAATATCATTATCGACATCTTTCTTCTTTTGGATATCACACAAATCCATGAAGCTATTTAGATGAGTAGCGGCATCTTCACTAGGAAGGCCGGCGAATTGATCTTTCATAACAAGATTCAACAAAGCAGTATTGATTTCACAAGATTCAGTATTGGCAAGAGGAGCAGTCAGAGTGCTAAGGAAATAATTATTGTTGGTATTGGTATAGTCACACAACTTGGTATTATCTTGAGCCATCGCGACAAGCAAGCAATCCAACACACGAGCAAAAAAAAAGGCAAGCGAGAAAAAGGCAAACGGAAAAGAGAGGGCGAATAAAACGTCAAGGGTGAAGTGGGGGAGAGGAAAACGAGAGGCAAATGGCAAATAATGTTGTGCGGGAGATAGGGATTGTGATGGGTACTTGGTATGTTGACTTTTGCGTAGACTCCCCGGCAACGGCGCCAGAAATTCTTCTTGCCACCTCTTGAGCACTGCGTTGGATTTCCCCGAAGAGGAGAGGATGATGCAGCAAAGTAGTGTAAGTATTTCCCTCAGTTTTTGAGAACCAAGGTATCAATCCAGTAGGAGGCCACGCGCGAGTCCCTCATACCTACACAAAAACGATAGCTCCTTGGAACCAACGCGATTATGGGTTGTCAATCCCTTCACGGTCACTCACGAGAGTGAGATCTGATAGATATGGTAGATAATATTTTTGGTATTTTTGGTATAAAGATGCAAGATAAAATAAAAGGCAAAAGTAAAAGCAAAGCAATAATAAAGTGATTGGAGATTGATATGATGAGAATAGACCGGGGCCATAGGTTTCACTAGTGGCTTCTCTCAAGAGCATAAGTATTTCTACGGTGGGTGAACAAATTACTGTTGAGCAATTGACAGAATTGAGCATAGTTATGAGAATATCTAGGTATGATCATGTATATAGGCATCATGTCCGAAACAAGTAGACCAACTCCTGCCTGCATCTACTACAATTACTTCACTCATCGACCGCTATCCAGGATGCATCTAGAGTATTAAATTAATGAAAACAGAGTAACGCCTTAAGCAAGATGACATGATGTAGAGGAATAAATTCATGCAATATGATAAATACCCCATCTTGTTATCCTCGATGGCAACAATACAATACGTGCCTTGCTGCCCTTCTTCATCTTTGGGAAAGGACACGCAAGATTGAACCCAAAGCTAAGCACTTCTCCCATTGCAAGAAAAACCAATCTAGTAGACCAAACTAAACTGATAATTCGAAGAGACTTGCAAAGATAACCAATCATACATAAAAGAATTCAGAGAAGATTCAAATATTGTTCATAGATAATCTTGATCATAAACCCACAATTCATCGGTCTCAACAAACACACCACAAAAAGAAGATTACATCGAATAGATCTCCACGAGAGAGGGGGAGAACATTGTATTGAGATCCAAAAGAGAGAAGAAGCCATCTAGCTACTAACTATGGACCGAAGGTCTGAAGTAAACTACTCACACTTCATCGAGAGGCTATGGTGATGATGTAGAAGCCCTCCGTGATCGATTCCCCTTCCGTGAACTCGGAACAGGCCCCAAGATGGGATCTCGTGGATCTGAGAAAGTTGCGGCGGTGGAATTAGGTTTTGGCTCCGTATCGATCGTTTGGGAGGCGAGGTATATATAGGAGGAAGAATGCGTCGGTGGAGCTTGAGGGGCCCACGAGGCAGGGGGCGCCCTAGGTGGGGCGCCCTCCACCTCGTGACCGCCTCGTGGCTTTCTTGACGGAGGGTCAAAGTCTCCTGGGTCTTATCGATGAGAAAATCACGTTCCCAAAGGTTTCATTCCGTTTGGACTCCGTTTGATACTGTTTCTTGAAACTTGAAATAGGCAAAAACAACAATTCAGGCTGGGCCTCCGGTTAATAGGTTAGTCCCAAAAGCAATATAAAAGTGGAATATAAAGCCTAATATAGTCCAAAACAGTAGATAATATAGCATGGAGCAATCAAAAATTATAAATACGTTGGAGACGTATCACTGCAGAGTTTGAAGAAGGAAGGGCCAGGAAACCGTATCGAAAGCCTTCGCAATGTCGAGCTTGAGTAGGATTCTCGGGGTCTTCAGGTTATGAAGCAGACGCGCCGTTTGTTGGACCAGGAGAAAGTTGTCGTGCATGCTCCGGCCAGCGATGAAGGTGCTCTGGTTGGCGGAGACGAGCTGCCCTATCCTGGGTGCAAGCCTGAGGGATAGGACTTTGGCAAATAGTTTAGCCAGCAGATGGATCAAGCTGATCGGTCTGTAGTTGGCGAGCGCGCACGCATCGGGCTTCTTGGGGAGGAGGACGAGCAAGGTCTCGTTGAGCTTGTGTAAGCCCATGCCGTTCATGGCGTAGAGCTTGTCGAACGTGGCACAGATGTTGGCCTTGATGATGGGCTAGAATGCGCGCAAGAACTCGGCCGTGAACTCGTCCAGGCCAGGCGCTTTGCCAGTGGGGAGCTGCTTGACGGCATCCCATATTTCTTCCTTAGAGAATGGGCGCTCCAGGTCCGCGAGGTCGAAGTGGCGCGGGTCGATGCTGTCGAGGTCAATAGAGTGGTCTCCCGGGTGGATGATCCCAGGATGGAGCTAAAGTGCTCGAAGGCCGCCTTGGCCATCTCCACCTCATTGGAGACGGTTCGCGAGCCCACACGTAAACTGGCCATGTGATTCTTCTGCGCGCGGTGGGCGGCGTGTATTTTGAAGATCGCCATGTTGGTATCCCCTCACGCAGCCAGCCAAGGCGCACGCGCTGACGGAGGATGGAGCGCTCGAGGGAGGCCAACCCAAGATAGGCCCGTTTGAGATCACGGCGAAGCCAGCTTTCGGCCGAGGACAGTGGCCTAGAGTCTTGCGGCACGTCGAGACGGAAGATGATCTCGCGCTCGATAGCTGTAGGGTGATGTTGCCCGTGGTGCACGCACCCCAGCTCTAAAGACGGCGAGCGGTAATCTTAAGCCTGCTGTAGATGCGCCAAAACAGATCGGGGTCTGGATGTCCGGAGTTCCATGCGGCTTCGACAGTGGCGAGGAAGCCTTTGAGTTTGGACCAGAACCGCTTGAAGTGGAAGCGGCACTTGCCAGGGCTCCACGGAGCACAATCCACCACAAGAGGGTAATGGTCGGAGGTGGTTGTTGCCATGCATCACAACATGTGGTGGGGGTTGATGGTCGCCCAGGAGGGGGTGCAAAGTACGTGATCATTCTGCACTAGCGTGGGGTTGTTCTACTCATTGGACCATGTGTATCTCCTCCCATGCAAGTAGATGTCGCGGAGGGCATGGTCCGTGATGAATCATCGAAATTGGCTCATGGTTGAAGGTTGAGGTTGTCGTTCTTCTTGTCCGCGCAAGAGGTAATCATGTTGAAGTCGCCGCCTAGCATCCAGGGGCCAGCGATGATATCGCGTAGGTCATGGAGCTTGTACTGACTTTAACAGGTCCTTGATTTCTTCAATAATGGGTCAAGATATTTTCTCAACATCACACGACGTATTGACAATATCTTTGCTATCAAGTTCTGCCACCAGCCCCCCGCAAAAAAAGTTCTACCACCATCCCTCTACAAAATAAAAATATTCTACCACCAGCCTTGGCATGCCCATCTTCATGGCAAGCTTTACAGCCCTCCGACATGTTAGGATTTCTGAGCACTCTAGGTTGGAGGTAGAAGGGAAGTAGTGGCATGCCCCTCGGAATGCGTCGTTCTGGTCTCACAATACCACGGCTAGCTACTCTAGTCCCCCATCTTGGACATGTGCCATTAGCGTTGGCCTTCATCCATGCCTCTTCCGGCGGCAGCCAGCACTCGAACGGGGTAAGGATGGGAACCTTGGTGCAAGTGGCCTGAACTGCTCTCCATTATCCATGAGTCTTGTGACTAAATTTGTGATAACGAGCTGCTCGGCTATCCTTTTACCATCCCTATTCTCGTCTCTTGCTAGCCAAAGTGATGTAAGGTGGAACCCTGGATTTGAGATCTTACCACATTTGGAGGTGGGAGAATGATGGAATCAAGAACAAACACAAGAGAAAGAACACTCAAAAGACAAGAATCAATCACACATCCACTAAATCCAGAAATCTCATACAATTTCATGGATCCAAAGTGAACTACAGGAAATAGAAAAATGTAGTTATTCCCTATCCTTAGAGGAATTGAGGCCTTGAGAGGTAGTCTTCTCTTATCCCTAGGGGAGGAGGCCTTGATATCCACTTGGGGATCTTCTTCTACGAGGTCTTGATCTCCAAGGGGAGTAATAGATGAGAAAAACTCTCTCAAATTATAATAATACGCTTTGCTAACCCTAATAGAAAGGAGGGGTCGTCCATTTATAGTCTAGGACGAGATGGAGGGGTAGGAGAGCGATACATGGCCATTTGGGCCGAATTGCATGCAAGCAAGGCCGGATCGGGCAGGTATCCAGATAATCCGGACATCGGCCGGATGATCCGGGTAGCTACCCGGATTTTCTGGCAGGTTCGTAGCTGCAGACAAGAGGTCGTACATCCAGGACGTTGTCCGGATGTCCGGGCATCTTTCGGATGATCCGGGAAGGGTCCAGGACCCGAATGTCCAGGCTTCGAGGATGGCCTTTGGGTGCCTTCTGTTGTTATAGCCGGATCGTCTGGGCAGGAGTCCGGATGCGTGCAAGATTTTCCCAACTTGTTCTTCTTCTTCGTCATGTTTCGCTTCATCATTGCTTGGCCTTGGTCGTTAGTTTCTCCACGATTGTTTCCTTGGTACCGAGCATGCAAAGTGTTTCCGCTTGAGGTAGTAGCCACGTCCCAAGTGCATCAAAGTGGAAATCACTACGGAGAGAATTCACCTTGGTATCGATAGCTCTTGCATGTGCTCTTTGTCATTGGTCCACTTGATGCTTGGGGAGTTGGTGTAGTGTCCATGGGGATGACTTTAAGGTGCTCCGCACCATCTCCCCCTGGAAAAGATCCACTCTCGGATCGTGATCTTCATCACCATGGAAAGGGATCAAGTCCTTGACATTGAAGATGTCTCTCACGTTGTACTTGTTGCTTGGTAGGTCGATCTTATAAGCATTATTGTTGTAGCGTTCCAACACCTTGAATGGACCATCGGCTCAAGGTAGGAGCTTAAACTTGTGCTCATTAATCGGTCCTTCGAATGTGCACCCATACGAGATCGCCGGGGTTGATGACCATTGGTTTCTTGTTGATGTTTAGCTTGGAGGAGAGGCATTGCACTTGACGCTCAATGGTGGACCTTGTATCTTCATGCATCTTCTTCACGTAAAATGCTCTTGAGCTCGCGTCCATGTTTGTTCTTTCTTGTAGCGGTAGTGGGAAGATGTCCAATGGGGAAAATGGGTTGAAGCCATAGACTACCTCGAAGGGGGACTTGTTGGTGGTCGAATGTCGTGCCCGATTGTGGGTGTACTCGGCGATGGGTAGGCACTCCTCCCATTTCTTGATGTTCTTTTGAGCACCGAAGAAGCATGGATAGTGTTAGGTTCACCACCTCAATTTGGCTGTCCATTTGTGGGTGATAGGCCAAAGAAAACATTAGCTTGATTCATAGCTTGGCGCACAGGGTCTTCCAAAAGTAGCTCAAACAAACTTGACATCGCAGTTGGAGGGCACTCCATGAAGATGAATGATTTCCCTACAAAAGAGAGTTGCAATATGTGACGCATCGTCTATCTTGTTGCACCGAATGAAATGTGCCTATTTGAAAAATGATCCACTATGACAAATATTAAGTCTTTTCCATTTCTAGTCCTAGGCAAACCAAGTACAAAGTCCATGCTTATATCTTGCCAGGTGCATATGGAATTGGAAGAGGCATGTATAATCCATGGGATTGAGCTTTAGACTTAGCTTTGTGGCATGTGGAACAATGTTTGGTGTAGCATGCCACATCGCAGAACATCTTTGTCAGTGTACAAAAGTAGGGGCTCTCCTTTTTTACCCCTTTACTTGTGCACGGGCAGTCAAAGCCGCGCCCACGGCCACACTAAGCAGGCAGAGGATGGAAACGAAGGCACAAGACGGTCGAAACAATGCCAAGACCAGAGACATAAAGAGCAAGAGGGCGAGGTGGACTCCCCCGGCAAGACCCTTGCCGGGACGGCCTCCGCTGCCCCGGCAAGAGCCTTGCCGAGGCGACTTGCCTGATGCCAGCGGAGCATGCCACCCTTGAGCACAGGGGTTCCAACATCATCAACCATATTGAAACCAAGGCTCGGGAGGCACCTCCGTGGTGGCATGCAGATCTTTGTGAAGATCAGAAGCATACAAGATCAAATGAGGACCAAAAGACAACGATCCTCGGCGGGATCTTATCCAAGGAAATCCACGAGACCCCCGGCAGGATCCTTGCCGGGGACCACCACGATGCTGCGGCAAGACCCTTGCCGGGCCCCCCGGCAAGGCCCTTGCCAAAGACGCCACGAGGCGACAACCAGGCCTGCGTCTGCCAAGACTCCACCGCCGTTCCCATACAGCTACCAGCCCTACCAGCTGGGCAGGCACCTGCGTGGCAGCGTGCAGCTTCCAGGCCAGCTCAGCAAGCACCTGCGTGGTGGCATGCAGATCTTCGTGAAGACCCTACCACCACGCCATCTCAGCAGCCTGCCAGCCTACATGGCATTGCATGCG